>LPNX010294430.1:24408-36125 GCA_001517045.1 Pseudotsuga menziesii | reverse complement strand
ACTACATCACGCACCTATCTTACAGGCACTACCTGACTAGCGTGACAGAACCAACCTGACCGGCGTGAATGGCTAAACCTAGCCCCTAAGGACTTATTTGGGGGTNCTATCTTACAGGCACTACCTGACTAGCGTGACAGAACCAACCTGACCGGCGTGAATGGCTAAACCTAGCCCCTAAGGACTTATTTGGGTGTGAGGGGGGGGCTATCTAGTCCCCTCTCTCTCGCGGAATGTATCTCTATAAACCTTCCCTTCTTTACCTGTATGGCTTAATGTGTATGGTGTCTAATCCTCAACTGGTGAATCATATATAACGAGCTGTAGTAACTAACTCTTGGTGCGGGTGAATAACATAGAAGACTATGTGCTGTTTTCAACTATGTGCCCGGGACAAGGCTATTTGCAGTGAGTGAATGGCTTATGTGAATGGCTTATGTGTTACTGCGTTGGACGGATGGATGGGACGGAGGGACTTAAACATAGAGCTGGACGAGCTTCAGACATTGCTAGGAGAGGCCTTTTATCAAACTTGCTTAAATAATGCTTTGTTGGTATGGCATTCTGACTATTAACCCTTTACCCTTCTCCCTTTNGGACGAGCTTCAGACATTGCTAGGAGAGGCCTTTTATCAAACTTGCTTAAATAATGCTTTGTTGGTATGGCATTCTGACTATTAACCCTTTACCCTTCTACCTTTTATAGTGCATACCACCTGTTATACCAGACCTTATTTTACTTACCGCGGATACCTAGGGGATATATGGAGTTATGCCCAACTTAAACCCAGCCAGGAACACGTAGGAGAGGGAAGCACTATTCAACAAGACCCTACCTTTGTTTCACACAACCTATTAAGTATTTATTGGGTGGGGCGCACTTATAACACCATTCNCCAGCCAGGAACACGTAGGAGAGGGAAGCACTATTCAACAAGACCCTACCTTTGTTTCACACAACCTATTAAGTATTTATTGGGTGGGGCGCACTTATAACCCCATTCTGATAAATCTATTTTTTCAGCCTAATGGATGAATGCTTGTGCAACCTAGCGTGGAACTGTCTGTCCTGTTGGTTGTATGGGCCTGCCTGCCTTATTCCAATGTTGTTTGTGCTTGGGTCGACAGACACTATTATAAGTATATTATATTTATAAGCTGTTGGGCGCTTGCACTTAGACCATTGGGATTTCTTAAACCTACTTGATTTGATGAACAAATAGCAGGCAGGCCTTTGGATTGGATGATGGACAACCGGTGGATCCTCAGAACTTACACTTAGTAACTGTTCCCATAATCTTTCGCAGATCTCATTTAACTGCCGGATCTATATAGCCAAGCCAGAACTGATGAGACGCGGGACGGGTCAATTGGATTGATTATTCTATAAACAGCCTGAACTAAATATTAGGCACGGCTGGGTGGTNCCGGATCTATATAGCCAAGCCAGAACTGATGAGACGCGGGACGGGTCAATTGGATTGATTATTCTATAAACAGCCTGAACTAAATATTAGGCACGGCTGGTTGGTCGAGTAGCCGAGGAATTATCGTAGCTACCTTTCTCCCCTGATTCCTGAATAGTAGTACAAATGCATGGGTCAATTTAGTTGCCGAGAGGATAGGGTTCTCCTTTAGCAGATAGCAGAGATTGTGGAACTGCCGGATGATTGTAAATAATAACTTATTAGATCTATCAGATTATTGGGTGGGTAGGGTTAGTCACTTTTCAGCTTAAGTTTTTATTGGGTGAGGAGAAGACTCCCCCGACCCAAGAAGGGTGAGGGGGCTGCCCACTTTTACCTTTTTTATTTACTCTTAAAACTACCCCCTGAATTACCTACCTGAAGACCTATTCCTCGTAGCCCTATATTATTTATTAATGAATTATTGCATTAGTACTTACTGCTACAGAACTTAAATTAATCGGGTTGAGTCGGGATAGGATCGGGTCAGGCACCCAGACAGCTTAAAAACAGTATTACATACAGCGAGCGCAACTACGACATCCACCGGAAGACCTAGATCTTTTAACCCTACACCTTACTGAATTTAGCGCTTCAGGAAGAGGAAGTACGGGACAGCTAGAGATTCGAGCAGAGGGAATAGCACGGCATGGTGTAGGCATTATACAACGACTTTTTCCCCTTCTCTCTTTATTTACTTAATGACGAACTACCCAATATCGGATGAATGAAGCGCTTAGCATATATTGCTATCAACCCGAGCAGACTAAATGGAATGGCAGAGCAGAGCATGATACAATATACCCCCGAGTATCCTGTTGCAATGTTTTTACTTTCCACCGGACCTATACGCCCTAGAACACTTGGACGAATGAGGCCTTAGCAGATATCACTAGAAACTCTTATAGTCTCTGGGCAGAATGGCGTAGCATTGATGGCAGGCATGACCACTAATTCATCCTTATTCATTTCACCACGTATCCACCTTCAGAACTAGACCTATTTGGCTATAGCCCACCAACTGAATGAAGTGCTTAGAGGAAAGGACGGGCTATAGACCTGAGCAGAGTAAATAGTATGGCATAGCTGGTGGCATGAAACCAACAACCTGCCCCCCCCAATGGATGATGAATAAAGTGCTTAGAGGTAAGGACGGGCTATAGACCTGAGCAGAGTAAATAGTATGGCATAGCTGGTGGCATGAAACCAACAACCTCCCCNATAGCCCACCAACTGAATGAAGTGCTTAGAGGTAAGGACGGGCTATAGACCTGAGCAGAGTAAATAGTATGGCATAGCTGGTGGCATGAAACCAACAACCTTCCCCCCCCAATGGATGATGAATATGCTTTGGATCCACTCCATCCCCACACAATTGTTATTTATCACAAAGTGCAGAGTGCTTTTTATATTGACTGGAACCAATTTGAAAAGATAAAACTTCATTAACTTTGAACTTGTTATGCTGCCATCTGCCTGATTAGAAGGAATAACCTTCAAGGCATGAAATCAGCGATTTGGCTATTGAAAAATGCGAGTTATCAAACCCGATGTATGATTAAAATATTTTGAAAACATTATCATTTTGCGTTTTTACTTGGTCACAACCTCTCTTATCGAGGGGTCCGAGGAACATACTACTTCCCTTATTCTTAATCTTATTCTTATGCATTAACATTAATATGTATTTTATTATATTAGTTAATATGAACTATTTTTAACTAATGCAGGGTTTAATATATTAAAATACGTTGAATACCTGCTTACATGTTGTTGGTTACTTAACAAGCATATACATGAGGCTATATGGAATACCCAAATAGATAATTAACTTACATATTATACGCAAATATTCTAATTGCATATCTCGTTTCAATTTTCCCATTTCAAGAGGTAGGTGTGATCCTTAATGGAGACTTCACTATTAGTTCCGAAGATGCCGGTACTCCACCATGTTCAGTGAGAATATACCAGGTATTTTTCAATAAATACCAGCAGCAGGGCCCTTGCAATAATAGAGAAGTTATCCCATATCAACCTGAAGTTGGAAATAGAATACCCGTCCGGTATCTTTAAATAGAATCCCACCCGGCAACAGGATATGGTAGAAAGATACCTTAAGGATTTGTACGTACGTGCACACTTGTTCTCTATTCCACCATGCCTAGGAAGGATAGAGTATTAAATCTCCCGAAGAGCATATCCCTGTTTTCACATCTGATTCTCGCATATCTAAGTTTAACCTTTTTTTTTCATTTTATTAAAAAAGTGTTGTTGAAGCGCTGCTGCTCTAGATTTTATACAAAAACTTACAAAACCTAGCCAGGATACCTACCACCANTTTAACCTTTTTTTTTCATTTTATTAAAAAAGTGTTGTTGAAGCGCTGCTGCTCTAGATTTTATACAAAAACTTACAAAACCTAGCCAGGATACCTAACCCCAACCTAGCCATAGCAGCCCCATATGGAAGTATCTATGTATACTAAATTGTGAAATATAAGTTATTTAGATAAATCTAAATCTGCCAATAGAAGGGAAATCCATATACGAGATTGCATCTCTACTCTATATAATACCGACTCCTCNTACTAAATTGTGAAATATAAGTTATTTAGATAAATCTAAATCTGCCAATAGAAGGGAAATCCATATACGAGATTGCATCTCTACTCTATATAATACCGACACCTCTACGTTATGCCATCTATACGTTATTATATCTTCATTATGTGCTTTAAATAAGGCTCTCATGGAACTCCTTTTCGGTGTTAGAGCGAGTGCTTCCTTTTCCTCCATTATTCATTTTAGCTACGCGAGCAAGAAAGCTCTAATCACTTCATTCACAGGCCCTTCACTTCATAATCAAATTCAGAAGGGGTGTATAGCAAAGTGTTTGGTTGGATTTTCTTATCGGTGCGGAACTCATTTCATTATATAAGTTAATTCTCACTTTTTATAGTGACAATCATATATAAAGTATGAAATTATTATAGTTTGGCCTGAAGTGCCTCTAGTTCGTGTCTATCCCCTGAGGACATTGGCCTGTGATCAACAAGGGGGCTATGTCACGGTACCAGGGGGACTGATGGTAGTTTGGTATGAGTTTCCTTTGCCCCTTCATCCTCTTGGGCAGTGCCTATCATGCAACCTTCCCCTATGTTGATGCCTGTCGCTTTGTCACGGTACCAGGGGGACTGATGGTAGTTTGGTATGAGTTTCCTTTGCCCCTTCATCCTCTTGGGCAGTGCCTATCATGCACCCTTCCACTATGTTGATGCCTGTCGCTTTCAAATTTGCTTCTGCCATCAACTTTATTTGCCTTTATCCCTTCATAAGCTTGGTGGGCTTGATCACCATGTCGTATTCCTAGATATCTTGGTGATCCACTTCCCTCTTCTGCCATCTACATCTGGCTGGCAGATAATCTCCTTTACATAGATATGGGGAACATAGGCAACTATTAGAGCTTGCAGCACGTATTCCCTAAAGGGCTTAAAGGCTTTAACCAAAGCGTAGGCCTGCTTCTCCATGATGTTATACCGTAGTTAAGCATATCTGAGGGCCTTGCATAATAAGGCAATGGGTTGTTCATGACCTTATTTTTGAGCAATCATACTACAGCTATAGTATGCTAAGAAGCGAAAGGGAAGATCATAAACTCCTTGGTATAATTGGGACTTGTTCAAACAGGAGTTTATCCCATAGCTTTCGTTATGGCCAAGAACGATTCTTGGGCAGGGCCATACCAGTTTATCTAAATGTCCTTTTTAAGCATGGCTGTCATATGTTTGGTAAGTTTATAAAAGTTAGGGATAAANGCCAAGAACGATTCTTGGGCAGGGCCATACCAGTTTATCTAAATGTCCTTTTTAAGCATGGCTGTCATATGTTTGGTAAGTTTATAAAAGTTAGGGATAACCCTCCTCGCCCTCCTTTGTTGGACGAGCCATCCTTCCTTAGGAAGTTTATTTTATCGAATAAATACTGAATCATCTTATTATGTTATTATGTATGAGAAAATAAAATTGATAGCTTCAACCAACCCTNACGAGCCATCCTTCCTTAGGAAGTTTATTTTATCGAATAAATACTGAATCATCTTATTATGTTATTATGTATGAGAAAATAAAATTGATAGCTTCAACCATCCCTCTTACGATAAATTTGAACTCATTGAGAAGAGACAATGTGGCCCAGCAACTTGCCCTCAACCCGAAGAACAAAATAAGATTTATAGTTTACCTGGTTTTAACCTATGACGCCATAGAGAAGTGGTCATGGCCACATAGCTGACCTAATTCAGCCATCTCCACTAGTTCATATACAATATCACCTTGGNATAAGATTTATAGTTTACCTGGTTTTAACCTATGACGCCATAGAGAAGTGGTCATGGCCACATAGCTGACCTAATTCAGCCATCTCCACTAGTTCATATACAATATCTCCTTGGTCATTGCCATGAAGCTAACCTATGTTCATATATTATGTTGGCATAGATACATTTACACTTGGATTTGCATATCCATGCCTAGACCAAGCCCCTGCCAGAGGCCAGTCCAGGGGGGCGNCTATGTTCATATATTATGTTGGCATAGATACATTTACACTTGGATTTGCATATCCATGCCTAGACCAAGCCCCTGCCAGAGGCCAGTCCAGGGGTGCGCGAGGGGNTACACTTGGATTTGCATATCCATGCCTAGACCAAGCCCCTGCCAGAGGCCAGTCCAGGGGTGCGCGAGGGTACCCGTAAGGACCAACCCGAGTCAGTAAGTGCGGGCNATATCCATGCCTAGACCAAGCCCCTGCCAGAGGCCAGTCCAGGGGTGCGCGAGGGTACCCGTAAGGACCAACCCGAGTCAGTAAGTGCGGGTAATGTGGATTCCCCTGGTCTTCGGAAAGAAGTCCTGGCAATAATGCAATGCTCTGGACATGGAGCCATGAACAACAATGACAATGCTAGTGTTTATATAAGATCTGGCCATAGAGACATTAACCTTGGACTCGCATAAGTCCTGCTGGCCCATGTTTACAAGGTCCCTACTTGTTAATCTACGATATCGGCCCCCATACATTATTAATCTAAGTAAGTTGTCACTGAAAAAGATAGATAATAAGCTCTCCGGGCTTAACTAATTGACTGGGCTAGGTACTAAGACACTTACCTTTTCTGGGCTCTTCTAATTCCACTTGGACTCGCATATCTACGGCCATATACGATCTCACATCTCTACGTGGTTCAGATATTATGATACTAAGACACTTACCTTTTCTGGGCTCTTCTAATTCCACTTGGACTCGCATATCTACGGCCATATACGATCTCACATCTCTACGTGGTTCAGATATTATGATATTTTCATATCTACGTGTTCCCCTTGTCCATTGTCACCAGGTCTCCATAGTAGCTAGCTCTCATGGGGAAATGTGCCAAGGCCTTCCGAGAGCCCCTGCCGTTCAATCCAAGTGTTCCTAGTAGTCTCCATTCTCTAACAAATAGAACAGATTGAAATCGCATGGAGAAGTTTTAACATAATATACTCGCATGGTATTCTACTCGTATGGATAAGTTGGTTGAAACCCATAGTAGTGCAGCAATCTTAGTTCTAATTAGTGTTTATGCTGGAGATCCACGTCGATGGTGTTTATTGGCCCTAGCAATGGCTCCAAGGGCCCCCGAAGGAGAAACCACCTACGCAAAGGCATGCATAAGTCTATTAGTTCTAATTAGTGTTTATGCTGGAGATCCACGTCGATGGTGTTTATTGGCCCTAGCAATGGCTCCAAGGGCCCCCGAAGGAGAAACCACCTACGCAAAGGCATGCATAAGTCTAGGGTTCATATACAATATTGCATCTCTACTTGGTTCAGATATTATATCGGCATAGAGAAGTAGTCATGGCAATGAAACTTACCTCCTTGCAGAGCCGTATCTACTATACAGGTTAATAGATGATGTTGCCATATATACTTGGACCTGGGACTCTACTCTGGAGGCCTCCTTCCTAGACCTACCACCTAGATATTTAATTGCTATGGGGCAGCAGGTCTAAAGTGCATATCTGTTTTAACTTTCCGATGCAGAATCCTATTCTCTTCAACCAATGCAATATGGGGCAGGTCTCAACTCGCATATATACGTTTGTCCTAGCTAGAATGCTCTCCTAGAATCTAGTTCCACTAGCTATACTGTGAGAAACTGGTTGAACTCGCATAGATAAGTTGACACTTTGATCTTCATAGCCACTTGACAAATGTTCATATATTATGTTGCCATATAAACCTGTTACTATACAATATTGCATATATACAAATATACCAGGCAATAGTCGTTGGAACTCCAAAACCTCTCAACCCCTTACNAGCTATACTGTGAGAAACTGGTTGAACTCGCATAGATAAGTTGACACTTTGATCTTCATAGCCACTTGACAAATGTTCATATATTATGTTGCCATATAACCCTGTTACTATACAATATTGCATATATACAAATATACCAGGCAATAGTCGTTGGAACTCCAAAACCTCTCAACCACTTACTTACGAGCACCATTCACCAAAAGTGGTCGCCCCCCCACCCAATAAGTAAAATAAGGACGAACTCGAAGGTTGTACCTTGTTGATTCGCTTTCAAAGCAAGCACCGGACTGCAAAATGAATGCTTCGGTGGGGGGCCGGTCGGTCGTGTATCGATCGATTCGGTCGTTTGACTCAAGAAAGAAATGTCATTTTATCTCCCTTAAATAGGGACGAGGTACCTTCAAAAAGAAATGTTATCCCTAAAGCTGGATTCATCTTCCTAATAAATGGGATAGGGAAGCGATGGGAGGGGTTATAATGGCATAAGGCTTTATTTTCGTTACTTGTCATGGGGCATGCTTAGTTAGACATCGTTAGTGAGGTGAGGGAGCAAGGCATGCTTGATAAGGCTCTATTTTTGTTACCAACCTTACTCCAACTGGGACGCATAGTTTCTATTACCAACCTAACCTGTAGACCTTGCCCATAGCAGCCAGACCACCTACTACCCTGGGANTAAGGCTCTATTTTTGTTACCAACCTTACTCCAACTGGGACGCATAGTTTCTATTACCAACCTAACCTGTAGACCTTGCCCATAGCAGCCAGACCACCTACTTCCCTGGGTTGGAGTTAAGTCCTATGGCACCTTAATAGGACTATGTCCCAAGAATATGCATTAATAAGTTTAATCTAATAGCCTTAGGGCAATAAAGTCTGAGCCGGTCCTCCAACCAATAAGAAGGAGGGGCTCTACTCACAGGGGAGGTCACAGAGACTACTCATCCAAGCATGAGTGCAACAAACAATCTGAAGTTGAGGATGTGTCCCTATGCAACGGCAATCACCGCACAGCATCCACCGGTATGGGTAATAAAAATAAGAAGAGAAATTCCATCTCTACGTAAAAACATCCCTATAATGTTATACTGGCATATCCACATGTAACTTTTCCATTTTCATTAGTATCTGAATATGCAAAAGGAAGTGGAAGTTGATGGTTCACTATAAAGTAGAGGTCAAAAAGAAATANTTATACTGGCATATCCACATGTAACTTTTCCATTTTCATTAGTATCTGAATATGCAAAAGGAAGTGGAAGTTGATGGTTCACTATAAAGTAGAGGTCAAAAAGTAATAGAGCCGCCATCCCACCATAGAAGTGTAGTTTTCTCTCCTCTCCTTCCAAGTGTGTATCGGTTCAATTGAAAGGTGGCATAGTACCGGTGCAAATTACAGGTCCGGTGCTTCTCATAGTTGTGGGCGGGATAATTAGGAGTACCAAAAGGCATTACTACAATTCCCAGTGGGTACCCCTCTTTCAAGATGTGGGCTATCAATCAAGATCTCTCAAGGCAAGCATCTGCCCCCTCCTCNTAATTAGGAGTACCAAAAGGCATTACTACAATTCCCAGTGGGTACCCCTCTTTCAAGATGTGGGCTATCAATCAAGATCTCTCAAGGCAAGCATCTGCCTCCTCCTCTATCAGCAACCTTATAGCTCTTACTTCCAACTGGCACTGACTAGCGACTATGACTCCTGGATCGACAGCATCGACTCTTTATTGTACTGATTTATAATAGCAGCATTTACTCTTGGCATTTACTCTTGGCATGGTGGAGCGAATGGAGACCTGGCATTGAACCTTGGATGAAGCACCGAAATAATGCCCGAACTAAAGGACTTAAAGATGATCCCTCACTTTATGACCAGACCAAGATGATGATCCCTATGACCAGACTAATAAATTACTTGAAGTGACTTAAAGATGATGATGTGTTTAATAGAATATTATATCACTCCTTAGAGGGATAGGATAGAAATGTTTCAGATATATACCAAATAATTAAACCAAAACTTGGGCTGACTTCCATGACAAGTCTTGGCTAGATGAGGAATCAAGAAAGAGAATAGGTATTGCCGAGTTTCACTTTATGAACCGTCATAATGGTGAATCTGTGGTTGACTTTAATAGAAGATTCACAGGATCCCACNATGAGGAATCAAGAAAGAGAATAGGTATTGCCGAGTTTCACTTTATGAACCGTCATAATGGTGAATCTGTGGTTGACTTTAATAGAAGATTCACAGGATCCCCCCCCCGCGTCCTCTCCAGCTTCCATGGTGACATATGCTTCTTCATTCAAGTATAACTTTGCCTTACATTTGAAGGAAAGTTAATTAGTGGACCTCAACTCTATGTTCAACAATGCGCAAAACCTTGATAAAAATAGGAGGGAATTGGGCATACTTATTGGGAGCATGCAAGACAAAGAGAAAAGCAAATACAAAGAAGAGCCTTCCTCCTATAACCTACATCCCTATGAATCCCACAATTGAGGAGCTCATAAAGCTTATTGGCNTTCCTCCTATAACCTACATCCCTATGAATCCCACAATTGAGGAGCTCATAAAGCTTATTGGTGTTTTTGTGTTAATTTGACCTAAATAAAGCAGTTAAAATATGGGCTCCCTTNGAGCTCATAAAGCTTATTGGTGTTTTTGTGTTAATTTGACCTAAATAAAGCAGTTAAAATATGGGCACCCTTTTTTGGGACCTACTCCAAGAACTCAGAATTTCCCTATAAGGAAACCCTACCAGTAGCAGAGGAAGCAGCATTAGGTGGCATTGTCAGCATAATCAGAATCGGCAGTAAGGGCAGCATAATTATTCCTAGCAGCATAAGATAACCAGCAGGATCAAAATAAGTAGTAAAACCAGCAGAAGTAGTAGTAGGCGGCGGCGTGTCGGGCTCTGTATCTGTATCGGTATTGTTTTGATCCGTATTGGGGCGTCAGAACTTGTTTCCTGACTACCGAGCAGGGTCAAGGGTCAGCTACGGCGTAGGCCTCCCACGTGGGAGCATGGAGAATAGGTCTTCCGGGATTACTGATTGATTGAAAATTTAGTTAATCTATTGCATCTTCCAAGATAGGCGTTCCCACGGGCAACAATAAACCTTCTCAATAGGCGTACCACGGACGGACAAAAGATTAACATTTTGTCACGTTTACCTATAATTAATTGGCGGGGCGGGATTATTTCATTTGCTTTTAGCTTTTTCGCCTTGCTTGGTAGCTATATTTTTATTAGTGCATTAACATTTTGTCACGTTTACCTATAATTAATTGGCGGGGCGGGATTATTTCATTTGCTTTTAGCTTTTTCGCCTTGCTTGGTAGCTATATTTTTATTAGTGCAAGCGGTAGGACCATAGGATTCCCTGCTTTTTTAAGGTGTATTGTAACGATTTAAATGGATTCTTTTAATGGGTATCCTCCAGATCTGAACTTTGAGCATAGCATTGCACCGGCGTTCACTTGTTCACGGGCTTGTAAATAACACGCCTGGATTCATACTTATTGGTTGGTGGTTAATGAGCGGCCCTTATATACGTTCTTGAAAGCTAGAGATATGGGGGGGTGCCAGTATTGGATTCCTCATTAAAACATTTATTATTTTGATTATATAGGTATACACTTTTAATTATTTCCTATCCTAATTATATATACGGATATTTTTTGGTTTTCTATGCACTATTAAATGGACCACTTAAAGGTCCATAATGGGGGACTGAACCAGCTACTCGCTTTATATTTACCCTTTTAACTAGAGAATTTATCACCTGGATAGGTTCATAGGTCTGGGGAGAATACACTGGTTTTGGAACAACAAGCAGCGGCAGCAGACAATGATGCTGATTACCGACTGCTGCAGAGGG
>LPNX010294429.1:205847-252046 GCA_001517045.1 Pseudotsuga menziesii | reverse complement strand
GTCGGGATTGCTTGGGATGATTTCTATTTTATGGATCAAGCATGATTGACTTCATTCTACCATTGCATCTAAAAGGTCCCTCAACTTCTTGCACACACCCTGCAGTAAAGCAGTCCTCTCACTTCAAGCCAACATACGTCAGCTAGTTCAGCTATCTCCATGAAACTGTAGTCAAAAGTCAAAACTGTGTTTTCAGCTTTTCTTTACATTATGTCGTCTTGCGAAGTTGCAAGTATTAAGAGAAAAAAAAAACTTAAAGAATAGCGTGTTGGGTTACCTAGTTTCATCTTGAGAAACCCAATTCCAATTGTGATCATCATCTCCCCAAGTTATATCCAATATTTTTGTGGACAACATAAAGCACAACTTACATGTGATTCGTTCTATCCAGAACTTCTGGAAAAATAAAAAACATTCATGTCATTAGTGCCATTCAAACTAAGAAAACTAAAATGTAAATCAGGAAACATACATCTTCATATCCCATCTTTAGGCATTGCACCTCCATTTCTTAATCTCTTGTTACTTAATCAACCCCTCAGCTAAGCTAAACTGTATACTGTAGAGTATTAATTTGGATACATTCATCTTTTAACCATTGAACTTCCTTTTTGTTAATCTTTTGTTCATTCTTAATTCTGGTTTATGATTAAATATCGCAAGTTTTTCAATCTAAAAGTAATAAATTCCAAGTCAAACTATAAAACTTTATTAGTCCTTGTTCCAAAATGTTTTGCTCTGAAATGATGTGTTGACACATGCCGAACTTTATTCTTTATTGTGGAATAATTTAGTATATTGATGAGAGTAAAATATTTGATCTAAGGTTGCTCCCCAGTCCCCACGGGTACGCGAGTTGGCCATCGGATCTTTTGCTAAGGCCGTTGTGCAGGTCGCTGGTTCGAACCCGGGAAAACAGGCAGGAAGGTCACGGAAAGGCTATAGCGATAGCCGTCGAGATTCGACCTAGTGTCATGCAATTACAATAACAACACCAACGACACCGTTACTGATTCCTCTAGTATTTTGCATCTAAACAACTATATTACTATGATTTATTTGGGGAATGATCAGATTTGGGAATCCATTTCCAACAAGGTGGACATATATTCTTGCTATATTACTATGATTTATTTGGGGAATAATCAGATTTGGGAATCCATTTCCAACAAGCTGGACATATATTTTTGCTCTGAATTTTTGGGGGTTAATCGCATTTGGAATCTTTCTGAAACAAGCTACGTTAATTCGACTAAAACACTTATGATAGAGGGCATCTCTAATTTGCCACCTTATGGTAACTGAGGTTGAAAAGAGATTCAGACAAATAAATATAGCATCCATAAATACACACATACCTTGGTTCTGTTGTCGATCCAATTGGAATGACAGAGAGAGAAATACAAGTTCTTCTTGGAAGGGATTTCCAAAGGCGAGTCGAGCCTTGCAAGAAGACGGGGATACTGAATTGGAAGCATCTTATCCCACACGGAGTCCGAATTGCTGGCCAAGCTGAATATTTTGTTGACAACACTGAGCCTGCAAACATCTGTGGGTGTGGTGAAGCTGAGTATATGCGATATGCAGCTCTCTGGCAAATCCTCCATTGTCATCTTCGTTCCTTTCTCTTTCTCTTTCATCTCCATCTACAAGCCCTCAAGAACAGGAAAGAATAATAGTTTCTTACCAATAAAACCCACTCACCAAAATATGTTTTATAACATCTCTCCCTCCCAATTTAGGTAGTGTAATGCTACGAAGGAAGTGTGGTGCATTGGCGATCAATCGCACCAAGCCGCACAACATTAAATGTTGCGAATATCAGCATTAATGCTCTGCCGCTCGGCGACTAATATTTGTCGTGGTGTATTTGGCGTGGACTTTGGTATTAACGTAAAAGATATTGGAATTAACATAATATTTCAAGAAACCTTGAACCATCTTATCATAAAGAATTTTTTTGTTTTACCATGAGGATGGTATTGTTGCGATATGGACTGATTCTTTCCTATTCTTACCCAATCTTTTTTATTCTTTTTATGATTCTTTCCTATCCTATAGATGGTTGTTTTCTATCATTTTTTAGGATCTGTAGCTTGATTATAGGCTCTGCAAATGACTTTAGGATCGACAGCTCTATTGTAGGATCTGGAAATTGATCCATTGATGTATATGTACCTGTACAATTCATTGTAATAAAACATAATTATTTTTCTCTTGAACTTTGTTTTGAATTTGGTATCAGAGCCAAGAAGCTTAAATCGTTAGTACTCTCCATTGAACCATGGCCGACTCATATTCTAAAACATCTGGGACCAAATCTCCTTCCATTATTATTCAATCTGAAGGTTCGTCGTTCAATGCAGGGATTGTACTCGATGAAACAAACTATGATTTGTGGTCTCAAATCATGGACATGCATATTGCTGAGAAGGAGAAACTCTCTTTCATTCATGGTAATTTGCAGTCACCTACTGAGAAGGATGATGGATATGAGAAGTGGTCTGCAGACAATCAAAAGGTCAAGAGATGGTTGTTGATGTCTATGTCCCCAGAAATCATGAAGCGATATATTCGCTTACCCACCGCTCGAGATATTTGGAAAGCTCTTTCAAAATCTTTTTATGATGGAGCAGATGAATTGCAGGTGTTTGTCTTGAATCAGAGGGCCTTCTCTGCGAAACAGAGTGGCAGAACACTATCGATGTATTATGGAGAATTAACTGAGATCTTTTGTGAGTTGGATCATCGTGATAAGGTGATTATGGAAAGTGCGAATGATGTTGAATCTTACTGAAAATTAGTTCAGTGACAAAGGGTGCATATTTTTCTCGCTGGATTAGATGGTGAATTCAAACAAATCCGTGGTGAAATTTTGAGAAAGGATCCTATCCCCGAATTGGAAGCATGTTATTCTTTGGTCTCCCGTGAATCTGTTCGACTTGCAATGATGAATGGAGAACCAGAAAAATATGAAGCTTCAGCCATGGTGACCCGAAATCGGTCTAATCAGAACCGATCTTCCCAAAGCCATCCTAAGAACACTGATGGTGCTGATAAATCCACCTACAAATGCACTCATTGAAATCAAACTGGTCATACCAAGAGCCACTGCTTTGAACTTGTGGAGTATCCAGAATGGTGGGATCATAGCCGCAATTCACGAAAGAAGAATTCAAAGAGGACCTCCAGTGCTGCAGTGGTTGAAACAAAGACAGCGGATGGTGTTGCTGGTCAGATCTTGGCATTAGCAGCAGCGGCAGGTAATGGTGGTAAGGTTTTAAATATTTCTACACTTGTTTCTAATAGTGCATGGATAATTGATTCCGGTGCTACGGATCATATGACATTTGATTCTAGACAGGTCTCGCCTCTTAAACCATCCGCAAAAAAATTTGTTTCCACTGCCAATGGATCTTCGGCCCCAATTATTGGAGAAGGATCTTTACCGCTCATTGATACTTTAAATCTAGATTCTGTTTTAGTTGTTCCATCTTTGGATTATAATCTGTTGTTAGTTTCCCAAATCACCACTACCTTACTTTGTATTGTAATTTTTTGGCCTGATTTTTGTGTGTTTAAGGACATCCGAACGAGGCAAACGATTGGTTGTGGTGTTAGGCGAGGAAAGCTGTATTACTTGGACTTAGTGTCAAAGAGTTTGGACAAGTTACATCAAGCTGTAACGATGTATGGTTTTGAGGGGGAGAAGAAGAAATCTGAAATCTGGTTATGGCATCGACATTTGGGGCATGCCTCCTTTGGTTACCTGAAGAAATTATTTCCTAGTTTATTTGTAAAATTTGATGTTTCTAGTTTTCACTGTGATGTGTGTGAACTTGCAAAAAGCCATCGTGCCTCGTTTCCATTAAGTTTGAATAAAAGTCTAGTTCCTTTTATGGTCATACATTCTGATGTTTGGGGTCCGTCCAAAGTTACTACCTTTGGTGGATCGCGTTGGTTTGTTACTTTTATTGACGACTGTACCAAGATGACTTGGGTGTGCTCTATGAAGTCTAAAAGTGAAGTGAATTTGTTATTTCAATTTTTTTATAAAATGGTTCGTACTCAGTACAATGCACATGTTTAGGTTCTCCGTAGTGACAATGGAGGAGAATATTTGAGTTCTAAACTTTAGCAGTATCTGAAAGCACAAGTAACTATTCATCAAACTACTTGTCCTAATACACCTCAACAGAATGGGGTGGCTGAGAGAAAAAACCGCCACTTGTTGGAGGTTGTCCGTGATTCATTGATAGAATCCCATATGCCATTATCCTATTGGGGAGAAGCACTTACCTCTGCAGCATATTTGATCAACCGGGTACCCTCCAGCACTATTAATTTCTAGACACCATCTCAGGCTCTTGCTGAAGCGATTGTTGCTCTAGCCATCCCAAATTTATCTCCTCACATCTTTCGTTGCGTAGCTTTTGTACACCTCCATAAGCATCAACGCAACAAGTTGTCTCCTCGAGCACTACGATGTGTCTTTCTTGGATATGCTGCTTATCAAAAGGGGTACCGATGCTATCATCCTCCAACCCAACGAATTTTTATTACATTAGATGTAAATTTTGATGAAGACTCGATGTATTTTTCCTCTAAGCCTGAACTTCAGGGGGAGTACCAGAAGGAAATTCAGACTCTAGACTATGATGATCACATCTCTGAATATGTGGTTGTTCACATCCCGGAAGTAGGGGAACTCTCTGATGTGCTGAATCAAGAAGTGGGCAAATTGGATGTGGGTGGTTTGACTTTGGATCCAAGTAGTGATAAACACCAAGAAACTGAAGTTGTGGCTCCACCCATGTCCGAGTCTCTCACACCACATGAAGCTAATACACCAAACCAATCGCTTGCTGAGGATGCTCCTGAACCATTTAGAAGACAACTACCACAACGTCACACCAGAGGTATTCCTAAACCCACATATGAACCTGAGATTTCCAGTAATGTTAAATACCCCATGAGTCATTATGTGTCTAACCATCATTTGTCAGAATCAAATCAGTCATTTGTAAATCAGTTATCTACTGTATCTCTTCCTAACAATGTGCAGGACGCCTTAGCTGACACAAGGTGGAAATCTGCTATAAATGAGGAGTTGAAATCTTTGCAGGAGAATAAAACCTGGGAACTTGTTGACCGTTCACTAGGAAAGAAACCAGTTGGATGTCGGTGGGTTTACATTGTGAAGTACAAAGCAGATGGTGCAATTGAACGCTTTAAGGCGAGTCTGGTGGCAAAAGGATACACCCAAACCTATGGGATCGATTATACAGAGACATTTGCACCTACAGCTAAAATCAATACAGTACGAGTCTTGTTGTCTCTTGCTGCGAACTTGGGTTGGCCATTACAACAGTTTGATGTGAAGAACTCCTTTCTACATGGTGAGTTGTCTGAAGAAGTTTACATGGAACTCCCACTAGGATGCATGATACCAGAAACGCATAGTCGAAAGGTGTGCAGATTAAAGAAGTCACTGTATGGCTTGAAACAGTCTCCGAGAGCATGGTTTGGAAGGTTCACAAAGTCTATGAAAGCCTTTGGTTACTGTCAGACCAACTCAGACCACACTTTATTCTTGAAGAAACAATGGGGTAAGATAACTGCACTTATTGTATATGTGGATGACATGGTGGTTACAGGAAATGATCCTGAAGAAAGGGAGGCTCTACAAGATTACTTGTCCAGAGAATTTGAAATGAAAGACCTCGGCCCCTTGAAATATTTCCTTGGGATCGAAGTGTCTCGATCTGATAAGGGGATTTTTCTATCTCAAAGAAAATATGCCTTAGACTTGTTACAGGAAATTGGCATGTCAACATGTCAACCCACTGATACACCAGTGGAAGAAGGATTGAAGTTATGTGTTGGGTCTGATCAAGTACCAGTTGATAAGGGGAGATACCAAATACTTGTAGGAAGACTAATGTACTTAGCACACACAAGGCCGGACCTTGCCTATGCCTTGAGTATTGTTAGCCAGTTTATGCATAATCCTGGTGAGCAACCCATGAATGCAGTTATGCGTATTCTGAGATATCTAAAATCTGCTCCTGGAAAAGGAATTTTATTCACTAAAAATGAAGATTATCAAAGCGTGGATGCATATACTGATGTTGACTGGGCTAGAGCAGTTGATGACAGGCGTTCTACTTCAGGTTATTTCACCTTTGTAGGAGATAACCTTGTTACGTGGAGAAGCAAAAAACAGAATGTTGTTGCCCGATCAAGTGCAGAGGATGAATTTAGAGGTATGGCACTTGGAGTATGTGAAGCATTGTGGCTAAGAATTCTCCTCAAAGATTTGGGCTATCCGCCTAGGCATCCAATTCGACTGTATTGTGATAATAAAGCAGCATGTGATATTGCTCATAATCTGGTTCAACATGATCGAACAAAACATGTGGAGGTAGATAGATTCTTCATTAAGGAGAAGTTGGATCAGGAGATCGTGGAGTTGCCTAAGATTCGATCAGAGGATCAGTTGGCCGTTATTCTCACCAAAGCAGTTTCAAGTCGAGTGTTCTCAAAGTTTTTGGGCAAGTTGGGCATGTCTGACATCTATGCACCAACTTGAGGGGGAGTGTTGCGATATGGACTGATTCTTTCCTATTCTTACCCATTCTTTCCTATTCTCTCTATGATTCTTTCCTATCCTGTAGATGGTTGTTTCCTATCCTTTTTTAGGATCTGCAACTTGATTATAGGATCTGCAACATGACTATAGGATCGGCAGCTCTATTGTAGGATCTGGAAATTGATCCATTGATGTATATGTACCTGTACAATTCATTGTAATAAAATAGAATTATTTTTCTCTTGAACTCTGTTTTGAACTGGTATGTTAGAAAATTAGAGGCAGGGTTGGAATTTCAAATGACGGACACCAGTCAAAATTGTCGGTAACAAACAAAATCTGAAACGTTTTCTGTATTCTAAGCTAGATTTTGACGGTCTTAGAAAAATCTTAGCTGTATTTGACGAGTAAATTGACCCATGACGGGCATTTACCTGTCAACTTCCATCCCTAATTAGAGGAATGGGTTCAAAATCAAAGAAAACAAGGGCTACGTGGTTAGTGAAAGCTAAAATAAAAATTTATGAACGTGCTAATATAAAATAATAAATATATTTGTATTTTTTATTTTTTAATTATTGTCTTGTTTAATTGATGGAGTGTATTAACTTATAATGTGGACGTAATTAATAATATTTATTAAAATTTATTAATATGTATAATTTTATACTCTAATAGGTATATTATAAATTAATGTTATTTATTAAAAATTTTGAATATATATTTTGAGTGGGAGGAGTGGGGGATTGTATTTGGGAAATTATGAAACAAGTTTCACTTCGAAATTATGAGAAGACACCAATAACCAAGTATAAGTCTAGAGACAAGAAAGACTAAGAATATATTTGTTAAAGGAGATTCAAAAACCATTCTTAGGGGTATGTGATATACTTAAATTCCTAAATTTTGCTTTATAGTCAAGATCATTCAAGAAATCAATGAAAAACAAAGAGGTTTGACCTTCTATAATACTTTCATGTGAACAAGGCTACTCTTTTAAGTGTTATAACAATAAGAACAAAAGATGGGATTACTTATTTATTGCATATTCCATAGTTCTTTAGTTTTAAGTCATAAATACGAGGAAAACATACAAGCTGTGACACTATTCATGTCGATGTGATATGTATTTACTCACCACGAACCTCATGCACCAACTTTAACGACTTGTATTATAGTAGAGCAGGCTCATGAATAAATGGTATAATAGGATCCATGTAGACATAGGTGGGAAATCAAGGGCTTTGTTTAAACACTTTCAACTAAGAATGTGCTTGGTTGTGGTGGTGTCAACGTTCCTAGGTATCTTTTTTCAAATATGTGATCCATTTTTCAAGGATCATGGCTCTTCCCATGTTTGTTTAATTAAATCCTCAAACAGTGGAAAAGATGAGAAACTTGGGTCAATGAACATGCAACATGCATTGAGGAGGAATGATAGACTCCTACCTAATAATCAAGTAGCCATATCTTAGTTGAACAATAGAGTTGCTAACTAAATTGAAGCTCAAAACATCAAGTATGCATAAATATTACAGATTTGACCTACCAAGGCATTCAACTAAAAAAATCTAGAAGTTGAAAATGGCATGCTCTATTAATTGGTTCGCGTTTGATTAGTGATTAGTGTTGAGCGTCTTTGGTTACTCATAAAAACTATCAATTCAGTTGTACATAGATATGACTATGGATGAAGAAATTTTGTTATGAGTTTAAGCAGATTTTGAAATGGAACATGTCGATTTCAAAAGTATTAATATGTATTTAAGATTTATAATGTTTACTATGAATTAGTAAAATTTAGACATACTAGTTGCAAACCTCTTAAAAATTATGTATTATTCTGGTGTAAGATTATATTATCGTCCCAAAGAAGATAAGTAGTATTTTGGAAATATATAATAATGATAGATTAAACTTGCTTGCAAAAAAATAGGAAACCCATGATTTGACAAAAGTTTTCATAACCTAAAATAAAGATTTTTGTAAATATTCTATTACATCATGTTACATCCTTTTTAAACCTTAAAAAAAAGACCATTCTTCTTCACAGAGGACTGCATTGCATTGGACATGGATATATATAATTATATTTATGGTAAATGATAATATTACAAAGTAACTTTTTCATGTACTTTAGTATAGAGTGTAAATTATTCACTTACATTCCTCGAACATAAAACAAGGCTACATGGTAGCGGATACTTGCCGATGTAGCTTTGAATTTAAAATACTAACATTATTTATATGAAAGCATGTTTAAAGATATGATGTTCATTAATTAATTATATGCAAGATGCAATCGTTGTGTAACCAGTAGAACAATGGATGTAGCTTTGAATTTAAAATACTAACATTAATTATATGAAAACTTGTTTAAAGATATGATGTTTGTTAACTAATTATATGTATGCTACAATCGTTGTGTAGCCACTATAACAATGGAAACATATATAGAATGGTTTTGGGCTTGGGTAAATCGAGCAAATCGTTGGTTGGTTGCATGGCCTTGGAAAGGAAATGAGCTAGCGTAAAGTACTCACATGGTTATCTCACATGAACTATCCTGTTAATAAGCTTATACAGTAAAGAACTGGCCTATGGACACAAGTTGTTTCAACAAGGTACTTAAAGAACCAATCAGTGGATGTATGGCTTAGAAAAAAAGCTCTTCTCTGTCAGAGGAACCTCCATTTTCTAGAATGGTTTTTTTAATACGCTCTCATGGTTGGGGAGATGTTTGGGATGGCAGGTTGGGAACGGTATGAGCATACACATTGGGTTAGATCCTATAATTGGATCGAATTCTTATCCCTTCCTCTATCATGTCCCCGCCCCTCTACNATGGTTGGGGAGATGTTTGGGATGGCAGGTTGGGAACGGTATGAGCATACACATTGGGTTAGATCCTATAATTGGATCGAATTCTTATCCCTTCCTCTATCATGCCCCCGCCCCTCTACTGGAGAGAGGACGCGACTGTTGCTGCTATCTAATATGGGCAACTAGCCCCATATACGTAAACATAAAATTACGTTGAAGTAAAAGATGCAATTATGCATTGTCTAACATCATTAATCAAAATTATAGCGGAAGAAAACATACATTCAACATAAGGAGCATGTTCATCATAATTCATATAAACAATACAGTTGCATGGGTAATTACATGAGAATACTTATCTTCAAATGAGGCTTCCCGCAACCAGCTATGTCGTTGCAACGTTCCACCCAACCATAGGCTAGTGTGCTCATCGATCTCTCAGAATCACTACCACCCCCGAGCTAGGCATGATTCCCCAAGGAAAAGGAAACTAAGCAGGCTCACACATAGCCAAAAATATGTCAAAACTCAGTCAATCCAAAGCTATGTTTGGGTTTATCAGACTGTCAAGGGGATGGAAAGGCTTGTTTGCTAAGCTAGTGAGCTCAACCATAAAGCTAAGGATGCCTACACAATATCTGACTTGGATTTCCCAACACATACACAGCCAACACAAGGAATCATCCCCTTCTCTGTTGTACAGTACCGTAGGCTATGCATTCCCTTCCATTGCTATCCAGGATGTGCAGTAAGGAATAATCAGCCCTCAAGGTCTCTCAGTGAGGTTCCTCATGCACTAGGTTTATCAAGCAACTTACCTCTTCCACTCCTAACTGGTTCAGACCCAAAGTAAGGTGCATAACAGTTCAGACCAAAACAAAAATGCCCATAACAACAAAATGCATTTGTTGCGCAATTTACAACACGTGGGAAACCATAAACGAATTTCAGATGGGGAAAAATACCAGGGGTGAGAAAAATGATTTCAGAATCTGATTCTATTGCTCCATAGAGGAAAAATCGATCTCTACAAAAACCCAGCTCAACAAATCGATTTTAGAAAACGGGTATGGGGATTTCGGGGCAAAAAACGGCCTCTACAAACCCCAAAAACGTGAACATTATTTACCCACGAATTATGAGAATGTTTATGGAATTACATGAGCCAAAATGATTGTCGTAAACTCCCAAAACAAAAATATTCATTTCCCACTTGTTGAATAACACCAAAACGGATTTTCTGGGCATGCAAGATGAGGAAAATGAACAAAAACGTGAATGGTAAAACAGCTCTCAAGCTTCCACTGCATGAGTAAATGGAGAACGTGGGTGTATGACCAAATGGGAATGCATTTTGGGTGTTAACTTGCCCCAAAATTCAAAAACATTTTTCCCCAAAAATGGGTTTTTCCCAAATTCGAATTTCCTCCCCATACTCTTCCCATCCCCATGCAATAACTACTTCAACCTATTTCTGGCAGAATGAGACAAGAATGTAGTTGACTGTTTGATTGGGTGAATGATACAAGAATGTAGTTGACTGTTTGATGGGTTCTCCCGTTGACATTTGGCTTTTCCCCATTGGCTCCAAAGGTTAAATATTCCCCCCACCTTATCTTTAGAAAATCATGCCCCCACCTCATTATTTGTTGCATTGGCATAGATGGTTGTGGGTTTTTTTTTATTAAATTGCATATTTACATGATGCCAAAATTATAATGTGTCGGTTCACACGAAATACCATCGACAACAATTTTAATCGCCGGAACATAAAACATTAAATCGATGGTGGGGCTTTTGCCTTTAGCTCCGCACCATGATTAATTACAATATATACATCATATACATTTTTAATGCAAACGGGGTCAAAACCGAGGTGTTACATCCTCCCTCAGGACCTAAGTGACTATCTTTAGGATTTTGGCATTACTACCTTTCAGCAAGCTCGTAATATTTCAGTAGAATCAGACAATTATTGGTTATCTGTCATAGACCTAGATTTGGGCAATGCTTGGGCAACTGCTTGGAATATTTATATTGTCGGCCTTGAGTATGGGGGAATTAGACTTAAGGTCTCAACTGATAAATTACAATGGACACACAATAAGAAAGATGGTAAGGTAACAGCTGCACAAGGTTATGATTTAATGGTAAAAACTATGCTAGTTCCTTTCAGGGATAAATTTGTTGTTCTATTATGGCACTATAAGTTTCCTTGGAAAATCAAGTGTTTCATTTGGTTGATGATAAATAATAGAATCTTGACTTGGGATAACCTCTCCAAAAGAGGTTGGATAGGACCAAGTAGATGTGGGTTGTGTTGTAATGGTGAGTGTTACAGCTAATTTTACCACACATGGTGGATCACACTTTTATGGCCTCCCCTGTCCCTCTGCAGACTCTTTAGACCCCATGGACCATTTTTGTACCTTTGATGTTTCCAATATCATCCCTAAAAACATGCAATAATTTCCATACGTAACTTTTAATCCCTTTATCACATATATACGGGGATTTGACCCTTAAACCCGCATACATCGAGATGTGTGCAAAAGGCCAAATAATTTTGGAGTTTTCCTTGATGTGGATCCGATTCACTTGTCTCTTAACCTTCCATATGCCTTGAGATCACTCGAATTCGACCTTCCATTACCCCATTGAAGAGATATATAAGGAACCCTTTGGATACATTGAAGGAGGAGGAATTAAAGAATAAGAAAACTATAGTCCATTGTTGTCGGAGCTTATACTTGAATCTGCATCCCTTTGTCCCTTGGAGCACTTTGTGTTCTTCCCAAGCTTGCCTTTTTCTTGTGAGCTTGCTATCGAGAGATGGAGGATTGAAGTGGTGGAGGCCCAAGTGGGGGACTCAGTTTCTCTTATTCGCAGACGTGCCGACAGAGGTTGTCACTATTGTAATCTCTATTTTATATCAATAGAAATGTCTTTTCCTATCCAATAATGTGTATTTAAATGAGTATTTGATCCATGGATGCTTTTAAATGCTTATATGTTATTGATTATATATGCTAGAGTAGGTCTAACACAATTATACATAGCATGCTTGTCTTGTTTGCTGAATGTTGAGGAAGCAAATTGCTAATACAAGCGAGAGTGGGAAAGCTAAACAGAGATCTACATCAACCGTCCAGAATAAGGTACGAATCGATATCCTTTAGTGTTAGATGTTTGGTTTCTCTTGCATATAGGGAAGGATTGATTTCTGGAGTTAATGTGTCTGTTGTGGTACCCCAAGCCATAGGAATTTCTCTCCGTAACAGAATTGGCGACTCCACTGGGGACATTCCCTATTTTTCTTTGGGGTTTGGGGGTAGAATGTGCTTGATATTCTTGATTTGCTCTTTGTTTCTCCTTGTTTCTATGTTGCATTTTATAGTATGTTCGTCCATTGGCACTCCCCTTTATTGGTTTGACCCTTGGCCTGCTTTTTACCACTGTCTTCTCTGTATACACAGGTTTTTGGCCAAAAGTCGCGTACATAAATGGATTTTTGGCCAAAATTCGCGTATACACACAATTTTTTGGCCAAAATCCATGTATGCATGCAGCTTTTTGGCCAAAAGTCGCGTATATACACAATTGTTCTTTAAATAGTCACATACATCCTCCCTTCTGGTGAGTTTGATGTTGTGGGAAGTTGTTGGGTGGGTTGTGAGTGTGGTTGGGTCTTCCTCGGGTCTGATGTTGTCTGTTGGATGTTTCTTTTGTGAACAAAGACCACATTTTCAAATTTTTTTTTTGAAAGTAGTTTTAGTCATTTATCCTTTTTTTTCCATTAGTGCATTACTCTTTTTTGTCTCGGTGTCTTGCTGGGCTTGTGTTTTATACTTGCTGCAAAGACTGAGAGTTTTAGATGATTTTTGTTGCATTTTTCATTCTTTTATATTGAAAAATACAAGGTAGTTGCATTTTTTGCATATGGATTTGAGGAGGTACTTGAATTGGATTTCTTGGATGAGAGTTTTATTTAGGCTTTCATATAGGAAGGATTGCATTGGCATTCAGAAAGGAATATATATTTATGCATCTCATGTAGTGGCATACCCTGTTTTTCATTTGACAAATATTGCGCTTAGCATTGTTTGTTATGGTGTGCAATTTTATTTCACTGTTGAGTCTTCATATCACTAGTTGCACGGCCATTTCCCTTTGAGTAATCACAGCCAAGTAAAATCAACACTTAATTAAAATGAATTACACTCTTTTCTTTTATAGGGTGCACCAACAAGATTAGGTTTTAGGGTCTTGGAATAGTTCATTGTGAGTAAATTCTACAAGACCACTAAACAAAACAATTAGGTGTCTGTATAGGATGCTCCTCTTACACGGGAGTTAAGCACGAGGCAGTGTGAGCAGTTATGATTGGGATGACCCCTGGTTGTAACTGAGTAGCATTGGAGATATTTTCAGGATTGTATTCGTATCTGGGGGCTCTTTTGTGAGTTTTGGGCTTTTCTACCCTGCCCATACAGTCGATCCTGCCTGCGACTGTCCGCCTGAGCATTGACTATATTGAGGTGACCTTAGTTGCCTTACCTAGGTTATCGAGGGGGTACTTCGCAGAGGTTATTCTACAGGTGTCCTGGCCAGGTAGAGGTCGGATAGCACAGTCGCTTTATGCGTTGAAGCTGAGGGCCACTATAATTGGTTACGTACCTCTGCTTGTAGTGTATGGGAGTTTCGAGCCTCTCCTAGGTGAGACATACCTGCTGCATTCAGGAGCTCACATATCCTCCCCTTGGTTAGCTTGTATTTTGGCTATAGATTTTCTTAGGAGCGTGCTCTTTGTGTGCCAGTTGGCCTTTGGGATTGGAGTTACTTGAGTATATTTATGATCTCTTGAGTTCGGGTCCTTTTATTTTTAGCATGCCTGGTATCCTATCACCCGTCCTTAGTCCTAGTACGGAGCCTGGTGTTAGACTTGGGGGCATCACAACCCCTTACCATGCTCATAGATTTGGGAATGGTCATATTCCGCCCTCTACTCCATTTGTGGAGGATGTTGACTCCTTTCTCTTAGTATTTACACCAGTGGTCACCCTCACGGGGGTGGTAGTGGATACGTGAATGTTGGGTCTACACTTTACATTTATTTTTATGGCCCATCGTCCACCGCACTGTTTCCTTTGAATTTATTTGTCATGGTCATTCCTCCCTATTCCCTATAGTTTGGATTCTTTATTGACTATTTTGGGTTGTTTTGGACTACTATGGTTGTCATGTAGGGTCCAGTTTTTGTACACTCTCTTCGAGGTTTCGACCCATTCGTTTCTATCACATGTATCATGTCTAAACTGACATATAGGTTAGGATTTCACATCCGCTTGCATTTTGCATGACGTTATGACTATTTCATTTTAACCTTAGGTACGAACCCATTCCATGGTGTTACGGAACCTTCATGCTGTTGTTAGAAGTGATATTATGTGAATGGTAGAGATTTCCTATAAATGGGTGTCCTAGTTAGCTCCCTTTTGCATTTGGTACCCATGTTGTGAGTCCTCTCTTAGGTTCGGGAGTCCCTTTTAGTCCTGCCATGTCCTTGAGCAAGAGCTTCATACTCCTCTTGATCTTTTTGTTGGCCCTTTTCCCCAGGACTCCCTTATGTCAAGTTGTAATTGCATTATCATGACCTTTTCCCGCCTCATTAAGCCATATGCCGGCTTCCCTGACTTTGAATATCAGCCATATAGCCCGAGCTTTTCTCATGTCTAGCCACGCAGAGCCATTTTATATATCCTTTGCAGCTTGATTCTCGATTTTTATCGAGAGGGGAATTTCCCCTAAGTGTCGCTATCTTACACATATGTCCTTGCATTAAGCATAGGTATGTTCCGCTGCTTGGAACTAGTTTGTTTGTCCCTTGACACTTGTCTCCTCCTAGTATGTAACTATAAATCGATTTTATTATTCTTTAAGCTTTTCAAATATTTGAAAAAGTCCAAAAAAATCAAAAAACCAAAAAGCCGGACAAGAAAAGATGTTATCTTTGGCAGCAGTCAAGTTGTGTCGCCTTCGACCAGAGCACTATATATCACATCTGTTGGTTGGGTTAGTAGTTTGACTTTAGGAGATATACTCGTTTATCTGAGTTTATCTCCACCAACTGGTTAAGCTTCCAGTCCCTATGGAGCCTCTGTCGATGCCTCCTATGTTGTAGAGATGTCCCAGTTTTGTATGTCGAGTCTATGTTGCCTACATTCAGTCACCATTCTCCTTTATGCTCTTGTAGAAGGAAGTTGAAACCTGAGTCGGCCATTCCCCAGTTATCTGTACTTTGCATGTCAGCCATTCCCGGCACAATTACTGGTTCGTGCACATTATGATCGAGTCCTTCCACATTATACAGCTTTGCTGAGTACCTCGTGTTGGATGATGGGGGATGCCTTAATGCCCTCCTTCCAATAGATTTCATCCCATTGACTCCAAATCATTTATTCTGGGATAGGAATCTAGAGTCATTTTTTAATGCCTTGAGACTTGCAGTCATCAGTGGCAGGTTCTCTCGTTGTCGATAGTTTTTGGGAATACATAAATGTCCCCTGATCGATGGATCCTCTCAAGTTTTTGACCTCAACACATTTATTCACACTTGTTAGTTTGCACTCTAGTACCTTGATTCCCATTTTCATTATTGGTGGGTGATCTCGCGTCTATTAACGATATACATCAATGACCGGTAATCAGATGATGGACTACTATGTTCGACCTCAACACCTTTATTCACATAGTAGGACATGTACTTGTAGCGGTTTGTGTAGAATACCTTCCAGATAGGCGGCATCTCTTATATGCTACCTCCTTGATCGTGCCAGTATTCATGAGATTTCAGCTCTCGTGACTTGATTCCAGTATATGTCAAATGTTTCCAGCCATTATGGAGATCTTGATCCATTATATATCTTCATCTTTCATGGAGATCATGATCCTTTGTATTACTTCATCATGGAGATTCTGATCTATCTATATTGTACGTGGCGATGACCACAAATGTCATATTTTGTATCATGCCTATTCATGGCCATTGTACTCTTATGTATCCGGGACTGCTACATCTACATGCAGTTAGTTATGTGCAGAGTTTGATTATTGTATTGTACTGATTGGATGGTTGGTTCTTCCACTGGGTTCTTCATCACTCCACTTCTGGGATGGACTTATAATGTATTTCGTCCATCGTATGACCCCTCTGACCTCACACATTATGGGGAATTTGTTACCGCTGATTTTACCACACATGGTGGATCACACTTTTATGGCCTCCCCTATCCCTCTGCAAACTCTTTAGACCCCATGGACCATTTTTGTACCTTTGATGTTTCCAAGATTATCCCTAAAAACATGCAATAATTGCCACACGCGACTTTTAATCCCTTTATCGCATATATACGCGGATTTGACCCTTAAACCCATGTACATCGGGATGTGTGCAAAAGGCCAAATGATTTTGGAGTTTTCCTTGATGTGGATCCGAGTCACTTGTCTCTTGGCCTTCCATATGCCTTGAAATCACTCGAATTCGACCTTCCATTACCCCATTGAAGAGCTATATAAGGAACCCTTTGGATACATTGAAGGAGGAGGAATTGAAGAGCAAGAAAACTATAGTTCATTGTTGCCAAAGCTTATACTTGAGTCTGCATCCCTTTGTCCCTTGGAGCACTTTGTGTTCTTCCCAAGCTTGCCTTTTGCTTGTGAGCTTGCTATCGATATATGGAGGATTGAAGTGGTGGAGGCCCAAGTGGGGGACTCAGTTTCTTCGATTCACAGACGTGCCGACAGAGGTTGTCACTATTGCAATCTCTGTTTTATATCAATAGAAATATCTTTTCCTGTCCAATAATGTGTATTTAAATGAATATTTGATCCATGGATGATTTTAAATGCTTATATGTTATTTCTTATATATGCTAGAGTAGGTCTAACACAATTATATATAGCATGCTTGTCTTGTTTGCTGAATGTTGAGGAAGCAAATTGCTAATACAAGCGAGAGTGGGAAAGCTCAACAGGGATCTACATCAACCGTCCGGAATAAGGTACAAATTGAGATCCTTTAGTGTTAGATGTTTTGTTTCTCTTGCATATAGGGAAGGATTGATTTCTGTAGTTAATCTATCTGTTGTGGTACCCCAAGCCATAGGAATTTCTCTCCGTAACAGTGAGGACTCAATACACCACATTTTTGTTGATTGTCCCTTCACTACTTCAGTTTTTACTAGGCTCTACATGATCTACTTCTCACTACAAGAAAACCTTGCGATTAGTGTATCTTTTAGCTTCCTTTTTAGCATCCACTATCACTTTTAGTGTAGTTTTCATCATTTTTAGGACAAAGTGGACACTTTTCCACGAGATGGCGTTTTTAATGGTGTTTTTTGCATCCATTTTTAAATGTTGGCGCTATTTTGGACAGTAATTAGCATCCCAAAAAGCGTCCCAATTAACATTCCAGTTAGCATCCTAATTAGCCTCCCTTTTAAAAAGTTGGCGCTATTTTGGACGCTAATTAGCATCCCAATTAATGTCCCAATTAGCGTCACAATTAACATCCCAATTAGCATCCCAATTAGCGTCCCATTTTAAAATTTGGTGCTATTTTGGATGTTGATTAGCATCCTAATTAAGGTCCCAATTAGCGTCCCAATTAGCATCCCAATTAACGTCCCAATTAACATCCCAATTAGCATCCCAATTAGCGTCCACAAAAGCATCCCATATAACGCCAAGAATAGCCTCCAAAAAAATGTCCTGAATAACATTCACCATATATTAATCTAGGGTTAACGATAGGAATTGCGCCACGAATTTCGGCAGGAAAAAAATCCAACATAGCGCCAAGTATAGATCTAGGAATTGCACCTAGAAAATATCCAACATAGCACCAGGTATAGATCCAGGTATAACACTTGGAATAATGCCAGAACTTTTGAAAGGAACTGCGCTAGGAATTGCACCAGGTTTAGAGCTAGGAATTGTGTTCGGGAAACGTCTGACATAATGTCAGATATATCAATGTCAATGATCATGTTCCATGTGATAGTACTTTTGGATCTTGATTTATCATAGTGGAACCTAAATGATCGTAATCATGGAACTTTTGGATCATGATTAATCCTAATGAGGGTTAAATTACCTTAATGTCACCTTAATTGCTCTTATGGCATTTTAGTGTCCCCAACAACATTTGATAGACCCTAATGGCATATGATTGTCCCTAACAACATGATGATGATGCATTACAATAATTATGATGGAGTGCATGGATATGATTTGATATGTATAAGAGTATATCATCCATTCTTGTGAGGTAGTATGGCTCCTTGCTCATTATTATCACAATTGTATTGATGATGACTACGACGACGAATATGATGTTGATTTATTGTATTATGATGATGACAATGTGGATGTCAACGATGATTATGCATGTGGTATCAATTTTGGATCCTAATTGATTTTAATGGCGCCTAAATGTCTGTAACGACATCTAAAAAACCCTATTATCATCGAAATGACTGTAACGACATATAAATGACCTTAACAATTACATGACAAGAATCCTAATGTCGATGAGTGATTAATAAAACTTATGGCATATGCGTGACCATAATAACAATGATGACGATGCTTTTGTTGATGATGTACTTGAATCTGACGATGATGATGATAATGGGGATAATAATCAAGATGATGTTGATGTACCATATGGCATTGATGATGATGATGACAACGTCGATGTCCTCGATGATGATGCATGTCATAATACTTATGTATACTGCAGGACTTGAGATATTGGAGTTAATAACAAGTAATAGAGGTTGTGAGGTTTTGACCATAAAAATATTGTTAGCCATTGTGAGGTTGTGGGTTTTACATTGGATGATATAGCCATTGGGTTTAGTAGTTAGCCCCCACCCCCCTTGCATAAAGGTAGTACAATACCACCTATCATGGTGCTACCAAAATGTCACCCTACAAGGTTGTTTTGGACACCCCCCCATCCATACCCTAATATTTATCAAGAACATCCAAGGCACAAGAAGTGGATATCAATATTAACACAAAAGCTAACTTTATTTGTACTCTTAAGGAAATTTTGGTCTTGGTTTAAAATGGAATGAAGCAACAAGCATTTCAATAATTCTCATAGTGTTACTTTGAAGAAGTGGACCAATTGTTTTTACATCTTTGGCCTTATAAGAGCACACCTCTCAAGGAAAAAAATAGTTAGTTGCTCAAGTTTTAAGGCATTGGTGGATTTTTCATTAAAGATTCAGAATAATTGCTTCAATTTTCGGCGATTCTTTTGAGGTTTGTCAAATTTCTATTAAATTTTAAAGAAGTTTTGTTTATTATGTGAAACGCCCTTGAATTGACATGTTTGAGTGTTATTTTGCTTTATACCTACTGCGAAGCCAGGCAACAAACTTTGATAAACTTTATCGAATATATTTGTTGTGCACTATGGCAAGTTTCAGGTCATGGGATGCAGGAGTGTCTTATGGATAAAGTATTCCTTTGAAATAAAATGTTACAATTTCAATTACACCATTTATGCAACATGTTAACCTTGCCAAATTTGGTACGTTGCATTACATGTGGACCAACATTAACCTCTGAGAATGGAACATAGTCTAAGAAGAAAATCATGGATGGCTCACATGGAGTTTTTACACCCTTTTTTTTATCTTACGAGATATCGATACCCCAAAGAAACTTCACATACTTTCTTTTCATTTGATGTAATTTAGATAACCTTTTAGATCATGGAAAAAGTGCCTATGTCTATTGTCAAATTTATGTTGTCCCATACCTTTATCTCAGGTAATATTGATCATTGATCAACTAAGATACAAGAACATTATTTTGAAATATCTACTTCTCATACTAGTAAAGGGAATTATTTGGCTTTTCGATATGAGATTGGGTAGCATTTGTCTTAGCCTGTTTGTTGGGATTTTAGATAGGACCACAATTCCTTGAGGAATCCCAAAGGATCACTCGAAGCGACCAACTTTATATTTAGTTAAAGTGAGCCAAAGTTATGGTAAATTTTATCTAGGTGGGATATAATATGTTTAAATAATTAATTAGTTATATCGATATGCCCACTACTTATTTTAGGCACCAAATCCTTCCTAGACATGAGATTTAGAAATTTTTCTCAACCTTATTTTTAGTCCAAAATACCCATATCTTTTACTATTGGCTCAACACAAGAACACAGACCTCCATGGGACATAAAGAGTACAAAAATTATTCTTCCAAGCAAGGTATCATACCAAGCTCAAGTCTCGTCAATCTAGAGTGTCCATAATATTTCCCTAACCTCTATGTATTACACAAGAACAAGCCTAGCTTTACCCTCTACCATGAATTTAGTAGCTAGCTTTACCCAAAGTCTCTCTTCCAACTTTGGAGCATAGGCCACAGATTAAGCCATTAAAATTAAATTTGGTGTTCAAATCTGTATGAATCACCACCATAAGTTTCATAAAAAACAAAGCCAAATTAATTGACTTTAGCTACCAAAATTTTGGTGGGTCTTGACATGACACGAGAGGCAAAGTAATCAACTTAAGCTATCAAAATTATTGGGTCTTCATGTGACACGAAATAAATAATTAACTTAAGGAATAATGGTCACATTTGCGTAAAGTTTAAGTATAAAGATATAAATTTAAGTTCAATTCCGTGAAACTTTAGTGCGAGAGTTTTATAATGATTTTAACTCTATAATATAATGATTTTAACTCTAAACCTGGTGTTGGATTTTATTTTTAAAAGTATGGTTCATTATACACCAACTATATGTTAACATATAGTTTGGTTCATTGAGTTTTTTTACATATAGTTTGGGTCATTCGTTCATTTACAAAGTATTTGTTTACATAGTATACCATTGTATTTGGAAAATATTTGTTATTTTTTCAATAAGCAGGTGATTTATTTCTTATTTAGTTTTTCTTAGCATAAAAGATGTTCTTGTTCAATTTTTGAGAAATTTAGTTTATATTATGATAGTTATCATTGAAATCCAATGGATTTAAATGAATTTCATAGGAATTTCCCTTCACGTATAATGTATATAGGTTTTAAGAAAAATCATGGCTTGAAGGGCTATATTGCATTTGTATGTTTTAATTTGTTGTAGTTATTTTATGATTTTGGTTGAGTGGTCACCATGAAGGTTATTTATTCTACCTATTTCATTGAAGCCATTTGTGTGTTTACGTGTACGCTACACCCTTCTCCAAGTTTACCTTTAATATGCAATAATATGGATCGTTGATCATGAATAAAGATGCTTAGCACACATTTTTCATATTTTCCAATTATCTTTGTTTCTTCAAGACATTGAGAAATCAATTGAATGACTAAGTCGTGAAATCGATTTGATAGCTAAGTAATTTTTTTAGCAAAATAATTTTCCTCATTGTTACAAATGGTGACAAAGTACCATATAGAACACATTTCTATAGTTTATATAGCAATAATTGTTTTTTAATGGAGAGACACCTCACGAAATTTTAAATTTTATTAAGAAAAAATAGTGTGATTTTTCAATGTTTTGTATACCTTTCCAAAGAAATTAATCCCTCCTAAACATTAAGTCGCCCAAAAAAACCCTGGTTTTCTTTCACTTGTTGAAGAGAGTTCATTTTCGGTGCAGAGGAGGGTTCATTTCATAGTTTTTGTTATTTGGTGCAGATTGAGCTGGGTTTCAAAGTGGGTTTCAAAGGTTTTGTAAGGAGATCCCACTTATGGGAGAACATTGGAGTATATATTGATGATTCTTCATCTTTATTGCAATAAGAGAGGGTGTATTTTCTCTACGATTATCCCTTGTGAAGAGGGTCCATTCAAATTGATCCTGTGGTTAGGTTGTGAAGGTCACAGGCTATTGGAGAATCCAGGTGGGAGAGACAGGGGATTCCTATTTACTATTTTTTTACGTACATACGTCCATTTGAAAGGACATTCCATTCATCCAAAAGCAAAAGGAAGAGTTTCTACAATGAAGGGGGGAATTCTGAGAGTGTTGCAGACACGTACAGGAAGTCTTGGGGCATGGAAAGACCAAATACAGCGTATACAATTAAATACTGGGATGTTGGAATTTTATCAACGTATACAATTAAATACTAGGATGTTGGAATTTTATCAGCGTATACAATGAAAAATATTCTGTATTAGATATTCGCCAGAGTGCTCAATGTACCCATGATCTTGTTTGAGAATTTACAAGCCTCATTTTTTTGTCCCTTGAGTAGGATTCAAAGTCCTTAAATCATGGCTTCCCATGTGATTGGTTATCCGCGCATTGCTCCCAAGAGAGAACTCAAGTTTGCAATTGAATCCTTTTGGATTGGCAAGAGCAGTGCAGCTGACTTCCATAATGTAGCAAATAATTTGAGAGCTACAACATGGAAGCAGATGGTTGATGTTGGTCTAACATACATCAGTTGTGTCTATTATCAAGTCCTTGACACAACTGCAATAGTTGGGGATGTTCCTCCATGATATGGGTGGACTGGTGGTGAGATTGGATTCGACACTTACTTCTCAATGGCACGCAAAAATGCTAAGCTTCTTGCTATGGAGATGACCAACTGGTTTGACACAAACAAGCAAGTGCAGCACTACAAATTCTAGCAGGCTATGAATATCATGACTTTACTAAGTAGATTTGTGAAATTGTTTTCATTGAGAGGCTTTAAACATAGATGATCTTGGCCTTTCCAACCACTACATAGTTCCAAAGCTGGGACCAAAAATTAAATTCAAGTACTCTTCACACAAAGCTGTGGATGACTACAAATAGGCTAAAGAGGTTAGTATTATTCTTCGTTTTACCACATAACATTTAGATTTGAAACAAGTTTTCTTATGGGTTGTTCTTAGCTTCTCAAAATGAAAAACACCCACTTTTAAGTTTTCACTATTTGGCTAAGAAATATCCCTACATTTTCCATATTTCATTGGCATGAAAGTTATGGATGGTGGATTTTGTGAGATTGTAGCCACTTTTAGAATTTACAATTAATTCTTTTTTTTTGCAGTGCAGATTGGTATTGAGACTGTACCTGTCATCATAGTTCCTGTGTCATACTTGTTGTTATCAAAGCCTGCAAAGGGTGTTCCTAAAACATTTAACCTTCTGTCTCTGCTTGATGCAATTCTTCCAGTTTACAAGTAAGTTTCATGTAGAAGCCTCCTTAAGTCACATATTCATGCACTTGATATTGTAAGTAATGGTACAATCTTACAAAAATTATTTTCTTTGTGTCATGGTTAATTTAGGGAGGTCTTAGGTGACTTTAAGGAAGCTGGGGCAACATGGATACAGTTTGATGAACCCTCGCTTGTGATGGAACTTGAGGCTCATCACCTCGATGCATTCTCTAAAGCTTATTCTTTCTTAGAGGAAGTACTTGTTGGGACCAAATTTCTTGTAGAAACATACTTTTTTGATATTCCTGTTGAGACTTATAGGTAAGGTGGCATCCTTTGCATCTGTTTATGTAGATGATACCTCTCTTTTTATTTACAATATAAAAATGATACTGCAATTCTCTTGAAAATGGGTAGATAGTACTTGAACTCCAAAAATCACATAATTTAGATTTAAGGATCTAAATTTTCTAATATTGTGAAATACACTATTTGCACCATCATTCATTTTCTCAAAAACAATTAGATACTACTTGAATTCCAAAAGTCAGAGTGTGGGTTTGGGAATCTAAATTTTCTAATACTGTGGGATATACCATTTAACTCGGGATCATCATACGTTTGAAGTCTATATATTCTATTGGTTTGGATCTAATACGAGGAACTAAAACACTCGGCCTTGTCAAAACTATTGGTTTTCCTGGAGACAAATACCTTTTTGCTGGAGTAATTGATGGGCGAAACATACGGTCTAATGATTTGGCACAATCGTTTAGAATTTTAAAGGATATTGAAGCAACTATTGGTAAAGATATGTGTGCAATATGCACATTATCTTCCTCTTTCTTGAGGTGCTCTTGGAATGAGAAATTGCATATGATTTCTTATTTAATCTGAGAATTCCATCTTTTTGCATTGCACTCAAAATAGTTGTCTCCACCTCCTGTTATCTTCTCCATACAGTTGTGGATTTAGTAAATGAGACAAAACTTGGTAATGAGATTAACTCTTGGCTTCCATTTGCTTCACAAAACTTAGTTGAAGTAGTAACTCTCTCAAAAGCATTGATTGGTCAACCAGATCAGGTAAAATTCTTGACATTTTTGGAACTTGCATAACATTGATTACTGTTAGAATTATTTGTGAAGACAACGTTATTACAATTACAAGCTAGAATACATTTCCTATCGGCATGAAGACCATGTCCTAGGGTGTAACTACAGTCTAGATTTTTGAAGTTTTGAACTCAAGGGTTGGTTGTTACTTGCATCTAGAATCTACCCTTTTTCCATCTAAGCATTGTTTTCATACTGATGTTTTTGTATTCTAGAGAATTTTATTAAAAATTCTAAGTCTATCTAAACATAGTCATTTTTTTGCAGGCATATTTTGCTGCTAATTCAGCTGTTATATCTTCAAGAAGTACCTCTCCTAAAGTGAACAATAAGGTAGTGCAAAACATTGTGTGCTAACAAATGCTCTGTTCCTAGTGTTTGGTTTATTATCTTCAATTTGTTAATTATATTGTTTCCTTTTTGTCTCGCTATCTTATACTTATTAATATAGCAAGTATACATAATACAAACAGTAAGCCACTTTTTTAATGAACTAAAAGGATATTTTCAAATATTATGAGTGCATTACTTTCAACATTCTGTAGATGGCTAATTGCCAACCATTATGTACAATATTTGAAGTGGTATGTTGAAATTACAAGCTGAATCTCTAAAAGGTACTGATCACCGGTGAGCTACACCTATCATTGCTCATGTAGATGAACAACAACAAAAATTGAACCTCCCAAATCTTGCAACAACCACAATTGGATCCTTTCCTCAGACAGTAGAACTTCGCAGATTTCGTCGTGAATACAAATCGAACAAGTATGTTATATTGTACATATGACAATTTGTAAATAATATTGTATAAGGCTTAGATCAAACAAGTATGTTTTGTCAATAGTTTACCCATTGTCTGTCAAAATGCATGTCTAACATGGTATATGTTTTTAATTTCTAACAGGATTTCAAAAGCAAATTATATTCAGTCCATTCAGTAGGAAATTGCAAAAGTGGTTAAAATGCAGGAAGATCTCGACATTGATGTTCTTGTGCATGGTGAACCTGAGGTGGGTGCTGCATTGATTTGGGTGAAACCATAAAACGTCATTTTATGTTATGATGGAAGCTAATTATTTGTCTTATCTATTTCTGCAGAGAAATGACATGGTAGAATATTTTGGGGAACAACTTCAAGGATTTGTATTCACAGTAAATGGATGGGTACAGTCTTATGGTTCTTGTTCTATGAAGCCTCTGATTATTTATGGAGATGTCAGCCGACCAAAACCAATGATCATTTTTTGGTCAAAGTATGCCCAGAGTTTGACTGCTCGCCCTATGAAGGGTATGCCTATGCTTTTGATGTTATCTGGTAAAGATGTCTTAGACCTGCTTCAAGCTAATTTCCCTATTACCGATATGGTGGATATAGGATCCTTTCCACAAATATTGGAACTTTGCAGTCCAATCGAATGCTATATAATCCATGAGTCCATCCTTAATTTTTTATCATCGCAATTTAGTTGTTTAGGTGTGCACCATTTTCTTGACATATGTAGCCCAGTCCTGCAGACCCATGTTGGTTTTGTATCTTAGGTTAGTGTGAATTTGCAGTAGGGGGGAATATAAGAGAGTATATGTATCTGACCTTATGGCTGAATACTAGCCTGTAAATATGCACTGGGTATAATAATGTGAATTACCAGTGAGTTTGAACCTTTTGCACAATGTAATATGGTCAATGGACATGATTCAACTACATAATCCTTTGGTCAATAGTCAGTACTCGAATAAACTTATGTTAAAATTCATATTAATAGACTTGATTCAGCTGGTTGATGTTATGGTCTCATAGGCCTGTTTGGTTCTGACTGTGATGTTGGAATATTATCAGCGTATACAATTAAAAATATTCTGTATTAGATATTCGTCAGAGTGCTCAATGCACCCATGATCTTGTTTGAGAGTTTACAAGCAGCCTTTTTTGTCCCTTGAGCAGGATTCAAAGTCCTTAAATCATGGCTTCCCATGTGGTTGGTTATACCCCCATTGTTCCCAAGAGAGAACTCAAGTTGCACTTGAATCCTTTTGGAATGGAAAGAGCAGTGCTGTGTGCAGTTGAGTTGCAGAATGTAACAAATAATTTGAGAGCTGCAACATGGAAGCAGATGGTTGATGCTGGTCTAACATACAGCCCAAGCAACACGCTCTCCTAGTATGATCAAGTCCTTGACACAATTGCAATGCTTGGGGTTTTTCCTCCATTATATGGATGGACTGGTGGTGAGATTGGATTCGACACTTAATTCTCAATGGCACATGGAAATGCTAAGCTTCCTGCTTTGGAGATGGCCAATTGGTTTGACACAAACTAGTAAGTGTAGCACTACAAATTCTAGCCTGGCTATGAATATCATGACTTTACCAAGTAGATTTGTGAAATTTTGTTCATTGAAAGGCTTTAAACATAGATAAGATTGTCCTTTCCAACCACTACATAGTTCCAGAGCTAGGACCAGAAATTATATTCAAGTACTCTTCACACAAAGTTGTGGATGAATACAAAGAGGCTAAAGAGGTTAGTATTACTCTTAGTTTTACCACAATAACATTTAGATTTGAAGCAGGCTTTCTTATGGGTTGTTCTTATCTTCTCAGAATGAGAAGCACCCACTTTTAATTTTTTACTGTTTGAATGAGAAATATCCCTACATTTTCCACATTTCATTGGCATGAAAGTTATGGATGGTGGATTTTGTGAGATTGTAGCCACTTTTAGAATTTACAATTAATGCGTGTTTTTGCAGTGCATATTGGTATTGAGACTAGACCTGTCATCATAGGTCCTGTGTCATACTTGTTGTTATCAAAGCCTGTAAAGGGTGTTCCTAAAACATTTGACCTTCTGTCTCTGCTTGATGCAATTCTTCCGGTCTACAAGTAAGTTTTCATGTAGAAGCCTCCTTAAGTCACAGATTCCTGCACTTGATAATGTAAGTAATGTCACAATCTTACAAAATTTATTTTCTTTGTGTCATGTTTAATTTAGGGAGGTCTTTGGTGAGCTCAACGAAGCTGGGGAAACATGGATACATTTTTATGAACCCTCTCTTGTGATGGAACTTGAGGCTCATCACCTCGATGCATTCTCTAAAGCTTATTCTTTCTTAGAGGAAGTACTTGTTGGGACCAAATTGCTTGTAGAAACATACTTTGCTAATATTTCTATTAAGACCTATAGGAAAGGTGGCATCCTCTCCATCTGTTTATGTAGATGATACCTCTCTTTTTATTTACAATATAAAAATGATACTACATTTCTCTTGAAAATAGGTATATAGTACATGAACTCCAAAAATCACATAATTTAGATTTAAGGATCTAAATTTTCTAATACTGTGAAATACACTATTTTCACCATCATTCATTTTCTCAAAAATAGTTAGATACTACTTGAATTACAAAAGTCAAAGTGTGGGTTTGGGAATCTAATTTTTCTAATACTGTGGGATATACCATTTAACTCAGGATCGTCATATGGTTGAAGGATATATCTTCTATTGGTTTGGATCTAATATGAGGAACTAAAACACTCAGCCTTGTCAAAATTATTGGTTTTCCTAGAGACAAATACCTTTTTGCTAGAGTAATTGATGGACGAAACATATGGTCTAATAATTTGGCACAATCGTTTATCATTTTAAAGGATCTTGAAAAAACTGTTGCTAAAGCTATGTGTGCAATATGCACATTATCTTCCTCTTGGTTGAGGTGCTCTTGGAATGATAAATTGCATATGATTTCTTATTTAATCTGAGAATGCCATATGTTTGCATTGCACTCAAAATAGTTGTCTCCACCTCCTATTATCTTTTCCATACAGTTGTGGATTTTGTGAGATTGTAGCCACGTTCAGAATATATAATTAATGCTTGTTTTTGGAGTGCAGATTGGTATTGAGACTGCACCTTTCATCATAGGTCATGTTTCATACTTATTGTTATCAAGGCCTGCAAAGGGTGTTCCTAAAACATTTGACCTTGTGTCTCTACTTGATGCAATTCTTTCAGTCTACAAGTAAGTTTTCATGTAGAAGCCTCCTTAAGTCATGGATTCCTGCACTTGATATTGTAAGTAATGGTACAGTCTTACAAAAATTATTTTCTTTGTGTCATGGTTAATTTAAGGAGGTCTTAGGTGACTTGAAGGAAGCTGGGGAAACATGGATATAATTTGATGAACCCTCGCTTATGATGGACCTTGAGGATCATCACCTCGATGCCTTCTCTAAAGCTTATTCTTTCTTAGAGGAAGTACTTGTCGAGACCAAATTGCTTGTAGAAACATACTTTGTTGATATTCCTGTTGAGACCTATAGGTAAGGTGGTATCCTTTGCATCTGTTTATGTAAATGATACCTCTCTTTTTATTTACAATATAAAAATGATTCTGCATTTCTCTTTAAAACAGGTAGATAGTACTTGAACTCCAAAAATCACATATTTTAGATTTAAGGATCTAAATTTTCTAATACTGTGAAATACACTATTTGCACCATCATTCATTTTCTCAAAACCAGTTAGATACTACTTGAATTCCAAAAGTCAGAGCGTGGGTTTGGGAATCTAAATTTTCTAATACTGTAAGATATACCTTTTGACTCAGGATCATCATACAGTTGAAGGATATATCTGCTATTGGGTTGGATCTAATACGAGGAACCAAAACACTATCCTTATCAAAACTATTGGTTTTCTTGGAGACAAATACCTTTTTACTGGAGTAATTTATGGACGAAACATATGGGCTAATGATTCGGCACAATCGTTTAGCATTTTAAAGGATCTTGAAACAACTGTTGGTAAAGGTATGTGTGCAATATGCGCACTATGTTCCTTTTTCTTGAGGTGCTCTTGGAATGAGAAATTGCATATGATTTCCTATTTAATCTGAGAATGCCATCTATTTGCATTGCAAGAAAATAGTTGTCTCCACCTCCTGTTCTCTTCTCCATACAGCTGTGGATTTAGTAAATGAGACAAAACTTGATAATGAGATTAAGTCATGCCTTACATTTGCTGCACAAAAAGTAGATGAAGTAGTAACTCTCTCAAAAGCATTGATTGGTCAACCAGATCAAGTAAAATTCTTGACATTTTTGGAACTTACATAACATTGATTACTGTTAGAATTATTTGTGAAGACAACGTTATTGCAATTACAAGCTGGAATACATTTCCTATAGTCATGAAGACCATGGCCTAGGGTGTAACTACAGTCTAGGTTTTTGAAGTTTTGAACTCAAGGGTTGGTTGTTACTTGCATCTAGAATCTGCCCTTTTTCCATCTAAGCATTGTTTTAATACTAATGTTTTTGTACTCTAGATCATTCTTTTCAAAAATCTAAGCCTATCTAAACATGGTCATTTTTTTGCAGGCATATTTTACTGCTAATGCAGCTGCTATATCTTCAAGAAAGACCTCTCCTAAAGTGAACAATAAAGCAATGCAAAAAGTTGTATGCTGACAAATGCTTTGTTCCTAGTGTTTGGTTTATTATCTTCAATTTGTTAATTATATTGTTTCCTTTTTCTATGGCTATCTTATACTTATTAATATAGCAAGTCTACATAGTACAAACAATAAGCCCCTTTTTAATGAACTAAAAGGATATTTTCATATCTTATGAGTGCATTACCTTCAACATTCTGTAGATGGCTAATTTCCAACATTATGTACAATATTTTAAGTGGTATGTTGAAATTATAGGTTGAATCTCTAAAAGGTACCGATCACCAGTGATCTAAACTTATCATTGCTCGTTTAGATGAACAACAACAAAAATTGAACCTCCAAATTCTTCCAACAACCGCAATTGGGTCCTTCCCTTAGACAGTAGAACTTTGCAGAGTTCGTCGTGAATACAAATTGAACAAGTATGTTATATTGGACAGATGACAATTTGTAAAATATATTGTAGAAGGCTTGGATCAAACAAGTATGTTTCGTCAATAGTTTACCCATTGTCTGTCAAAATTAATGTCTAAGATCGTATAAGTTTTTAATTTGTAACAGGATTTCAAAAGCAGATTACATTCAGTCCATTCAGCAGGAAATTGCAAAAGTGGTTAAAATGAGGGAAGATCTCGACATTGATGTTCTTGTGCACAGTGAACCTGAGGTGGGTGCTGCATTGATTTGGGTGAAACCATCAAACGTCATTTTATGTTATGATGGAAGCTAATTATTTGACTTATGTATTTTTCCAGAGAAATAACATGGTAGAATATTTAGGGGAACAACTTCAAGGATTTGCATTCATAGTAAATGGATAGGTAAAACCTTATGGTTCTCGTTGTGTGAACTCACCGATTATTTATGGAGATGTCAGCTGACAAAAACCAATGTATGTTTTTTGGTCAAAGTATTCCTAGAGTTTGACTTCCCGCCCTATGAAGGGTATGCCTATGCTTTTGATGTTATCTGGTAAATATGTCTTAGACCTGCTTCAAGCTAATTTCCCTATCACTGATATGGTGGAAGTAGGATCCTTTCCAAAATATTGGAACTTTGCAGTCCAATCAAATGCTATATAATCCCTCAGTCCATTCTTAATTTTTTATCATCGCAGTTTACTTGTTTAGGTGTGCACTATTTTCTTGACATATGTAGCCCAGTCCTGCAGACCCATGTTGGTTTTGTATCTTAGGTTAGTATGAATTTGCAGTAGGGGGGACTATAACAGAGTATATGTATCTGACCTTATGGCTGAATACTGGCCTGTAAATATGCACTGGGTATAATAATGTGAATTACCAGTGAGTTTGAACCTTTTGCACAATGTAATATGGTCAATGGACATGATTCAACTACATAATCCTTTGGTCAATAGTCAGTACTCGAATAAACTTATGTTAAAATTCATATTAATAGACTTGATTCAACTGGTTGATGTTATGGTCTCATAGGCCTGTTTGGTTTTGACTGTGATGTTGGAATATTATCAGCGTATACAATTAAAAATCTTTTGTATTAGATATTCGTCAGAGTGCTCAATGCACCCATGATCTTGTTTGAGAGTTTACAAGCAGCCTTTTTTGTCCCTTGAGCAGGATTCAAAGTCCTTAAATCATGGCTTCCCATGTGGTTGGTTATACCCCCATTGTTCCCAAGAGAGAACTCAAGTTGCACTTGAATCCTTTTGGAATGGAAAGAGCAGTGATGTGTGCAGTTGAGTTGCATAATGTAACAAATAATTTGAGAGATGCAACATGGAAGCAGATGGTTGATGCTGGTCTAACATACATCCCAAGCAACACGCTCTCCTAGTATGATCAAGTCCTTGACACAACTACAGTGCTTGGGGTTGTTCCTCCATTATATGGATGGATTGGTGGTGATATTGGATTCGACACTTAATTCTCAATGGAACGTGGAAATGCTAAGCTTCCAGCTTTGGAGATGGCCAATTGGTTTGACACAAACTAGTAAGTGCAGCACTACAAATTCTAGCATGGCTATGAATATCATGACTTTACTAAGTAGATTTGTGAAATTGTGTTCATTGAAAGGCTTTAAACATAGATAAGATTGTCCTTTCCAGCCACTACATAGTTCCAGAGCTAAGACCAAAAATTATATTCAAGTACTCTTCACACAAAGTTGTCGATGAATACAAAGAGGCTAAAGAGGTTAGTATTATTCTTAGTTTTACCACAATAACATTTAGATTTGAAGCAGGCTTTCTTATGGGTTGTTCTTATCTTCTCAGAATGAGAATCACCCACTTTTAATTTTTTACTGTTTGACTGAGAAATATCCCTACATTTTCCACATTTCATTGGCATGAAAGTTATGGATGGTGGATTTTGTGAGATTGTAGCCACTTTTAGAATTTACAATTAATGCGTGTTTTTGCAGTGCATATTGGTATTGAGACTAGACCTGTCATCATAGGTCCTGTGTCATACTTGTCGTTATCAAAGCGTGTAAAGGGTATTCCTAAAACATTTGACCTTCTGTCTCTGCTTGATGCAATTCTTCCGGTCTAAAAGTAAGTTTTCATGTAGAAGCCTCCTTAAGTCACAGATTCCTGCAATTGATAATGTAAGCAATGTCACAATCTTACAAAATTTATTTTCTTTGTGTCATGTTTAATTTAGGGAGTTCTTTGGTGAGCTCAACGAAGCAAGGGAAACATGGATACATTTTTATGAACCCTCTCTTGTGATGGACCTTGAGGCTCATCACCTCGATGCATTCTCTAAAGCTTATTCTTTCTTAGAGGAAGTACTTGTTGGGACCAAATTGCTTGTAGAAACATACTTTGCTAATATTCCTATTGAGACCTATAGGTAAGGTGGCATCCTCTCCATCTGTTTATGTAGATGATACCTCTCTTTTTATTTACAATATAAAAATGATACTGCATTTCTCTTGAAAACAGGTATATAGTACATGAACTCCAAAAATCACATAATTTAGATTTAAGGATCTAAATTTTCTAATACTGTGAAATACACTATTTTCACCATCATTCATTTTCTCAAAAATAGTTAGATACTACTTGAATTACAAAAGTCAAAGTGTGGGTTTGGGAATCTAATTTTTCTAATACTGTGGGATATACCATTTAACTCGGGATCATCATATGGTTGAAGGATATATCTTCTATTGGTTTGGATCTAATACGAGGAACTAAAACATTCAGCCTTGTCAAAACTATTGGTTTTCCTAGAGACAAATACCTTTTTGCTAGAGTAATCGATGGACGAAACATATGGTCTAATAATTTGGCACAATCGTTTATCATTTTAAAGGATCTTGAAAAAACTGTTGCTAAAGGTATGTGTGCAATATGTACATTATCTTCCTCTTGGTTGAGGTGCTCTTGGAATGAGAAATTGCATATGATTTCTTATTTAATCTGAGAATGCCATATGTTTGCATTGCACTCAAAATAGTTGTCTCCACCTCCTATTATCTTCTCCATACAGTTGTGGATTTTGTGAGATTGTAGCCACGTTCAGAATGTACAATTAATGCTTGTTTTTGGAGTGCGGATTGGTATTGAGACTATACCTTTCATCATAGGTCCTGTGTCATACTTATTGTTATCAAGGCCTGCAAAGGGTGTTCCCAAAACATTTGACCTTCTGTCTCTACTTGATGCAATTATTTCGGTCTACAAGTAAGTTTTCATGTAGAATCCTCCTTAAGTCATGGATTCCTGCACTTGATATTGTAAGTAATGGTACAGTCTTACAAAAATTATTTTCTTTGTGTCATGGTTAATTTAGGGAGGTCTTAGGTGACTTGAAGGAAGCTGGGGAAACATGGATATAATTTGATGAACCCTCGCTTGTGATGGACCTTGAGGATCATCACCTCGATGCCTTCTCTAAAGCTTATTCTTTCTTAGAGGAAGTACTTGTCGGGACCAAATTGCTTGTAGAAACATACTTTGTTGATATTCCTGTTGAGACCTATAGGTAAGGTGGTATCCTTTGCATCTGTTTATGTAAATGATACCTCTGTTTTTATTTACAATATAAAAATGATTCTGCGTTTCTCTTTAAAACAGGTAGATAGTACTTGAACTCCAAAAATCACATATTTTAGATTTAAGGATCTAAATTTTCTAATACTGTGAAATACACTATTTGCATCATCATTCATTTTCTCAAAACCAGTTAGATACTACTTGAATTCCAAAAGTCAGAGCGTGGGTTTGGGAATCTAAATTTTCTAATACTGTAAGATATACCTTTTGACTCAGGATCATCATATGGTTGAAGGCTATATCTGTTATTGGGTTGGATCTAATACGAGGAACCAAAACACTCATCCTTATCAAAACTATTGGTTTTCTTGGAGACAAATACCTTTTTGCTGGAGTAATTTATGGACGAAACATATGGGCTAATGATTCGGCACAATCGTTTAGCATTTTAAAGGATCTTGAAACAATTGTTGGTAAAGGTATGTGTGCAATATCCGCACTATGTTCCTCTTTCTTGAGGTGCTCTTGGAATGAGAAATTGCATATGATTTCCTATTTAATCTGAGAATGCCATCTATTTTCATTGCAAGAAAATAGTTGTCTCCACCTCCTGTTCTCTTCTCCATACAGCTGTGGATTTAGTAAATGAGACAAAACTTGATAATGAGATTAAGTCATGCCTTACATTTGCTGCACAAAAAGTAGATGAAGTAGTAACTCTCTCAAAAGCATTGATTGGTCAACCAGATCAGGTAAAATTCTTGACATTTTTGGAACTTGCATAACATTGATTACTGTTAGAATTATTTGTGAAGACAATGTTATTGCAATTACAAGCTGGAATACATTTCCTATAGTCATGAAGACCATGGCCTAGGGTGTAACTACAGTCTAGGTTTTTGAAGTTTTGAACTCAAGGGTTGGTTGTTACTTGCATCTAGAATCTGCCCTTTTTCCATCTAAGCATTGTTTTAATACTAATGTTTTTGTAGTCTAGATCATTCTTTTCAAAAATCTAAGCCTATCTAAACATAGTCATTTTTTTGCAGGCATATTTTACTGCTAATGCAGCTACTATATCTTCAAGAAAGACCTCTCCTAAAGTGAACAATAAAGCAATGCAAAAAGTTGTATGCTGACAAATGCTTTGTTCCTAGTGTTTGGTTTATTATCTTCAATTTGTTAATTATATTGTTTCCTTTTTCTCTGGCTATCTTATACTTATTAATATAGCAAGTCTACATAGTACAAACAGTAAGCCCCTTTTTTAATGAACTAGAAGGATATTTTCATATCTTATGAGTGCATTACCTTCAACATTCTGTAGATGGCTAATTTCCAACATTATCTACAATATTTTAAGTGGTATGTTGAAATTACAGGCTGAAGCTCTAAAAGGTACCGATCACCGGTGATCTAAACCTGTCATTGCTCGTTTAGATGAACAACAACAAAAATTGAACCTCCAAATTCTTCCAACAACCGCAATTGGGTCCTTTCCTCAGACAGTAGAACTTTGCAGAGTTCGTCGTGAATACAAATTGAACAAGTATGTTATATTAGACAGATGACAATTTGTAAAATATATTGTAGAAGGCTTGGATCAAACAAGTATGTTTCGCCAATAGTTTACCCATTGTCTGTCAAAATTAATGTCTAAGATCGTATAACTTTTTAATTTGTAACAGGATTTCAAAAGCAGACTACATTCAGTCCATTCAGCAGGAAATTGCAAAAGTGGTTAAAATGAGGGAAGATCTCGACATTGATGTTCTTGTGCACGGTGAACCTGAGGTGGGTGCTGCATTGATTTGGGTGAAACCATCAAACGTCATTTTATGTTATGATGGAAGCTAATTATTTGTCTTATGTATTTTTCCAGAGAAATAACATGGTAGAATATTTAGGGGAACAACTTCAAGGATTTGCATTCATAGTAAATGGATAGGTACATCCTTATGGTTCTCGTTGTGTGAACTCACCGATTATTTATGGAGATGTCAGCTGACAAAAACGAATGTATGTTTTTTGGTCAAAGTATTCCTAGAGTTTGACTTCCCGCCCTATGAAGGGTATGCCTATGCTTTTGATGTTATCTAGTAAAGATGTCTTAGATCTGCTTCAAGCTAATTTCCCTATCACTGATATGGTGTAAGTAGGATCCTTTCCAAAATATTGGAACTTTGCAGTCCAATCAAATGCTATATAATCCCTCAGTCCATCCTTAATTTTTTATCATCGTAGTTTAGTTGTTTAGGTGTGCACTATTTTCTGGGAATATGTAGCCCAGTCCTGCAGACTCATGTTAGTTATGTATCTTAGGTTAGTATGAATTTGCAGTAGGGGGGATTATAAGAGAATATATGTATCTGTCCTTATGGCTGAATATTGGCCTGTAAATATGCACTGGGTATAATATTGTGAATTACCAGTGAGTTTGAACCTTTTTGCACAATGTAATATGGTCAATGGACATGATTCAACTACATAATCCTTTGTTTAGTAGACAGTACTCGAATAAACTTATGTTAAAATTCATATTAATGGCCTTGATTTAGCTGGTTGATGCTATGGTCTCATAGGCATGACTAGGATGTTGGAATCTTATCAGCGTATACAATTAAAAATCTTTTGTATTATATATTCGTCAGAGTGCTCAATGCACCCATGATCTTGTTTGAGATTTTACAAGCATCCTTTTTTTGTCCTTTGAGCAGGAGTCAAAGTCCTTAAATCAAGAATTCACATGTGGTTGTTTATCCCCGCATTTCTCCCAAGAGATCACTCAATTTTGCACTTGAATTATTTTGGAATGGCAAGAGCACTACAGCTGAGTTGCAGTAAAGAGTTTGAGAGCTGCAACATGGAACCAAATGGTTCATGTTGGTCTAACATACATCCCAAGCAATACATTCTCCTACTATGATTAAGTCCTTGACACAACTGCAATGGTTGGGGTTGTTCCTCCATGATATGGGTGTACTGGTGGTGAGATTGGATTTGACACTTACTTCTCAATAGCACACAGAAATGCTAAGCTTCCTGCTATGGAGATGACCAACTGGTTTGACACAAACTAGTAAGTGAAACACTACAAATTCTAGCAAGTTGTGAATATCATGACTTCACTAAGTAGATTTGTGAAATTTTGTTCATTGAAAGGATTTAAACATAGATAAGCTTGGCCTATCCAGCAACTACATAGTTCCAGAGCTGGGACCAGAAATTAAATTCAAGTACTCTTCACACAAAGTTGTGGATGAATACAAAGAAGCTAAACCGGTTAGTATTATTCTTCATTTTACCACAATAACATTTATATTTGAAGCAGACTTTCTTATGGGTTGTTCTTAGCTTCTCAGAATGCGAAGCACCCACTTTTAATTTTTTACTGTTTGATTGAGAAATATCCCTACATTTTCCACATTTCATTGGCATGAAAGTTATGGATGGTGGATTTTGTAGCCACTTTTAGAATGTACAATTAATGCTTGTTTTTGGAGTGGATATTGGTAATGAGACTACACCTGTAATCATAGGTCTTGTGTCATGCTTGTTGTTATCAAATCCTGCAAAGGGTGTTCCTAAAACATTTGACCTTCTATCTCTACTTGATGCAATTCTTTCGGTCTACAAGTAAGTTTTCATATAGAAGCCTCCTTAAGTCACAAATTCCTGCACTTGATATTGTAAGTAATGGTACAATCTTACAAAAATTATTTTCTTTGAGTCATGGTTAATTTAGGGAGGTCTTAGGTGAGTTGAAGGAAGCTAGGGAAATATGGATACAATTTGATGAACCCTCGCTTGTAATGGAGAATTAGGAATTGAGGATAATTTTGTTTCTCAATTATAGAGGGCTCAACCAGTTGATGACACTCGATCATATTAGGCCCAGGATACCACCAGATCACAGAAAAGGGGTGATGCTACTGCCTCACAAGATGCAGATGTTGGTACTGTAATGATAGAAACTTTACAATCATAGGAAAATGATATACAAAGAACCAAGGAACGTAATCAATCCCATGTTGAGGATAATACAATCTATCATCCTTTTTCGACCATTAGATACTCAAAGTTGTGTATTGATCCTTTTCACCATTATAGAGGACTCTGTAATTTAGGTTCCCAAATTCTTAAAGGGTTCTAGCTCAATGGAAGAGCGCCTACTTTACAAGCAGGAGGTTGGTGGTTCGATTCCTCCATGCCCTAATGATATTATAATATCGGTTAAAACAACTAAATTAGTAAGCAAAAAATAAGAGATAGGTGACCAAACAAAATAACCAAAACTCATATATAAAATTACTAAAAATGACTAAATTAGTGACCAAAACATGAGAGACGTGAAACTAGACATTAAAAAGGATGCAACACATGGCGCTAATGATGAGCCAAACATGGCGTTGATATGGTAGCAAAATAAGGCGTTACTTTGGATGCAAAACATGGCGCTACATAGGAAGCAAAATATGGTGCAACAATAGAAGAAATATTTGGCGTCATTTTGGTAGCAAAACACGATGCAAAAAAAGGAAGCAAAAACTGGTGCAAATTTGGAAGCGAAAATTGGCACACATTTGGAAGTAAAACATGGTGCAAAATGGGATGCTAAAGTGGTAGCAAAAATTGATGCAATATTGGATGTTAATTTGGATGCTAACATGGTGCTATTAAGGATGCAAATATAGCGCTAATGGGGGTGTCATTTAAGAAGCAAAAGCGGATACTCACTAGGAAGCAAAATAGGACGTTATTTAGGAAGCAAACCTTGAAGTCGTTTAGGAAGCAAAGTTGGACGCTATTCTGGAAGAAAACCTTGACGTTGTTTAGGAAGCAAAGTTGGACTCTATCCTGGAAGCAAAAAAAGAGAAGCTATTTTGGACGTCATAAAGGATGCTATTTAGGAAGCAAAAAAAGATGTTTTTTGAGACGCTTTAAGTTTTGTCCATGACACATCCCATTTAGCGTCTAGTTCGACCACTCAATGTAAAAAAAAATTACACTAAAAATGGACGCTAATTCCAAGATTTGTTGTAGTGTCTGTGATTCTCCATCTTCAGGATGCTCCTTGCTGGACCTTCTAGAACTCTGGTTTTCGAAACATTTTGAGCATGCATATTTCAGTTACCTACCGATTTTCGTTTTCTGGAGTATATGGAAACTTTGAAATCGGGGCATTTTTTAAGATAAGTCAGCCTCTGTCCAAGGTATCATACATCAGGTTGAATATCTTATGTATTACTACCCTGCATCTGGTAATAAGGAAAAAATCACAAATATAGGAGATACTCCAGTTTTGATGTATCCCTGTGGTTATTTTGATGGGGCAGCAACTGATTCTCAAGGTGGAGCAGGGATTTTCATAGCCATCAGAAGTACTCATTCACTTGCTTTCAAGCTCGGTTGTGGACCTTCGAGGAACACAAGGGTCGAGCTCTTGGCCTTGTGGACTCTATTATTTGTGTCAAATGAAATGGGTATACCTCTAAATCATATTTATGTTGACTCCTTAGTTATTATCAACTGGGCCAATAACAAAGCAGCCTTATCCTCTATAGATCTGAATCATTGGTGTGATAATATCAGGTATTTGATCTTGTGTTTTTCCATCTTAGACATTTGTCATGTCTACAGAGAGCACAATCAAAGAGTAGACTGCTTGTCCAAAGATGCTCTTGTTTTGGCCCGTGGTCTCTGCTCCTTTTCTGAATTTTATGATCACTCTACCTACAAGAGTGGTTATTTGCAGCTCTTTTAGAGCAAGTGTCGGAGTTTAGTCTCCCTCTTCTTTGGGCACTGAGTTTCATGTATCTCTTTGAGAAGTTTTAGCATGGTGGATGGTCATCTCTGGATAAGCATCTCTGGTTTCTCCTTGTGCTCCTGGTATTGACTGATATATGTGTCTAACTGTGAATTCTCTAACCACTTTGTTGACATATTATGGGATCGTATCTTGTATATCCTTGGATGGATTATTTTGGCTCCTTATTCCAGTTTACATACTGTCATAACTCTTGTAACAACCCATTTTGGGAGGCTCATTTGATGCCCTTTGATTCACTATGAATATCAAGGTCAAGATTTTTTCATCTGAAAAAAAAAGATTATACATTAAAAAATGCACGATTATACTGTTTTAAATGACATAAGATATTTGGAAAATTTAATGTACAATATCAATGACTAAGTAAATTTATATAAATTATTAGTTCTGACAAATTTCGAGAAATTTTTTATATAGTTAGAAATAAAATATTATTATAAATCAATTAAAGTTCAATAAGCAAATGCTATATCAATTGAATTTCTTCTTATGATGAAGAATTTTTATTTTTAATTAAAAAATAGATTAATTAGTAAATATGTGGTCTTGTAATAGAATAAAACGTTTTTTCTCATACAATTCATTTAAAATTGGTTGCTATTTAATTTTAAAACCAAAGCGTCCATAGGAATAAACTATGGATTGAAGGCGCTTGTGTAGGTTAATTGATCATTCAATCTTCATTTAATGCCCCGGGTAGGAACCGAGAATTTCGTCGTCGACCCAGCAATAAGACCCTCAATATTTGATAGGATTCAAGCGAAAAAATCTCATGAATTTGAGAACTTTATTGAAAGTTTGGTTAAAATGTAAATGCCAAAATAAAATTAATAGATAGTCAGCGTTATTAATAGGCGGTCAACGACGAACGAAAACAATATACACGGCCTATCGGCAGGTATAACAAGAAGATGCCAACGAATCACATAAAGGATGCCTTAATGTGTTTAACATATATGAGTGTATAATTATTTAGTACGGTGACGGGAAAAGCCTCTGCACACAACGATGACGTTGAAATGTACAAACTCTACTCACATAATCACTACTATTTCCACGTGTATTTTTCTCGAGCTATCTGCCATCGAATAAGTTTAAATAGAAATAATTAAGGAAGCCTATATTAAGACAAGTGTATTCAATTACAATCTCGTTGAAGGTATACAATCATTAAGAAATAAGATATTTAAGCTCTTCGCCAATAAAATAATAGATAATAATAAATAAAATATGTTTTAAAAAATAGAAGTTTACATTTATAATGTTATAGATTATAAAAAAGGAATTTAATTTTTAGCCAAAGCTTAACTAATTTAAAGTCAACGCCTGAACGATTACAATATACTCTTTATCAGGCTTCAAATTGGAAGCCTTTAAGGCCCGTCAAGGACCCTTTTACCCGTCATAGAAGACTGAAATTTTTTTTAACATGCAAAATAAATTTAATTAGTGAATACGCCCGTCAATCATGACACTGTCAAAGGTTTTTTAAAATTTCGCTGGAAGGGCAACACCAAAATCTGCCCATCAATAGTTTTTTAGTGGGGTAGCTAGGGGTCGGGGCTTGTCAGTGCAAGTGGTCACGATTCTCTCTAGTTTTATTGGGACTGTGCCATGTGGACAGTGGGACCCGTCACCCGTGACACCCGTCACCCGAAAATTGAAATACATTATACATGGTGATTCGTGAATCACTGAATTGGTAATTTGGTGATCTATCATTTCAAATTTGTGATTCCGCCAGGACCGCGGTCCGCCACCATGAATGCGAATGCGATCACTGCAATCTACGGCGTGAGTCGTGACAGGTCACAGACAGAGTCTTTCCATTTCCAATTCCAAGCTTTAGCTTAGAAGTTGGGCCTTGGCTAAGTTGGTGGCAAGTTGGCAGCCTCGTTAAAATTTATTTGTTACGGATAGCTATTAATTAGAATTTATCATTTCCAATGGGATGGAAGCCTCCCCCGAGTGACAAGTCCACTCACAGCTTCCACTGTTTTGGTTTTAAATGTATCATGCAGTGTTGTGATATCAATGTAGTAGTGGGTACTGGTAACTGGGTACAATTTCGACGGAATTGGAATTTGGAATGGATTGCAATTTGCATAGGATTAGGGTTTTCATTTGGCTTTTATTTGATCCCTGTTCACGGGTTTATTCTTTTGTGAGTCGTGACATTTCTCGCTGGAATTGTTGGACTAGAGGAGTTGCAATCTGGTCCATGGAAGGAAATTGGGGTTCAATCTTGCATTTACGCCCTGGAGCTCTCGGTTTCCTGTGAATGGGAATTGCAGTCTAAGTTTCTAGTGTTGAGAATTCCTGTTTGGTGGGGTTTCTTGTTTGAATTGTTGAACTGGAGAGGTTGTGTAACATGTTGTTCTAGATGGTCAAGGGAGATTGGAGTCTATTGTTGGAAAGTTGCATTTTGGACTTGGGGTTTCGAGTTGCTAGTGCAAGGGAGTTCTAGGTTTGTGTTTTGACCCGACTGTTCGAAGATCAAGGAGTCAGCCCACACACTGCCCAGCCATTTCAATTTGCAATTGGCAGCTCTAAACGGCCCAGAATAAACCAATTTACAGGGATTCTGGGATCCCGGGATCACTCGGAATCGAAATAAGTGAAGCAAGAACTGGTGAATGTGATTCGGCTAAGCAGAAAAATGAAGTTACAGGTATGTACACTATTTTATCCATCTTATTCTATATTTCAAATTTTTTTTAGGGCTTCCCACGGCTTCATTTAAAGTTTATAGATGGATTGCTTAATATGAACTTAGCGGCCGGCGGGTGGTTGTCTTGGGCTCTGCACTATGGTTTCTCCATGGAGGGTTACAGACTCTGTGTAATCTCAAGTAATGAGTTTTACTAGGCGTCCTTTTAAATCTATTTTACCAGGCGTGCCTTGCAATTTCGTCCCATGCTCTCGAGTCCTGAGTCCTAAGTTGTTTGCAGACTTGAGTTATGGCCACGATTAATAGACTACACAAAATGGAAGACATAAAGGTCGGCCCCCAAATAATCCATCAAGTTAACCAGCCTGGTGTAGGCTTTAATATGACAGCCGCTGAATCTCAAGCATCAAGCTGGTTAATGTTGGCCCTAAATTAAAATGATATTAATTTGCCAGTTCCAACATTGTTGGTTGTCCTAGTTGTGCTCAATGTCCAACTCTGTCTGTAAGGACAGGGTTCGTTGGCCTAGCTACATATACAATGAACAAACTGCCCCAAATGCCTCCATTGAGGCTCAACCTGTCGCAATTTAGGGCAGAGGTGCATCAGTGGCATCAACCAGTCACGAATAAGTTACCTACCTTCGGTCAAGGCAACAATACAATCGAATACCATGTATGATGTGAGTCGTGAGTCGTGATTTAGAAAGGGCAGCGCTATATAGTCTATGAAATGTTAGTTCCTTGTAAATTGTGGGTTTCCAAAATAAAACAAATAAAATGTTTACAACTCAAAACCAGGGAGACTAAAGGATACACCGTCCAGCTCAACTGGGTTTGCATAAACCTCTAGACCCTCGTATGTTACCTCTTTCAATACTCGTTGCAGAATATCCACCAAAAACTTCTCATAGTCACTGACAACAACTATTGATTCAATTGGCCTGGGAAAAGTGAAAACCCTTGCTGAATATAGAAGCTGAGGTGAGATGATTCAAGTATGCTTTGCACTGCAACCGGTGAGAAAAAAAAATATAACCCACGCCTCTGATTGAATGATAAATTACTTTGCCATTGTGAATGCAATAGGAAGCTTACCCCCTGGACTCAACCTTGTGCTGCACTGGGTATATATTGGTATCCATTAAGAGAGTAGCATAAAATTGAGAATTGGACTCTAAAATATATTTATGGCAGTGGTAAAAAAAATCCATAATGTTTTACCAGGTGTCAGCACCTTAGTTATTAACCCTCTATATTCCTTTATGTTTCTTAAAGACTTATAATAAAGGAAAGGTAAGCAATACTCATTGGAATATTTGGTAATCAAACTCCAAAACTCAATAGCATGTAGAGAAACAAGATCCTCCTCATTGGAAGTGTCTTATATTAACTGGATACATGGAATTTTTCATGCTTTAAATGTTTCAAATCTTGGAATGATTGTTGTTGGTTTTGATTTTGTGTTCTGGAGTCTGCAGTCTGGACCAATTATCAATAGAGATATAGCATTGTACGTACTGTATAATGATACAGGAGATTTTTACATTTATAGTAAAGAGATTTAGTCAGAAATTAGTAAATGGATTGGAACAAGTTAAAATAGTAGTCACAGCGAGAATAGTACAAGAGAAGAATGTTGATAGCCTATTCTATTATCAGTCCTTGTTAAGTAATTAGCATGGGCATTGGCCTGTCAGAATATAAAATATTTTCTTATTTTTGAACAAAACAAGAGATTTAAGATACCTTGCTATAAGCAATCTGTTGTAACATCTAGTCTGAAGTAATCATAAAGACAAGCCAAGGAAAGCAAAATCTTGTTCCTACAGGGAATCATACTAACAGTAATTAATTTCAAGTCACAACAAAGTCAATGAGGCTTACTGTAACAATCATTCTGAAGTGACCTTTGCGATGCCTTCTTAATTGCAAGCTTGCTAACATCATACTATGGAATGCCTCTACTTTTCTGGAAAATCTATCTAATTGGGTATCAAATAAGGGTATATTACTGTATCTGCCCATTTTCATTATTTGGAATATTTGGAAGGCAAGAAACCATTTATGTTTTGACGATCAGGAACCCATTTTGACTAGCCTGTTACATATTATTTTTGAAGAGGTAAAGACCTTTAAGCCTCTTCAGAAGCACAGGCATAGAATTAGGAACATTGGGAAGTCTCCTACTTCTATGTATCCTATGATTTGTTTTGATGGTGCTGCTGCAAATAACATGGGTGGAGTGGGCTTCTATCTTTGGCTGAATGAACAACACCTTCTTGCTTTCAAACTCAGATGTGGCAACTGCACAAATACTAGAGCAGAACTCTTAGCACTCTGGGCATCACTACGGGTCGCCAAGGATATTGGGTTACCTTACCTACATATCTTTGGCAACTCCTCTGTGATTATAATCTGGGAAAAAAAGGAATCTACCCTGGACATGGTGAATCTTGAGGCTTGGTGCTCCAACACCAGAATTCTCATGTCCTCTTTTACATGGGTGGATTTCAGTCATGTCTATAGGGAACATAACAGGAGGGCAGACATCTTATCCAAGGAAGGATTGCACTTGGCTCCGGGCCATCTCTTACTTACTGAATCATTTGGAAATGAGATTATTGGGGTTGACTCATCACAACTTTTTTAGAATATGCTCATTCTATTACAGTTTATCTCTCATGATTCATTGAGCTACTATCAGGTTTTGTTGAGCAAGCTAGTACAGGATACAAGAGTCACTCTCCTTGCTTGGATCAGATTTCTGGGCTCCTGTTATTTTCTCTAGGGACATAGATGACTGATTCAGATAGCTCTCTTATGAGAGGGATTTTATTGTAGTGATTCCCAGGTGCTTTGGGTACCTCTGTCTTTCTGCAGGTATCTATTTTGTATTTTTTTTTGTGACACATGTATGTTTGGATAAGAGAATATTACCTGAAAATTTTGTGATGTCCCTGGTGGCATAACTGTAATGGCTGAAGATGTAAAAGGTTCCTCTGATTCAATGGGATTCATTTCACTGTCCTCTCGTCTTTTTATGCTTAATAAATGAATATTGATTAAGATTTAAATAACCTTCACTTAAAGAGTGGATAAAGAAATAGGTAAGAAATTTGTTTTTTTTTTTCATATCAATTATTTTATTAATAGTATTTGTTTTGTGCTTATATTAACTCTACCAATCTGGTATGAATAATGGATATACAATTATCTATTTTAGGCTTTAATAGCTAACTATCTTTGGTTGTTCCTATTGATATTCGTAGGCCGCTTTACTTGTGGCTTTGCTAATTTACTTATTTTAATTGAAGCTGATTATTCAATGTTGTTTATTGGTTTGTGATGGGTTCAGTTATGCCAACAGTCCATATCCAAAGGTCATAATATTTTTTGCTTGTAGGAATTTTTTTTATAATATTTTTCCTTACATGTATGCCTTTTTTTATTGTTTAGTTATGCAAAAATAAAAATCTGTTTAATATTTATTTTAGTATTGTTTTTTAAAATGGTTTCAAG
>LPNX010294429.1:99157-202119 GCA_001517045.1 Pseudotsuga menziesii | reverse complement strand
TTCCAGTTTAATTTTTGTTTAATCGAACTGCTACTAAGGATTCCAGATTCCTTAGTAGGTGCTCATCAGCACAAGCTAGGGTGAAAACCCTAGCTACAGCCCCCAATAGTCTCCCGGGTTTATTGGTCTGGGACCAAGCAGGTTGATTCCATGGCAAAGTCCCTAACATATGGTTAGGGCCCCTATATGTCACTAGGGTATTTTGGTCTGGGACCAAACAGTTTCCTGGAGACAATGTCCAAGAAGATCTTGCAGGTTGAGACAAAGACTTCCTGGTCCGGGACCAGGCAGATTCTTGGTCTGGGACCCAAGCAGTCCCTGCAGGAGCATTCTTGGTTAGTTAACCAGGTGAATCTTGACCAATATTCACCTTGTTAACTAACCAAGAATGCTCATGCAGGGACTGCTCAAGATTCACCTAGTTAACTAACCAAGAATGCTCCTGCAGGGACTGCTTGGGTCCCAGACCAAGAATCTGCCTGGTCCTAGGCCAGGAAGTCTTTGTCTCAACTTGCAAGATCTTCTTGGACATTATGTCTAGGAAACTGTTTGGTCCTAGCCTAGAATACCCTAGTGACATATACCACGATGATGATGTGTGATGTCCTCTCTCCTAATCGGTTATTGCTAGGTTGTTTCTCAAGGGACTGACCACCCCTTGATGATGTCACTAGCACGTAACCCTTAGGAGTAGTATTGAGTACCAAAGGATCACATCATCTAGTTTGGATCTTCTCCTTATATAGCGATGCTAAAAATATATGAAACAATGTACCTTGAGAGAGAGAAAATGTTAAAGTCCTTGGTCTTGTTGGTCCTATGGGTAAAAGGGGTTGTTTGTCCACCTTTATTCTACACCTTGGTCTTGTGGGTAATTGGTTTGTCTTAACTTCTATTGTGGCACCTTTGGTTTACTTTTGTTCCTTTATCTTTTACTTGGTCCTCACGTCCTTTTTATGTGTACCTTTGGTGTGATGACTTTTATTTTATGGTTTTTATTGTTGAACCATTGGTACCCTATCTTAAGTCAACTTAACTTTATTTTATGTTTTATTGGTAACCAACCTAAAAGCTAGGGTTGAAGGAGGACCCTTCTAGATTTTCTTTCAAGTTATAAAAGCAAGTCTTATCCTTCATTGTAATAATATAAGTTAGATATTAGCTTTATGTCAAGAAGTATGCTGCTAAGGTTTCACTGCTTCATTCCTCAGTTTTTTCAGATTCAAGTTTAAGGTTGTCCCTTCTTGCTGAACTGTGACATTTTGTAGCTGACATGTGAATCTGTCCCGTGATTGTTTTGGGTTGATTCAAAGTTCTTTTTTAAGCAGTTGTTAATATGGCATGTGAGATTCTCTTGGACTATAGCATGGGCCTCATTGTTTTAGGATTGCTAAGTCTGTTTGTGAACAACCTTCATTAGCTGAGTCGTGGTCGTATCCTCTCTGCTGCTAGCCATGAAGTGTCTTCTTTGCTGACCCGTGATTCTATCCTCTTTGCTACTGGTCGTGAAGTGTCTTCCCCACTGGGCGTGATTGTATCCTCTCTGTTGTTGGTTGTGAAGTGTCTTCCTTGTTAGGCATGACTGTATCCTTTCTGTTGCTGTTGTGAAGTGTCTCTCTTGAGCATGACTGTGTGTCACTGCTCGGTATGACTATGTTTCATGCCTTCTTAAGAACTGTTGCTAAACCCTGATTAAATGATTGAAGTTTCTCTTCATGTTGATTAAGAATCTGAGATCTATATCCTTACTGCTATAACCCTCTTAAGCTCTCTCTCAAGGTACGTCATTTGTTCATCTAGGTGACTTGTCCCTTCGGTGACAAGATTAGAACCTAAAATTATCTGAGGATAAGGCCGATCCAAAACAATTCTAGATTAGTATTGTTACTGTTGTTTAGTGTTGCTATGTCATGTACTTTATTATTGTTTTTATCAGTTATAATATTGTTACTATACATGGAATTTAAATCATCTCAAGGACCAACTTTAACGCAGTGACTAGTGGAGTGTTAAAGTTGAGAAAGATGCAAATTATGTTTGGATTTATTGTAGTAGTATTATTTAGAATCTAACTTTGTTTAATTTTGTTTATGCATTAAAGTATAGTTTTTATGTCAAAACCCAATATAACCCTAAACTTCAACACATATAAGTTTCATGGGTCAGTTTCAAGTAACATATCCTCATTATAATAATCATTCTTTTATGCTTGTACAAAGGAAATTTACATCACACACTACACAATAGTGGTAGAATCTTCCTATTACTTGGAATACAACAGTGGTAGAATATACCTATTACTTGGCATATAACTACTCTGGATGCCCAATATTAGTTGAATAGAAAATGAGCAGGTCATCATATTAACTCATTTCCTTCAGGAGGCTTGCAAGTTTGGAATCCATGGGTGCACCCATCAACATATTCACAAGATATTTGGAATCCATTGAATTGTAATAAAGGTATGAAATGGGTCACTTTGTCATTTGGATTTTGTTAAAGCATATCGCATATCTTTTTGCACACTATTGTTTTCAAATTAATATGACTTTTTTTTTCTTTCAGGTTAATGGCATCTACAGTCCAAATGTAAATAAGGTGGTTAATGTATGCCCAATTATTACTATGTTCATCGAGTTGACAATAGATGTAATTGAAGACAAAAAGATCGGGACATAAAAACCATTGAGTTGTGGAGTGGTTGTTTAACAAGCTCAATTATATGCAAACATGTGGCGATCTAGCTCTCGGTATGTCCTTTTTCTTTGATTTTTTTTCAAGGTAAGTTTTTGGTTCTATGTACATATGTATCTAAAACAATGTCTTCTAGGTTTTAGTTTCAATTTTCAACATATTCACAAGCAGGTTTTGGTTTGAATTTTCATCATATTCACGTGCAGTTTGACACCTATTAAATTCTAATAAAGCTATGAAATATATCACTTTATCAATTGGAATTTATTTATAGAAAATGAGCAAGTCATCATGTCCACTCATTTCCTTAAGGAGGCTTGCAAGTTTGGTTTTACCCATCAACATATTTACAATAATTTTGGAATCCATTAAATTGTAATAAACGTATGAAATGGATCACTTTGTCATTCGGATTTTGTTATAGCATATGACATTTCGTTTTGCACACTATTGTTTTTAGATTAATATGACAATTTCTTATTTTTTCAGGTTAATGGCATCCTTAGTCCAAATGTAAATAAGGTGGTTACTGTATGCCCAATTATTACTATGTTCATCGAGTTGACAATAGATGTAATTGAAGACAGAAAGATCGGTGCAAAAAAGCCATTGAGTTGTGGAGTGGTTGTTTAACAAGCTCAATTATGTGCAAACATATGGTGATCAATGTAAGTTTTTTGTTCTACTTACATATGTATTTAAAACAATGTCTTCCAGGTTTTGGTTTTGTGAAGATGAAAAAGGTCTTGAATCTTCCATAAATCATGAGAGGCATTCCATCTGTAGTGAAAATGAAACTAAAAACTTAAAACTAAAATCATAGATTTTACCCATAAAGATACTTTTATTGTACAAGTTTTAAGTTGTTTGTCATTATTTGTTAATTCAATTTCAGTTACATATAAAGCAATTGATATCTTTGTATATGTTTTTTTCTATTTTTTATATTCATTTACATTGTATATAATGAAATTTTTATATATTATCACATTTTCAAATGAAAAGAATGAATTATTTTTACACTTCAACATTGAACGGTTTAATCTTTGAGAACCCTTCAAAGTGAAATAGGACCCTGCCCTTCAAATTTGATCCCTGCTCTTTATACAACAAAGATAATAATATTTATAAAAAAAAAACATGGTCTTGAAGTCGAATCATTACTATTCAAGAAACCAATTAACTCCAGGAAAAATGGATAGAGTGAAGACTCATGTTGTTTGGAAGCACAATAAAAGAATTTATAAGATTTTAATTGGCCATGTCAAGAAAACGATATTAATGAATCTCATTGTTATAAAAATTAGAAATTTTATCCAAGGGAGGTTTTGAATAACTATTATAGCTTTTCCAAATATGCGAACCTATATTATTTTTCATCTCTATAAAGGTAAGAAAAACTTAAGAATAACATTAGCAAAATAATCTTATTATTAAAAGGAAGTGTGCACCACTACAATAAAAAGGACTTGAGGGAAGAGCTTGAGAAATAAGAGAGAAATGAGAATTATTTTACCACGGCTCCTTGAAGGTAGTGTGCAATCATTATGAGAAGGTTAAACAATATATGCTAAAGTTGTTATGTCACTGAATGAACACATGAAGAAAAACAATGAAAAATAAAATAATAAAAAACAAAACAGTGGAGAAAAATAGACCAATGGTGTTAGGATTATAATCCTCCCTTGTCCAAACTGGTCAATGCTGCCTAACTTGGGAGTCTTTTAGTCATTATTGAGTCACTAGTACCATTGGGTCCAATTGGATCCAAGTATGGGGCCACATGTACCAGTCACTAGAGTGTGGGGAACACAGATTGAGGCTAATTGTCACTAACCACACTTGCATGTATCGGTTGAGGTGCCTCCTAGACCAATCCCTACAATTTAGGAGCCATTAGGAGTGTCGGCACCAACCTCCTTCAGTTGTTGGCAGTTGGTGACTAATCAAGCCTAGTTATGAGTCAGTTACATTCAGTTAGATTTACTCCAGTTCAGTTAGCGCTAGTATTTTCATGGTTGCATGTGGGAAGGTTCATTCTCTCACCTACCACATCGGTTATAATAGTTTAACTGATTATAACTGTTTGAGAGACTGAATTAGACAATTGGAGATAGCTAGTTAAGATCTGATAGTGATTTAGACATGTCCAGTTAGCCATGCAGTCAAATTGACTTAATCAATTCGAATTACCTCTCATGGATTCAAATTGTCTAGTTATTAATGCCAGTGTATTGCATTGTAACAATGATCCAGATTGTATCCAATTTTACTTTTGATTAATGAAAGCATATACACCTGCAACTCATTTTTTTTCACTGTTTCATATCATATTTTGAGTAAATTGTTTGTGGGATCTTCTGTAAGTTTTGTCTTGGTCCATAGATTCTTGTGAGCTCAATTTTAAATAAATGGAGGCGACATGACAAGGTGAAGTTGTATAATTCTCTAGGTAATTAATAATGCAAGGAAGATTAAAACATGCCCTTAAAACCTTCATGATTCAAAGGTGCAAAGATCCAACACCAAGTTGTTCCATCGTCCCAAAAGCCCACAAATTATTGAACAAAGAAAGAAGTAGCAACAGTTATAAGCCATGGATTCCCTTCCAAAACAGAAAAATATTAAGTCTTGCATGTTGAGGAGGAAGTTGGAATGTTCATAAAGGAAAGGGGGATATAGCATATAAGTGCTTATAGTGAGAATAACAAGGTAGCATTCAAAAGATAAACATCAATCTCCCACAACCAAAGTGGGAGGCAACATAGGAACTGTTTAGGAAATAATGATGTGGACTAAAAGAGAAACCAACCACAAGATTGTGACATTCCCAAGGGAGGTGAGTTGCAAGGAGATAGAAAGGGTGGATGGAGATCCACCAAAATGATAATATAGATTAACTTACTATAGGTCAATGACATATTCATCAAAATTATAACAAAGAATGTGAGAGCTAACCTACTTGCCACTCTTCAAGGGATGGCATGGCCCAAGAAGTAGATTAAGTCACTCAGCGTCTAATGAAAAAGGCCAAGAGAAGAAAAAAATGGCCAAAAGAGAGGGTTTTTTAATAAAGGTTGTTGAATTAGTATTTGTTTCAAGAGATTTGGTTTCATGCTTAGCATGTTTTCTATATTTGTTTGCAAAAAAAAAGAAAAAAAAATCACTTCTCGGCCAATTCCATTCATTTGATCCTACTTGGACTATCCTAGTGTATAAAAGTAAAATAGAGAAATGAATATAGATAATTTCACATTCCCCAAAAACACTAAAAAAAAACAAAGGTCTCTTAACCCGTGATCTTCAATGAGATTAATGGTTACCGTTTTTTATAGGTCCACACTTTAACAGAGGGAAACAAATGCCAAGAGAAGGTGTGAATGGCAGGCAACAAGGGAAGATAAAACAAGAGTGAGAATTATGAGGGAATATTAGGTGATATCAAGAAGTCAATATCATAAAAAATAGATGAGAGTGAGTGTAACAACTTAGCAAGGTGCAATGGTGTATAGTTTTAGGCCATTTATAAGAACCCTCTTTGGTCTTTCAAGAGTGGAGAATTATAAATTTTATGGAAACAAACCATTAATATGACCACGGAAAAGGAGGTGATTGTGCACTCTAGTGCACACTGTCACAATTAATAGAGCTAGTGATTATTGTAATGGAAAATATGGGAGTCACCAAGCAACTCACTCACTCTTAATCCTGAAAAAATTAAGGATGTGTATGGAAAAGGACCCTACAAAAAACATGAAACATAAGCAATGTGTGAGGCCTCCAAGATGGAAGTAAAATCTCTACAAAGAAGCGTAAAAACGTAATACAAAATCAAAAAATACTTCCCATAGAGGGAACGAAGAGTTCCTAAGAGGAGTTTAAGGCTTGAAGCAAGTAAAATGAATCATAAATTAAGAGAAGCAGAGAAATTTATATAAAAATGTAAAGTAATGTAGTGATCCTTAACCCAAAAAATTGAATCACAACAAAGATATATAACACTTAAAAAGCAACCAAATACATTCACCATAAGACTAATGCCAAGATATAGAGAACCCTTAAGGTAAGTAACACCATCAAATACTCCTTAAGGAAGGAATAATTCCTCAAGCCACGCTTGTACAATAACAATATTGAACATGACTAACACAATGATAATCATGTCTATTTATATTTTCTCATTAGTATATTTAGGGGTCTATGCATTTTTATTATATCATTTCTTCTAACTAACCCCCAACCATTAAGTGGACTATATTCCATTATTAATTACCACATTACATTAATTATACCAATTCATACCCATTACATATATTATTCCCATTTAGGCACCCATTACATCCTTTATTCTCCTTGGAGAACTCCCTAGGTACCCAATATTATCCTCTCCTAGATATATAACATTACACCCCCCTTAAAAATGTTTTGTCCTCGAATACAAATAATAAGATTGACTAAGAAACTTAGTCAAATGATACCAAGAACGTGCATCCATCCATCCGAGTGGAATGTGAATACATGGTCTAACGACTTCATGGCTTCCTTGATCTTGATTCGTGCTCTTGTGGTCCCAAGATGATGTTGCATTTCTTTTGTATTTCCTTGCATTGCTTGCATTCTTCCATGCATCTCTATATTTCTTTCTTCCCTAGTTTCCTCATGGTCCATTGTAGGTTTTATGGTGCTCCCAACTTGTCCTCGATGATTGTTTCTTCTCAAAGTAGTGTGGGTGGCGATATGTCGCAGCCTAAATGAGGGGAACCTCTTTCTGTGATTTCATAACATGTGGTTCCTGGGAATCATTTAGTTCCTCAAATTATTCTTCTTGTATATCCCCTACTTCAGATTTTTCTTCATGGGCTTCTACAATGTCTTCTTTTGATTCCACCACATACTCATTATCTGATGCGTCATCTATTGCAATTGGTTCCCCTGCAAAGACTTCATCATGTGCCTTCTAATTCTCTTTTTTTGAAACAAGAGACATATCATGCAATGTAATTTTCTTCTTATTGTACCAAAGCTTTAAAAAAATATTTTCTACATTAATATTGACTGTACCCACTGATTGCATCCACAGATATCCCAAAACAACATCCACACAATACATATCTAAAGAATAAAATTATGAATGCAACACGTATTTATCCATAGTGATCTTCAAATCATTAAAAAATTGAAAATTTTCACCATCAGCATGTGTGCTTTGAATATGATTGGCAGGAACTTGCAATTTTTTGGCCAAATTAACATGGATAAAATTGTGCTTGCAATTAGGGCTAATATAAACAAGAATATTGCCCTTTTGAATACATCGACTGACTTTCAATATAGAAAATAAACCCTTATGTCCCACTTGGTATTTGTTCTTGACATGAGACCACTTATCTAAAAATACGTGTTCAAAGTCTTCATCAAAAAGTGCATCCATAATCAAGTGAGCATCGCCATACCTTAGCGTCATCTTTGAAATAAGTGTTTATCCAAATTCTCCGTGAGTTTTCCCATTTTGATTTGCAGTTTTTGAAACATTATTCAATACTAGAACCATCATTATTTCCTATAAAATAAATACTCCCCATTTTTTTTCAAAAATACGTAAATAGAGTTAGGGTTTCACAAAAATCAGTTATTTCTCCTCCTTGTACCTAGGGTTTTGTGACGAGAAAATTAAAATGAGCATAAATCGATCAATATTGCTCAGAATATATATTATAGCACGATTTTGGAACTATAACAACCATTCTACATCTATCCAATCAATCAGAACAGAAATCTACGCATCCAGTTAAAAGATATTTGCTCTGCAATTTTCACGGTCATCACCGAAATTATGAAAAATCATTGATTTTAAATCAGTGATATATCTACTTTCCGAACTCCAAATGAGATGAATTGTTTGTTTGAAATTGTGTATTTTTGTGAGAGGAATTCAAAGATGAAACTTGTTTCTTCTGAATCTGCACAAAAAGTTTCAGAAATTGATTTGAACTTTTCCCAGAAGGCACTCTACTCCATAGGAACTCCACCTTACAGGAACTCTACCCTAGATAGGAGACTGACACGAAATTTTCCTTAACTGAACTCTTCTCTACCTGGAACTTTGAACTCTGCCTCGAAAAGAACTCTTCCATGACTAGAACTGTTGCAAGAACTCTTCCTCGACATCCCTAACAGGATCTTTTCCCATATAGGAACACTTCCCTAACTAGAACTATGTCCCAACAAGAACTCTTCTCCGACGTGAACTCTGTTTGGAATTAACCCTCTACCCCAATAGGAACTCTTCATTATAGGAACTACGATCGACAAGGTAGGAACTCTGGCTCGACTGGAACTCTGACTAGTAGGAACTTTTCCCTAGCTAGAGGACCGACAGGAACTTTGCTCAACGAGAACTCTAGCTCGACTGGAACTCGGCCTCTACAAGAAATTTTCCTTGCAGACACTCTGCCCTTCCTAGAACTCTACCATAATAACTCTACCCCGAACTATGCCCCAGAAGGAACTTTTCCTAGTAGGAACTCTGTCCTTGCTAGAGGCTCAACAAGAACTTTTCCCCAGAAGGAACTTTTCCTGGCAGGCACTATGCCCTAGGAAGTTTGCCCCAAAATTTTCCTCGACAGGAAATCCACTTGGAAGGAACTCTCACTGGACTGGAACTCTACCTTGGTTGGAAATTTTCCCTCACATGAACTCTACACCGACATGAACTCCTTCTTAGCAACGCTGACAGGAACTCAATGATTATCTTTAGGTCTTTATCAATTATTATTCTCCTAAGACAACATTCTTTTCCTACACTAATACATTCTATTAGAGACTCTTGGTTTGCTATGTTTGTTACTCCCAACTCCATTTAAACATGGTTTTCCTATGTTATCTCTATTAAGACACCCAAGTCCATTTAAATAGGGGTTATTTTTAAAGTGGTAATCAATTTTGATCTTGATCCAACATTCATCAAGAAGAGTTGAAAAGCTCTGCCTCAGTTGGAACTCTGCCTTGAATGGAACTCTACCCCAACAATAAATTTTCTATAAATGGAACTCTACCCTAGTGACAAAAACTTTTCCCTGACAGGAACATTCCTTTTTCATGAACTTTGCTTGGCAGGAACTTTTCCTCAGTAACCAGCTGAGATTACTTCTTGGACAATCACCTGAAATTAAATATTTGGTGACTTGCAACAAATACATCTTGCTCTTTTGATATTTGTTGTAAAAACTTAGATCATTTTTTTATTATTGGGATTGAGGTAAAGGTTGAGTTCAGATCCTAGAGGATGGTCACAAACTCTTTGGATTCTTATTATAATAATGATAACATATATTAATAATATATATTTTTAGTGATAACATTTTGGATTCTTATGATAGTAACAGGAGCATAACTGAACATAACTACTTACCTATGAAGGTCCATTGAAGGAGACTGTTGGTGGCACTCTAGGGGGTTCCTAAATTATAGGGATTGGTCCCTAGGGCTCCTAAACTCATGCAATCAGGTGCAGTAAGTGGAATATGTCCCTTATTTGTGTCCCCCATGCACTAGTGGAGTGATGAAGACCTCCTAAGCTAAGTACATAGACAATTAGACTATGTGGTCAAAGGGAGGATTAATAATAATCCCAACATAAAGACACTCTTGTAAGAAGACCAATTGTATAAGAAGCAAGCCAGAGATATGAAAATCAATATTCTAGGGTCCAACTTGTCTTAAGAAGTGAAAAAAAGCATACATTCACTTAGAATAACAAACAGTCTCGAGGAAGTGCTCTCATATAACATGTGTAAGAGTATGATGTAAAATTCCTAAAATCTATGATGTGTAAAAGTATGATATGAAACTCCTAAAAGCTATGTTGTGTAAGATTATGATGTTCAAGGGAGTTTCTTTTACTCTCCATAAATATATGCTCATTTATCAATGTGATATCTATTATCATTGTTTTTCGCACAGCGAGAGATGGTGGGGAGGAAGGACAGAGCGACCACGACCAAAAAACACATAAGAATTCCAGCCGCAGGGTGGCCGTTAAATTTGTTAAATGAGGTAGTGCATCTACGGTGATGATCAAAGGATGAGCCAGACCAAGGGTCGAGAAGCTTTTCACGAGAACCACAAGCACGATAAAAAATTGTCTCCCCATCCTCGCGAAATGGCGTTAAAGCAACCGCGAGTTTTGATGGCCACGATTGACGGAGGGCAGATCTACGGACGAGGTCGATTTCGCCAGATTGAAATGCTCGCGGAAGTTTTGGTCTCCTAATCAATGAAATGGGTTAAAGGGGGATAACATTTTACAGTGTGTATCTCGTCGAAGAAAGATCCATGGTGGGCATGTCCTCCGCTGATGAGACATGCACAGGGCCAAATCATCTCGTGGGTTTGGGAAAAGTGGTTCTTCGGTACATGTGTGCAGTCAAGATAAAAATAAATATTGAGTCTTAGGGTCCAAAATGATGGCAATCATAGAACATTGCAGACAAGGGAATTCAGGGGTGAAATGCGTGACTCTGCGTATGGTCTGCTTGTCCTGAAAAGACCCCGTCAGTATGAAAGCTCGAGGAAGATGTGTGAAAAATCCGAAAGCGATGGGAAATCAGATGCCCTGACACCGTCAGATCAATCTTGCGATGGAAGAGTCGGCTCCACTACATATACAGTCCTCCTAAGCCCAAAGGTCATAGCATTAAGCATGCCAAAAGATGGACAATCTCACGAAAGGTCGATTTGCAAAAGGCAAGTAAGGCTCTTACACGTAGTGAGAAGACGCGATGAAGGGGAATGGTTCTGATACCATAATTAGCAGGAACGAGAGAGTAAAGAACGTCAAGTCCATGTGCCTTGATCCAGATGGTCTATGATGAGGGATAACACCGAAGGTTTTTTCCACAGCCAATAATGGAATGTCACAACAGATAAGGCGGCATGACTAGATCTCCAGCGGGAAGAAGGGATCCCAGGCCCAAGTGCTCGCTTGTGCTGTCATCATGATAATCGATGGTGAAGTCTGTTGGGATGCTAACAGGTCATCGTCGTGTCTAGTTTCTTGAGCTCTATATAAACGCTACGCTTATGTGCCACCAAAAACAAAGATTAAGTGAGTGTGGAAGAGAAACTTAGAGTTCCAGCCTGCTGAAAGTTCTGAGAGTTCAAGAGGAGATCTGTGATGGCTGTCTGGTTCGAAAAAACTGTCTGTCAAGGTGTGTTGTTAGTTGGAAAGCATACCTCTGCATTCCTATGCTCCCATGATCATTTCACCAGGGGTGTGTCAACCATCGGGGAAGAGACGTTCATTGTATTAGAATATCCTTCTGGCGTCAGCAAGGTCGTAATAGGGACGTTCATCGTATTAGATAACCGGCTGAGGCCATTGAATGCATCACCGTCTTAATAGAGGTCCATACCCCTTTAGGATTTGTACCTGGGTTTTCGTGTCCCAGGGATGTTCCCCCAAAACCCCCAGATGTGGTCGCTGCCTCCATTTCTCGGTACGTGATGGCCATTTTTAGCGGCTAACCGTAGGAGCGAATTCTCGTACTAGATGGGTGGGGGTCCAAATTCTTCATCATCGCCTTTGTGAATTCCAGTTGCCAACTTTTTCTGAGGTGGTGAGGAGGTTGAAGATGCACCCTGCCATATTGTCTGCAGGAGAACCTCCTCATGGGAGGTAAAGAGTACAAGAATGAAAATTCATTTCAGAGGCTTGTTCCTGCTAGAAGCAATGCGACCCTTCTTTAAACCCCCTTGTATAACAGTGTTACCAGGAGAGCGGGGAGATGTAAGGAAGGATGAGCATGGAAGGGACATAAATGTCCTTGCTAGCTTTAAGCCCATGCAGAAAGGTGCCTTTGAGCACGGAACGAAAACACATTTGAAGAAAGAAGACACGTTGCAGACTCGACAGATAGGTAAATAGTCGGGCCCAGTCAGCAAATGAGCCACCCAAAAACATCGTGAGACGTCATTTTCAAAGTTGGCAAGCTTAGAACTAGAAAATTCATACTGCCATTTGAACCAAGCACGCATATTTTCTCCATATTGTTTTTTATGCATGTAAATCATGGCAGAAACGCCATGCTCTAGTTAGTTACAAATTTTGATCACGATTTGTAACTTGTTTCTCGCCCTGTTTCGGGATTAATCTTGAGGGCCTGAAGCACTATAAAGAGACTCCCTGAAAGGGAAAAAGGGTTGGTTGGTCTTGAATCTGTAAAGACTATCGTGTTTATGATATTTTGGAACTAATATACAAAGCCGAATGTCGGTCATATGCATTATAAGAATTATTGTGTGTTTCTAAATCATAGTCTGTACATTTATTTTCCTCATGCGCATGTTATTTCCAGTGTTTCTTTATGTTATGTGTTCTTCATGTCATAGACATAGTGTATAATGGTCAGGAATTCATACGCATATGCTCATGCCATTGTCTTCGACATCCACCAAATTATTTCTTCCAAAACTGGCGTGGAATTCATCCCTGCAGTGCTCCACGTTAGCAAACTGTCATCACTATGCTTATACCACTAGACCCCAAACATAACGACCATGATCGAAGCATTATATCGCTCTTGTAATCATTTTCCTACGCAAACTGCTCTGTTTCCCTAAGACTTTTGACTCCATTGCCCGATATACCTTCATTTTATTTCCAACCACCAATTATTGATATCCATTTTGTGACATTATGTCTAGTCTTGTTATACATCTATGAGAGATCTCTCTCTGGAATTGGAAAATGTAGCTCCCTTTCCTAAAGTGGTTATGTTGTTACCTCAGGGTTCACCTCTCGCAACCTTGGGCACGATTCTGGGTCCTAACAAACTGGCGTCGTTGTCGGGGATGAAATTGAAAATCATCCCTGGGAAAAACGACAAAGATTCTAATGATAAAAGGTTTCTGTGGGAAAACAGGGACCCCTACATGTGAAAAGGTTGTATCATTTTCCCTGGAGACTCAACGTTAAAATTTCTAAAAGAAGGACTCCACTGGGGAGATTGACAGCCGAAAAGACCAGTAAGGAGGAAGGTTCAAAGCCTCCTGAAACTATAAATGATAAGGCCGTAGACGAGACTGTCGACGGTAAACAACAGCCAGGCCTACAGAAAGAAATGAATCTTTCACTGGGTGACTTCTATGAACCCGTGTTTCCAATCCTGCAACAGCTCCACTATTGTTGTGGTACTAAAATTTAAGTTTCCAAGCAGGCATCGGCAACCTCCACAACGCGCGTAAATTTGTTGTGAAGACATGGGTAGGCTCGAAGAGAAGACGAGGTACTTGAGATTGGGTTTTCCCCCAGACATCTTGGCTCTTCTTGTAAATATTTCTTTCTCTTTTCTTAAGTTTGTTAGAATAGTCTGTCATGGCTTATTTCACTGCGAGAAAAGTCATGAGTTCACTTCTGTATATCCTTCCCTGCTAACGGAGAGTATCTCTTTGTCCTGTGCGTCTGATTTTAGTCTGGACCCTTCGCTGTTATACCTAAATCCTGTCACCATCATGTGATGAGACCCTTAACTTCCATGTTTTGCCCTTAATCCCAACACTTGGAGTGGAAATTTGATCTGTTTGTCAATTCTACTTGAAAAAACCTAGCACCGCGCTTACCCTACGGCTAATGAGCGCTACCTTGTTCAGCACCGCCTATATCCTATTAGAGAGAAGCAGTTCCACCTCCTATAGTCTTTGTTCTTAAAGCGGTTCTCATCTAAACCGCTCTGTCATAAGGGAACAAAAGCGGTACCCTGGGTAAAATGGAAAAAAGAGAAGTTTCTCGAGGATTCTAGAACTTGAGCCTTGTGTCCTCCCTTATCCCTATCATTATGGATTAGTTTGAGCTCGAGATCCCCCATGGTAGGATCTTGGAGCCACCTCACCCACAATTCTCTCAACTATTCCTATCCATTGAGCCTTATAAATACAAGCTCATATCCATAGTTGAGGGGGAGAACTGAATGGTATTGTTATGCTGTTGAATTGACTACCTAGTCCAAATCATTGGAGAGCATAGAGAGCAAGTTGGAGCTATTAGGGATGAAGTGTTTGTCTTGTGGAGGAGTTTGTCAACACTAAGGAAATGGTTGTAAGCTTCTCCATACATTCTTAATGCAAAGCTGATTTCCGTCCCACATTACTGTTGTTTTGATCTCACATGTATATGTTGTTAGATTCCTTAGTCACTAGCATGGATATGTAGATGATTTTCTGGTAGCTTTGATGTGCTTGTATGTTTGATATGTTTGCAGGTACACAGGTTCATAATCGAAGTAGTATTCCAAGTGTCTACAACATTCAGGGAAGGTCTTCATCCTTTGTCGTTCACTCATTTGTTCTGGATCTGAACCATTCAGACCAGAGGAATAGCTTCTGTCCGCAGAAGGTGCAATATTCTTGATAATAAATATGGCGACTCCGCTGGGGAGCAGTGCAAATCTCAGTTCATTTCATCTTCCTCAGTCCTTGAACACTTGTTTGAATCCAGTCTCCAGTTTCTAACTCTCTTCAGTCACATCTGCCATCTAACTTAGTGAATTTTGGTTTGAAACTTTCATATATGTTTAGACCTGAACTATTTTAACCTTATGTGCTCTTTTTTACTGTCAATTCATTAATCTTTACTTTGATTTGATCAATTTTTAACTTGAATTCTCGTTCTCCTTGTGTTTTGGATCTATTCAGGGAACCGCACATGTGATGTTGGCAACAAGCGGTGCCACCGCCTGAACTCTATTAACCATACACAGTGCCACCGCGTGAACCTCGTTAGCCAGAAGCGGTGCTCGTTCAGAACCACTCTGTCAAAGACCCCTCCAGCATGGTGCCAGGTAGGCCATGTTCCAGACTTTGTATTTTGATTTTTGTGTGTTTTTGGCTTACTTTTTGATGAAAATGAAGTGTATTGTATATTCTGCAGTCGCTTTGATTGTTATATTCCCTCTGCGTTCAAAGAGAGTTTATGTTTCTTGCATTGGATTTTGCATTATTTTCTTTGCTTGAAACCTCTTGCTCTTTTCTGTAGATATTATTCATTGGAATTGGAAATATATCTTTCATTTTCATGTGTAGGTTTTGGTTTTTTTTTGGACTTGGAATGTGTGAGTCATCCATGCTCTTTTGAGTCTTTATTTGCTTGGGGTGATTCTTGTTTCCTTTTACATGCTGATTTTTTCAGTGCTTGGTAGGAAAGATTGGTTCTTCGTTTCCTTGTCTGTTTCAAAGAGAAGTTTTAGTTTTCTCTCTCTTTTGCTTTATTCGCAAGTTTGTTGAACGATTTTCTTCTTGCTTTGTGCATGATTGTTGGAAATTCTAGATCCTACTTTCATTAAGAAGAAATATATGTTTTCAGCTTTGCGTGCTTTAGAGTTAGTTTTGTTTGGAAACGTTAGTGAAATCATCTTTCCATTAAGTTTTTATGCATCTTTTTCAAGCATGAAAAGATAGGAAACATTTTTGGTTTGTTTATGTTTGATGTTCTCTAGATCTCTTTTTTATTTGCTTTGAAGATTGTTTAGGGTGCATTGATATTTCTCTTTTCGTTTGAAAAGATATTTGCATTTGCATTTGGGTGTGCATTTTTTGGAAGAAAAGTAAATCTCTCTCTCTCTCTTAGGTAGAATTTAATTGAAGAGGAAAACTTGCATTATCATATAGATCAGTGTGCATCTTCTTTAAATACAAGTTTTCACTCCATGGTTCCACCTAAACGCACAAGATAAAATTAACGGTAGTACTAGGTTAAAACTTTTAGCAATTTGAGTGATAAGTTAGTGACATGTTTGGGCGTCGTTAAATGTAGGAGCTGTCGTTACTTTGTCCGCACTACAACCCAGGACTCGTGCGGTTCTTCCACTTACTGTCGGTATATCGAACGACCTTTCACGTACCCTTAAGGTATATAGAAAGGTACTTCACGTACTCGATTGTATATCAGAAGGCCCCTTGTGAACGATTGTGCATTAGACAACACTACTACCGATTTGAGCTCCCACGTACCTTACGTATATCTGGAGACCCTTTTAGGAATCTTCAAACCAATTGAGTTAACCTTTTGGCCGTCTTGGATTTACGGGAGAAGCTTGTAAAGTCTTGATAATCTTGTGAGGTTCCTGACTCTTATCCACTCCTTTCACATGTTTTCTTGTTGCTTTTAGTTTGAGTAGTGCTTGCTTGTGCGTGGTAGTTAGGAGGTTTTTAGAGAGTTTAGAGATGGCATCCCAATCTAGGACTACCACTCAAGAGGTCCCTTTCTGTTAGGATAATTAATCCTCCCTTGTCCAAATTTGGTCATATGTCTAAATCGGGAGTCCATCCAGTCTATTTATAGTCATTAGTACCATTGTTTAAACTTGACCTAATTGGGGCACATGTTTCAGTTACCAAAGTGTGGGGAACACTAATTGAGGCTCACCGCCACTTATTGCACTTGATTGCATAAGTTTAGGAGTCTCCTAGATCAATCCCTACAATTTAGGAAGCAATTGGGAGTGCCGAAACCAACCAAGGTCAGTTCACTTCGGTTAATGACTAGTCAAGCCAAGTTAGGAGTCAGTTACATTCAGTTCTAGCTCTCTACATTCAGTTAAATAATGGTTTAATTAATTGCACACATGTGGGGCGTTTTTCTCACCTACCACAGTTAGTTAACAATTATTTAATACTAAATGTAACAGTTGGTTGTGTTTTAAAACTCCGGTTATGATTTAGACAAGGACAGTTAACTACTGGGTCCTTAACTTCAGTTGATGACTAGTCAAGCCAAGTTAGGAGTCAGTTACATTCAGTTAAATAATGGTTTAATTAATTGCACACATGTGGGGCGCTTTTCTCACCTACCACAGTCAGTTAACCATTATTTAATACTAAATGTAACAGTTGGTTGTATTTTAGAACTCCAATTGTGATTTAGACAAGTCTTGGTTACCTACAGTCAAGTAGAGTCATCAATTCAAACTTCCTCATGTGGATTCGAATTGCTTGTGGCTATTAAAGGCATTTTACATTATTGTAATTATTATTTGGATTACTTTTTTTATTAATGAAAGCATTCACAGCTGCAAGCCTTTTGCACTGTTTCATTCTTCAATGGCTGATTAAATTGTGAGATCTTCTTTGTGAGTTGTGTGTTTGTTTACAGATCTATATGCTCAAATTTAACACTTTCCAAGGTGTACCTTTTGTATTCCCTCCAAGTGAAGGTATTGGTCCTCCCTTTATTGCCACTCTAAATCTTCCTAGATTAACTATAGGATTACTAGTCTGGCTGTTTAATCTGGTAATTCTTGTTACACCTAATGTCTCAAATGTCACCTCTCCTTCGGGAGAGGATCGACCTCAACCTAATCCCTCTCCTTCTTCGTCGATTATTGCTTCATCCCTTTCTTCTTCTTCGCTTGACCAAAGCTCTATGGTTAGTAGTCATGTGGATAAGAAGAGGAAGAAAGGGAAGGGTAAAAAGAAGAAGGATAATAAAGAGAAAAAGCAGCAACCATATGCTCTTAATGGTGCTCGTTCTAAGAGAACACTCGAAAAACCCAAGTTCCCTTCTAAGCTTTGCAAGGAGGACCACCTTCTTAAGGAGTGTCCTGGTCTCTCTCGTGTACAAGAAGAGTGGTCTAAAAGATCCAAACCATCTGTGTCATCCACCTCTTATTATCATGTTCATGATACTCCCTCAACCAGTGACCCATTAGTAAAAGGTCGTAAGGATAAATTCTTGTATCCTTGTTTGATATGCAAGGCTATGCATCGTACTTTTCTTTGTCCAAGCATGGATGAAGCTTCGCGTTGGTTGGAAAATATTACTGATCATCACCAGGTGATTCCAACAAGTGATAGTAAGTTATCCCTCGATTCCCCACTAGTTGACCAAGTGATCAATTCAGTTTCATCTATAATTGATCCCACTCTTCCTTCGGAGAGTGAAGTGGTCGAGTCAATGTCATTTCCACCCGATCCCACTCTTTCATCAGGGAGTGTTAAGACTGAAGTAGTCGATTTGACCAAATCTTCGTCTTGTTCTTCTCTTCCAATAGATAATGAACCAAAACCTAGCGAAGTTTTTATGCTTCATTCTAATTATTCTCGACAAGAGGAAATTTTGTCTCTTTCGATAGAACCCTCTCCAAGTACTGAGGTTATTTCCTTTGACTGGAGTAACCTAACAGAGTCTCGTCTTCATTCGAGTGTTCCTTTCCAGATAGTTGTGAATGTTACTGCTAGGCAGATACTTCACACTATTATTGACGAAGGGGCTTCTGTTAGTATTCTATCCTCAACTGCTTTGCAAGCTTTAGGTTCTCCTCAGCTTGTGCCAGCCACCGATCAGATACTGGCTTTTAATAGAATACCTACTACACCTTTAGGGACCCTTCCTTATTTTCCTATTACATTAGGAGGGAAAATGGTTTGCATTGATGTTATGGTGGTCCAAGGTCCTTTTCCATAGGACTCCATTGCACCCAATACCCAAATTCGATACATGCCTCTTCGTTTTCCTAAGATCCTTCATGATTTCCCTGCCAAACACTATAAATACCTTCCTTAGTTTGATGGAGAATCTGAAGGCCTTAAGGCTAAGAAACATTTACAAGCCTTTGAATATTTGCTTGATCTTTTTGAGATAGAACATGATGATGTTTGTATGAGATCTTTTTCCCAATCTTTGCAAGGATGCATCAAGAAATGGTTCAGGTAGTTGCATCCGAAATCCATCAATACATGGGAGGAATTTTCTTGTACATTCCTAGATTTTTGGGTTGAAAGGAGATCATTAGACCAGGTGTTCTCAGAGTTCTATTCTATGAGGAAACACATAGATGAAGCTACATCAAGTTTGAACAAAAGGTTCACAAGTTTCTATTATGACATGCCCAAAGAAATCTGGCTCTTGGAGGGTGCAACAAAACTTCATTATGCGTCTATTTTACCTCCCGATTTGTATTTATTTCTATTGGAAAGGAAATCGGCATCATTACAAAGAATGTTTGTTGATGCGTTGGACATCAAAGAAAACTTCAGATTGTCGGGAAAGGGCATGGACCAAGGTAGTACTAATGAAAATGCTGAGGATTTGGGCCCAGTAGAGATGCATGAGGCAAGGGAGAGATCCCCTTGGCAACTTATGTTTTCCCCTAGTATGCGGAAAAAATATCTGCTAAGGGAAGGAAAGGTGGTAAGTTTCGTCAGTCTGTCCCCTCGAGACTGCGACCAACCTATTGCAAGTCGTGTATGTGATGACCTCAAGAGATATTGCATCATGCCGATATATGACGAATATGAGGACGATAACAGGGACAACATGCCTAGTGACACAGTTGGGGATCCCGCGGGCCTGGGAACTAATAGAAAAAGTGGTGAGATTGCTGGAATCGGGACCTTTTCATACGTCCTGAACTCAAGGATCTTGTATCAAGGGGAGATATTTTGCATGCTCGACCATGATGAGGAATATTACTACGCCCATGCTGGGGTGGGTCCGAGAAATGAAATTCAGGTTCCTGAGACCTAGAGCCGAGAACATGGTGCATTGTTTGAATACATGGTTCCTTTAAAAACCAACCCGATTGCGAGCAGGAGCGGTTATTTCTTGAGCAATTTTCCTGAGACAGGCAGACGATAGATTTCTCTGGAGCCTGATGCATTCCTTATGGTCATGTCCCCGAGTACACGGAAGGATCTTTCGACCAGGAAGGTCACCGAGAGGTAAACGTACCCGGTTCTATTGAGGGACACAACGTTACTTATTTCAAGACACTTGTGAAAAATCAGGTCGTGAGTTCTGGGAACCCACACAAAGAGGTTGATGTTGCAGGTACAAAGGATCAGGGGAACACTTACCAAATTTTTTTGAGATGTCACCTCTACATGATGTTGGAATAATGGAAACTAGAACATCTTTATCACGTCCGACTAACAGCTGAAGAGATCAACAGTCGCCCAGGTTTCTATGATCCCGTGGCGGAATACTTGGAGCGGCTGGAAAATGGTAATGTATGGCTAGATATTTATTGTAAAGATAAATCTCTTTGTTGTAACTCAATGTCACTAAGTATTTTGGTAACACTCTCCGTACCACACGAGAATAAATGGGATCTCTGGGACCATTTGCTTATATGGCTCCACTGGAAGTCAGAAATTACTCGACCAGGTGATGAAGTCCATTAGATAGAGTAGGTAGGTAAGAATAAATAAGCTCGATATAACGAGCATTTCCCTTTATGAGAAATTTTTCTTAATTATCTTCTTAGCTTTTCAATTGTTTCCATCATATAGCTTGATTTTGGTCTTTTGGATCATTTTAGAAAGTTTGCAGCAAAGCTAGAGGAGCCACCCAATGGATTTTGGCACTTGGTCTACATTGTTATTTGCTACCTCACAGGGAGGATAGCATCCCTAGCTGGAGCCACTTGTTATCACTATTTTTTTGCACAGCGAGAGATGGAGGGGAGGAAGGACAGAGCGACCACGACAAAAAAACACCTAATAATTCCAGCCGCAGGGTGGCCGAGAAATTTGTTAAAGGAGGTAATGTGTCTATGGTGACAATAAAAGGACGAGCTAGATCAACGGTCGAGAATATTTTTGCAAGAAACACAAGCGCGATAAAAAATCGTCTCCCCTTCCTCGCGAAATGGCGTTAAAGCGACCGCGAGTTCTAACGGCCACGATTGACGGAAGGCAGATCTACAGATGAGGTCGATTTCGCCAGATTGAAATGCTCGCGAAAGTTTTGGTCTCCCAATCAACAAAATGGGTTAAAGGGGGATAACATTTGACAGTCCAGATCTCACCGAAGAAAGATCAATGGTGGGCATCTCCTCCGCTAATGAGACATGCACAGGGCCACATCATCTCGTGGGTTTGCAAAAAGTGGTACTTCAGTACACGTGTGCGGTTGAGATTGAAACGAATTTCAAATATGACGGTCCAAAATAATGGCAATCATCGAATGTCACATACAAGGGAATTTAGGGGTGAAATGTGCGACTCTAAGTACGGTCTGCTCGTCCCGAAAAGACCCCATCAGTACGAAAGCTTGAGGCAGATGTGCGAAAGAGCAGAAAGCGATGGGAAATCAGATGCCTTGACACTGTCAGAGCACACCTGGAATGGAAGAGTCAGCTTTAATACATATACAGTCCTCCTAATCCCAAAGGTCATAACATCAAGCATGCCAAAAGCTGGACAATCTCCCGAAAGGTTGATTTGCAGAAGGCCAGTAAGGCTCTTACACGTAGCAAGAAGACACAACAAAGGGGAACGATTATGATACCATCATCAACAGGAATGAGAGGGTAAAGAACGCTAAGTCCATATTCTTTGAGACAGATGGTCTATGATGAGGGATAACCATGGATGTCTTTTCCTCAGCCAATAATGGAATGCTGCAAGAGAGAAGGCGACGTGACTAGATCTCCAGTGGGAAGAAGGGATCCCAGGACCACGTGCTCGCTCATGCTGTCGTCATGATAATCGATGGCGAAGTGTGTTAGGATGCTAACGGGTTATCACCGTGTCTAGTTTCTCCAGCTCTATATAAACGCTACACTTATGTGCCACCAAAAACAAATATTAAGTGAGAGTGGAAGAGAAACTTAGAGTGCCAGCCTGTTAAAAGTTCTGAGAGTTCCAGAGGAGATCTGTGATGGTCATCTGGTTCAGAAAACTTGTCTATCAAGGTGTTCTATTAGTTGGCAACCATAGCTCTGCATTCCTATGCTCCCATGATAATTTCACCAGGGGTGCGTCAACCATCGGGGAAGAGACGTTCATTGTATTAGAAGATCCGTCCAGCGTCAGCAAGGTCATAACAGGGACGTTCATCATATTAGATGGACCTGCTGAGGCCAGTGAAGGCATCACTGTCTTAATAGAGGGCCATACCCCATCGGGCGTTGTACCTGGGTTTTCATGTCCCAAGGATGTTCCCCCAAAACCCCCAGATGTGATCGATGCCTCCAAAGCCTCGGTACATGATGGCCATTTTTAGCAGCTACCCGTAGGAGCGAATGCTCGTACTGGAGGGGTGGGGTCCAAAGTCTTCATCACCGCCTTCATGAATTCCACTTTCCAACTTTTTCTGAGGTGGTGAGGAGGTCGACGATGCACTTGTTGTATTCCCTACAGGAGAACCCTCCTCATGGGAGGTAAATAGTACAAGAATGACAAGCCATTTCAGAGGCTTGTTACTGCTAGAAGCAATGCAACCATTATCTAAACCCCCTTGTATAACATTGTTACTAGGAGAGGGGGGAGTTGTAAGGAAGGATGAGCATGGAAGGGACACAAACGTCCTTGCCAAATTTGAGCCCATGCAGAAAGGTTCCTTTGGGCACAAAACGAACACAAATTTGAAGGAGAAAGACACGTTGTAGACTCAAGATATAGGTAAATAGTCGGGCCCAGTCATCAAATGAGCCACCAAAAAACACCGTGAGACGTTGTTTTCAATGTCGGCGAGCTCAGAACCAGAAATGTCACATTGCCATTCAAACAAAGCATGCATATTTGCTCCATATTGTTTGTGGATGCATGTAAATCGTGGCGGAAATGGCACGTTCTAGTTAGTTAGAAATTTTGATCATGATTTGTAACATGTTTCTCGCCCTGTTTCAGGATTAATCTCACGACCCTGAAGCCCTATAAAGAGACTCCTGCAAAGGGAAAAAGGGTTGGTTGGTCTTGAATCTATGAATACTATCATGTTTATGATATTTTGGAACTAATATATAGAGCCGAATGTTGGTCATATGCATTATAAGAATTCTTCCGTGTTTATAAATCACGGTCTGTACATTTATTTTCCTCATGTGCATGTTATTTCCAGTGTTTCTTTACGTTATGTGTTCTTCATATCGTAGAAACAGTGTATAATGGTCAGGAATTCATACTCATATGCTACTGCCATTGTCTTCAATATCCACCAAATTATTTCTTCCAAAACTAGCGTGGAATTTATCCCTGTGGTGCTCCACGTTAGTTGACTATCATCGTTCTGCTTATACCACTAGACCCCAAACATAACGACCGTGATCGAAGCATTATCTCGCTGTTGTAATCATTTTCCTACGCAAACTGCTCTGTTTCCTTGAGACTTTTGACTCCATAGTCCGATATATCTTCATTTTGTTTCCAACCACCAATTATTAATATCCATTTTGTGACATTATGTCTGGCCTTGTTATACATCTGTGAGAGATCCCTCTTTGGAATTGGAGAATCCATCTCCCTTTCCTAAAGTGGTTCTATTGTTACCTCAAGGTCCACCTCTCGTAACCTTGGGTGTGATTCTGGGTGCTAACAATATCCACACACACACACACATATTCGGTGTTTCCTTTTCCCAACTTACATCCCAAATATATAGGAAAGAAGCTTAGATAAACCATTGAAAGGAAAGGATTTCTTAGAAAAATGTCTCTAGATCAACAATGTGAATGGAAACGACATTCAATCATCAGTCTTTAGTTACCGAGTACTATCTATTACTACTTCAGAGAGTGGTTGTATCATTAATAGAAATCAATCAATGTTTAGTGAATCCCTAAAATATCATAATAAACCAAAGCACACAAAATGTGAACGTGGAGAACAACTGCAAAAGAGATAATAGAGATGAATTACACAACTTCTTAAAGAATTGTATAACTTCCTCTGAATATACACATACATTCATACATCCAAATCAAGTGTTTATTTTTTCAATAATGATTATATTCACCTCTATATATACCTAGGCTCACTCATTGCAAATGTGCCCCCTTTATTAGGTCGATCCTATTACATGCACATTTATCCCCATATATGTGATTTGGATTTATATGGGAACAAAATGAAAGAACAGATAGATAATCATAAATACATCCATATTGCAACGATAAAAAAGATACAATAAACATAAATTATATTAAATAGCGGAAATAGAACAAACTGTAAATACAACAGGTAGAATTGTGGTAGCTATCTCTGAGAAGAGATGTTGCTGCTACGATCATCTGTGCCAAGTTGAATACAAAATGAGGCCAAACAGGCCTATTTAAAAGAGTCATGAGGGAGAGAACCCCAAAATTCCAAAACATAACCCTAGAAGATGAATCGTCATAAAGTTCGTGGGTCCAAGGTGGTTAGTTGAACAGTCAACTTCCTGGAGTCATAAATTTTGCATACGATGTCTGATTTGGGCCCTCGATAGCCCGTTGGAAAGGTCTATCCAAGATTTACATCTTTTGACTGGGCCCAAATGCATGATGTTGATAATCAATTGAACCCATGAATCACCAAAAAACGTCGTTTAGGGCCTCAAAACGGCCCTAGAAGTTTGGGACCCGAAAAATCATAGAAAATAACTAGGAAACTGCCATAATGGACAATTTTTTTGAGCCATTGGAATAGGTGGGTAGCCACCGATATCCATCTGGATCAATCCTCCCTCCTTATGAAGCAATGGTGTCTCCATTGCATCAAATCCCATATCATATCTCGAACTGTGTGTTGAGATGATCTCCCGGTGTGACATTTGCTGCAGTGAAGAGGATGCCTTTCTTTGACATCTCGAGAGGGATGTAATTGTTGTATGGATGAATTGTTTTTGGAGGAGCACCTTGAATACGTGGTCTTGCACTGTAGTGTTACTCGAATATATGAGGAAGCAATGACTATGTGTTCTTCATGTTTCTGCTGAGAAAAGGGACCCCCTGTAGAGGGTGTGGAGGTGAAGAGGGATAAATTTCTCGTATGGGAGCTTATCTTCGTACCCTGCGAGACTGTGATAAGTGCAACTGTCTCTGGTATCCGATAGAGTTGTCCTTCCAAAGTGACAATGACACTGTGAGGTCACGACTCATATACAACATGACACTTCCACATATATAGTTTTCCTAACAGAACATCACATACTTTAAGTGGGGCCACATCACATAGTAGCTCATCTTTGAAAGGCTTGATGACATATGGTAGGAGGCATTGTTGAGTAATGTGCATGCCTCGTCCTTGGCTTAGCCAATTGATGTTGTGGGTGTGGTGTTGTTGGAATCTCCAATCTCTTGATGACTTCTGTTGAGATCGGGTTCTTTTGGTTGTCATTGTCAACAACAAAATGTAGTGGGATTCCCTTCACCCACATCTGCGAGTGGAAGAGGCGCTCCTCTGCCTCTGACTCTTCATGATCCTCTAGTTGAATCTATGTTTTAGCAACAGTGGTAGTGTGGTATGCATCAATGATCTACTTCCCATGGTCCGTGGCTATGGAATTAGGTTCTAAATCAGAATTGAGATCTGATACTAAATCCTTGATCTAGGATACCAATGAATGCTTTGAGCAGCATTCATTAATGTTGTGCCAAGGTATTTTATCAAATTCGCACCACTTCTAAGTATCCTTTGTCTTTTCATTCCCCTTCTTTGCTTGTGGCAAGGACTGGTTTTCTTTTCATTGTCATGTGTTTTGCGTACCAAGGTTTCCCTTGCCTTACTTTTGTGGTGAGTTTGCAGGTCCAAAGTCTCTCTTATTCTTTTGCTAAAATTTCTCCTCGATTTTGACAGCATATCAATAGGAAAATCCAAGTGAAGAGATGTCGAGGAAGTCCATATCAGTTCAAATGTACCTATGTAGACCACTGCGATATTTCAGTATCAGGTGTCACTTGGAGTTCTTGATACCCAGCTTTGTGCGCAAGGTATGAAAGTTGTTGACGTACTCCGACACTGTTTGGTCCTTCTCTTGATGCATAATGGTCCATTCGCTGTACTAGCCATCATAGTTTTCCATAGGTTAATATTGTTCCTTGACGACATCTATAAAAGAGGCACAAGTGGGATTTATCTTAAGCATTCCAGGCTCGTCTGATGATATTTGCTCCCAATAAGTACCCCACCAATTTTGGACATGGGGGATTGACTTAAGGAGCACAAAGGTGATCTTTTCCCTATCGAAATTTTTTTGTAAAGAGAAATACCCTTCTATAACATTCAACCACTTATATAGGGCATCAGCATCGATTTAACCTTCAAATAAAGGAATATCAAAGTTAACTTGTACCTTGAAGGGAGTTGCATCTCCGAACCGGCTGCTCATTGAATATGCACTTGCAGCTGAAGGCATTCGTAGAAGGATTTGGGCGAAACTATCCATCATTTAGTTCCTTTGTCACTTGAGGGATTCCTCAAGCAGCGACTTGATAGGATCTCATGCCCCATCATCTCTCTTTTCTTCCACCATGGGAGGTCGTTTGAGGCGGCGAGAGTGATCTTCCCTGAGTGAAACTAGTTCGAGACCCAACTCTCTATACCATGACCTCATCGGGGACATGCACTAAGAAACAATCAAAGAGCATATTGATTTGATACCACTGATCCATATTTATGTCGGAATGAAATAAAATAATAGATAGATAATCATAAATACAACCATATTGTAAAGATAACAGAGATACAGTAAACACAAATTCTATTAAATAGCAGAAATAGAACATACTGTAAATACAACAACTAGAATGGTGGTAGCTATCTCTGAGAAGAGATGTGGATGCTACGCTCATTCATTCCAATATGAATACAAAATGAGGCCAAAAGGGCCTATTTATAAGAAGCATGAGGAGGAGAACCCCAAAAGTCCAAAACATAACCCTAGAAGATGAATCATCATATATTTTTTGGCCCCAAGGTGGTTAGCTGAACAGACAACTTCCCAAGGTCATAAATTTTGCATATGATCTCAGATTTGGACACACGATATCCCATTAAAAAAGGTCTATATGAGATTTACATATTTCGAATGGGTTTAAATGCATGTCATTAGAAACTAGTTGGTCTACCAAATCGCCAAAAAACATCATTTAGGGCTTCAAAACGGCCCCAGAAGTTTGGGACCCAAAACCCGTAGAAAAATAACTAGGAAACTGCCACAATGGACAATTGTTTTGAGCCAATGGAATAGGTGGGTGGCCACTGATATCCATCTGGATCAATATATGCTCCCCTTGGGATCATATCAATAAATTTTTCTGGTTGATACAATTTAAACAAAAATTTAAAATTTTGGCAGTTGTTGGTTGATTATATATATTATAATAGAGAGAGAGAGAGAGATGTATATCAATTAAATTAAAGTGACTGAAGTAAAATTTAATTACATAAAGTTCTAGATTAAAAAAAAACATGCCTCTTGGGTTAGATGCCATGATGTAGTTGTGGTTTTTATAGGAGATGTGGATGAAGGTATATGGAAAATATTGAATCAAGGTTTATTTCTAGATTGATTTGGTAATAGTCTCACTCACAATGGAAGCGAAAGTAAAGGTTTAAGGTTTGTGACCTATTTATTTATTTTCATTAAAAGATAAGCAACTTGATCAAAGTATATAGCTTGATCCATGTTCTAACCTCTGATCAAGGCATCAATCTCGATCGATAGTTTAGGTAAAGTTTTGTAAGACCTTTATTGAGGTTAGAATTTTTAATTGTCTTCAAATTAATTAGAGAAACAACTAAGAAGTGTGCATTGATTGTCAACCCTGGGTTCATTGAGAACTTGCAAGTTACAGTGCACTATATGAGCAAACCACAATCTCTTCTTACATTGGTTAAGCCACTTGAAGTTGTAGTTCAATAATATTACTTACAAACAATGGTATGAATAGTTACATAGTATTGGAAAGGAACTAGACAACTAAACAACTGGTGAAACTAAGTTGCAAGGAAAGTAAATCACGTGGTAGGAAAATAAAACCCATGATAGGAAAGTAAATTCACGCCATGCTGGAAAGTAAATACTAAAACTAAACTCACACTTTGCGGAAAAAGCAAATTCTAAAACTAATTCACACTTTGCGGGAAAGGTAAATCCTAAACTAAAGCACATTATGCGAAAAAAGTAAATTCTAAAGCGAAATCACACTTGATAGAAAGGGAAATTGCATAAATGCAATTTATCGTTGCCAAATACGAATTGTTGTTTATGATCCAAGGTAGTAAATAAGATTATTGCATAGCACATTCATTTTAAAAATAAACATTTAAATCAATAATCTATGGATTAAAATCAAATTGCAAAAATAAACTTCACACTTACTAATAAATAAAAACTAAAAAATGAAGTAAAATTACATCAACATAAAATAGATAAAATCATATTACAAAAATTATAAAGCCAATATCTATATTGAATCAAACATTAGAGGAAATTTCAACTCAAAATGGCCTCCTAAGGAAAATAATAAAATAATAATTAAAATAACAAAATAATATTTATTAATTTTGAAGGAAGAAAAGAAAAACACTACTTTTTTGTTCATATTTTCGACATATCTTCTCGTCTTTTTACTCAAATTTCGATCAGGAGAGCTCATTGGATGTGGAATTAAATTACGCATCCAACGAGTACCCACTCGGCATACTTTTGATAGACCCGGCCACCCCAAAAACAAGAAATACCTGAAAAACATGATGATGACATCATCATCACATTTTTCAGGTATTTCTTGTTTTTAGGGTAGAGAGGTCCGTCAAAAGTATGCCGAGTGGGTACTCATTGGATGTGGAATTTAATTCTGCATCCAACGAGCTCTCCCGATCGAAATTTGAGTAAAACCATGGGGAGATATGTCGAAAATACAAACAAAAATAGTATTTTTTTTTATGATACCTATCCCCAAATTTATATTAAAAATTTGTTTAAGACCTATACAGTATTTCAAATTTAAATAAATTTCATTGGCTAACACATGATGACATGGAATTTGAATTAGGGTTGAAAGGTCCATTTAAATTTCCTCTAACGATGAAAGTATAACTTTATTCCATCATTATTTAGACTAATGCTCTAAAAGTCCTCCCATATAATGGAGAATGAACTCTTATTTATACATGTGTTCTCCATAACATATAATAAATGAGGATCCACAATATCATCAACAATTTCCTAAAATTTGGATCTCAAAAACTAATTCAAATCTAGTTATAAGATCTTTGTTAACTACATGCTATTTAGAATACCTTTGAAGTCAAATTTGAATTTAAGGAGAGAGACAATAATAAAATTGTCAGAACTCATTCCAAATGTCTCCTAACATCCTTTGACTTTTTAGGTCCATCATATATTTGATAAAGATCTTCAAATCTTTGTGGATAGGCCAAATATGCACTCAAATCCACCTCTATTTACCAACTTTAATTTAACATCGTGATTTGAGAGATATAAGGATAATATAAATAATGGATTTATAAAAATTCATTACTCCTAATGAATATCTTTCTCCAAAGTTGTTGGTTGAAGGTAAATTTAAATTATTTACTTTATGTAGATTTTGTAGGTTCCGAAGGAGGTTATGTAGCTTCCTGTATAGTTTTCCCAGCTGCCTGTACAGGTTCTGCAACTGCTATAGAACTCCCTCAAATATCTTGTATCTCCTTCTAAGAGATGATTTAATATTCAAAGCAAATACATAGTACACTAATTCCCTCTATGTTAGTAAAAAATCAAATTAAATGCTTAGACATGTAATGGAAAAATAACTCGAACATTAAAACTTGTATATGAGCATAATAAGGGATTAGTGCATGAATATGATTAAGCAAAAGGGATTATAGAAAAATTGAAATGATGATAAAAATATGTTAAATCCAAGGCATGTCACATGCACTGCCTTGCAAAAAAAAAGTGTGACCAAGGTTCATGGATTCACCCCTTGCGCACTGCCTTGCAAAAAAAAGTGTGACCAAGGTTCATGGATTCACCCCTTGCGAAAGAGTACTCCCTTGCTATGACTTATGCAACAAAGTGTACACTAATAAATTGTATTATTAGATGACCGAAGGGCTTTAAATATCCCTTACTTTCCAAACTTCGGAGGATCTTGCTATGACTTATGTAATGAAATGTCACCGAAAATTTGTCAAATGGATGTAGCTTGGGTGGTTAGGAGGAATGAATGCTATCCTCCCCACCCAGGTTCTACTCTTATAAGTGACATGATGCTCTTGTGGAGCCCTTTGTAATAAATGTTGTGAATGATGAGCTGGCCATACCTTGATTCAGTTTGAATATCAGGTATTGGGATTTTCCGTGGAATAGCCCTCTAACAAATGGTGAACCACATTTTTGAAATGTCACCGAAAACGTCTTTAAATATACTCTAAAATCATGAATGTTGCACTGTTAATGTCCCTTGCGTTTTGAACTTAAGACAACATAACTATGTGTTAGAGCAGGTGTTTTGGACTAGTCTTGAGAAAATGCATGCAACAAGTGGACCACACTTCGAGCATGCAAGCAATTTGTTTCGAAATGATTTGTCAACAAATGTCTAACTTTATTCCTTTATTGTGGGGAAATTTAGTATATTGATCAGAGTACAACATTTGATCTACGGTTACATCTAAAGAACTATATTTTTATATTCTAATATAGACTAACTTGCTATGATTTGTTTAGGGAATGATCATATTTGGGAATCCATTTCCAATAAGATGGACACATATTCTTAGTAATATATGCCAACTTGCTCTGATTATTTTTTTGGAGTAATCACATTTGGAATCTTTTCAAACAAGATGGGTTAATTGGACAAAAACACTTACGATGGAAGGCATCTCTAATTTCCCACCCTGTGGTAACTTAAATTGAAAGAGATCCAGACAAATAAATAGAGCATCCATAAATACACACATACCTTGGTTCTGTCGTCGATCCAATTGGGATGACAAAGAGTGGAATACAAGTATTTCTTGGAAGGTATTTTCAAAGGTGAATCAAGCCTTGCAAGAAGATAAGGATACTGAATCAAAAAAATCTTCTCCCAAGAGTCTGAATAGTTGGTGAAGTTGAATTCTTGGTTGGCAGTGTTGACCCTGCAAAAATATCTAGGTGTGATGAAGTTGAAGCTGAGTGTATGCGAAATGCAGCTCTTGAGCAAATCCCCCATCCTCGTCATCACCCTTTCTTATTATTCAACATTTGCAAGCCCTCAAACAATTGGAAACAAGAGTAGTTTGTTTCTTACCAATAGACCCACTCACCAAAATCTGTTTTAGAGGAGTGTGGTGGATTGTTGATCAATAAGCATAGAGCCACACAATATTAAATGTTGCAATCCATTATATGTTGTTAGATCTAAATTACTTCAGATCCAATGGCATAAAATGCATCCTACGTAGAGCATTAATGCTCTTCCATTTGACGATTAATATTCGTCGTGGCGCATTTTGCGTTGATTTTAGGATTGTCGAAAAAAGATAATACATACACACAATCAAGGGTAATGAACAAAAAAATTAAATTCTGTTGTGATTTCATTGTATTGTTGTATTGGGTTAAAAGATTTCTTTCTTTGCAATTTGTGGATGTGAGAGTGTCTATGGGTGAGAAATTAAATTGATATCTTTAATTTCTCTATGAAGTTGTATATATTATGATTTTTTATTTGAATTTGAAATTATAAATTTAGAGAAAATTATATATATATATGGAAAATTAATTTAAGATTATTTTCTTAAAATTTAATAAATAAAAAAACTGAAAGAAAATAATATTTGTGAATGTAAAAAATAAAAAAAAAATTAATATAATCATATGGATTTTAATTGAAATTTAATTTAAAAGAGAAAAAAAAAGGTTTATTTTATTTTGGGCCTGGTTTAAAATTTTGATGTCTATAGTATATTTAATTGAAAAATAATATGTAGAACAGAACAAATGCAGTTGAATAAAATAAATGAAATACCAATGGACATATTATTGAGAGATACCAATGGGTTTAGGAGAAAAATTGTTTCGTTATGATTTAATCAAGTTCTGTAGTGCTTGAGATCTAATTATTTGCAACGCTCTTATGAAATGGCCTACCTCTATCCAAGTAACTTGCATTCATGGGCTTGCATTCATGGGCTTGGAAGTAGTGTGATTGACTATGTCATTTCTGATATCTCTTTCATCAACCAAATAATAAATTTTGACATTTTAAATGACCATAAAGCTAATTCAGATCATAGATATGTAATTATAACTCTCAACTTTGTTATTCATAGTAGTCCCATAGAAACAAATTCTCAGAGTCAAAAGTACTTGATCTAAAACCTTAATCCATTAACCCAATTAGATTTAGATCTCAATCCCTTAACAAGGATTAGTTACATATTTTTCGATAAAATAAAATAAATTTTTAGGATGTTGCCCCAAACTCCGCAGTTTGGGGCCATCGCCCCTCATCGAAGTTTGCTTTGCAGAGCAGAGGAGAGGCATCGACATGTCCCACCAACCACGACCTCCTCTAAGCCATTACCCTATGCATATGGAAAAGCACTAAATGGTCAGGGATCATAAGGTGATGCAACACGCACGCAAGCAATCTAACACATACCCAAGAAAAACATGTGTAAGACTATGATGCAAAAATTCTAAACCTATGGTGTGTAAGATTATGATGTTCAAGTGAGCTCCTTTTCATCTCCATGAATATATGCCAATTTATCAAAATGATATTTACACACATATATATTTGATCTTGCCTTTTCCCCACTTGCATCCCAAGGATACGAGAGAGAATATTAGTTAAACCATTGTAGAGAGAGAATATTAGTTAAACCATTGTAGAGAGAGGATTTGTTAGAGAAATTACTCTAGATCAACAATGTCAATTGCAATGGCAAATGGTATTCGTTTATTAGTCTTAAGTTTACCCAGCAATATTTCTTGCTACTTCAAAGAATGGTTGTTCCATTAATAACAATAGAAATCAATGTTTAGTGAATCCTTAAAATATCATAATAAACCAAAGTGCACAAAATGTGAGCATGGAGCAAAACTCCAAAAGAGATAATACAGATAAGTTACACAATAACTCCTTAAAGAACTGGATAACTTTATCTGAATACCCCATATATTCATACATCCAAATCACATGTACCTTTTTCAATAATGATTATATTGATCTATATATACCTAAGCTCACACATTGCACATGTGGCCCCTTTATTAGGTCAATCATGTTACATGTACATTTGCTGCCATATATGACCCCCTTGGGGTCGTATCAATCAACACTACTAGTTAATACAATTTAAACCAAAAAATTTTTTGCAGTTGATTGATAATATTTAAAAGAAAAAAATGATAATATTTAAAATAAAAAAATACAATTCTTCTAGTAGAACTGTTGTATATTAATAAAATTCAAAAGTTGATTGATAATATTTAAAAGAAAAAAATACAATTCTTCTAGTAGAACTGTTGTATATTGATAAAATTCAAATGAAGTAAAATTTAATTGTACAAAGTTTTAGAGTTAATTTAGAAAAAAAAAGCAACATACCTCTTTGGTTAGATTCCACGATGTAGTTGTGATATTCATACGAGAGGTGGATGGAGTCCTATGACAAATGTTGGATCAAGGTTTACAGCTACATTGAGTTGTTAATTGTCTAAGTCATAGTGGAAGTGAAAGTAAAGGTCTACAACCTAGTTATTTATTTTCATAAAAAAGATAAGTACCTTGGTCAAAGTATATAAATTGATATAGGTTCTAACCCTTGATACATCGATATAGGTCGAACTATGAGATGTAGTATTTATATGGTTATTAAAAATTTATCTAGATTAAATAAAAAAAATACTTATAAGTGTTTACAAGGATTACAAAAATATTGAGATACAAATTTACTGATGTTTAATAAATCTCGAGTTAAAGAAGTATTTCAAAGGTTTACATATCCATATCTAAAGGCACTTGCAGTATTTGATTGTTAGAAACACAAATGAAGAAATAAATCTCTATATGCCAAGTTGGGTATGAAATGGGGCAACATAAAAATCAAGAAGAGACACCCAAAAGGAAAAGGAAAAAAGTTGCAACTATAGTTCCAAAGGGAAAAATATCAAGAAGCATTGTGAACATTGTGATGTTGATGGGCATACAAAGAAAAAGTGGTGGAATCTTCATTTAAAACTCTTAAATTGTGTACAAGCCCAAGAACTTAGAAGAGAATAATGGCAACTACCAAGATATAAGGTCAAGACAAGATAGAAGGTCAAGATATAGTAAGTAGGGCTATTGCGGATGAAAACCTTGTCTACATTGTATTCCATAAGCCAAGGGCAAGTGGAAGAAGGGGTGTAGTTTCCCATATCAAGATTCAAGTGAACAACAATAAAGTAAATGCTCATTTTTACAGAGGTTCTCAATGCAATTTAATTTCCGCATGTTTAGTTTATGAACTTGGATCCAAACCCTAGTTCATCAATAAACTTGTAGAAATTAAATTACATTAAAACTGTTATAAAAATAGTGTATACTCCTCCTCTTCACTGTAAGCATCCATAACAATGTTCATTATACTGGTTGGAAAAGAATTATGTTATAAGGAGCACAAGACATTGTAAGGTTAAGTTTGCCATCAATGTTAATTTTGTGATGAGGCGAAATGTGAAGTAGCATTAACTAATGCATGCGATGTGATTATTGAAAACCCATATCTATGGTAGAGGGTTGCACTCTTTTTCGTAAGAGAAAACAAATATTATTTGATTAAACATAGAAATACCTCCTCATTAAGAGATATAGAGAAGAATCATGCTTCTCTTGTAGCAATAGATTTGGGTAATAAATCAATGAACACCAATAAAACAAGGAGGGTTGCTAAAGGCACCAAGTCCCTGCCTTATGTAATTGGTACATAGTTGATTGTAAGTAAAGCATCATTCCTCAATTTGAAACCATATCCCCAATTCTTGTATTGTTCAAGGTATAGCTAAGTCGTTGTTAATCAAAGCATAATCTTATAGCTAAGTCGTTGTTAATCAATGCATAATCTTATAGCTATGTTTGTAAGAAATATTTCTTTATTAGTATACCAAACTCCTACTAAAGAGAATAGCAATATCTGTTATAAAAATATGTGATTATAAAACCCTAATAACCATATCTCAAATATGTCACAAGTTGTCCCATTAACATCTATCTTGAATTGACTTTTTTCACTAGTGAAGAGAAAAATAAAGACCGAATATGATCGACACCATAGCATGGAGGATCGCCACAAGGTTTTACTAAGTATTGCATGAATATCACTCCAACAGCCAGCCAAACGATTGCTACTATGAGGATTGGTTACTACACTAAATTAGCAGTGACTCAGCAGTTTTCACAGGTTGTTTGGTTTTCAAAATTATCCAAGATGCCACGTGGATACAAAGAACATTAAATAGTCACCGAACTACCGCTAGCTAAGGGAAAGAGATCTCGATTATGAAGTCTACCGTGTTGTTAAGAGAATAAAAGACACTCGTGATTAAGCTATTATGTGTCAACCTAAGTGTTTTGGGTTTCAAGGAATCATGGAGTTTGTTTTACCAATTCGTAGAAAAAGAAGCATACCACCGTAGCTGCTGCATTTGCCAGAAAAGGAAGGAGCTCAACGCTAGATTGCAAAGATTGTATCACCCAGAGTCTGTTATCAGTGCCCAATAAAATTCCAACTGCTTTCAGCTAATCCATTAACTTGATTTCTAGCGTAAGATATAATGCTTTGAGTGTATGAGAGTTTCTCTTATCAACCCTCCATAAATTGATTGATGGAGACAACTCTCAACGCTAGATTGCAAAGATTGTATCACCCAGAGTCTGTTATCAATGCCCAATAAAATTCCAACTCCTTTCAGCTAATCCATTAACTTGATTTCTAGCGTAAGATATAATGCTTTGAGTGTATGAGAGTTTCTCTTATCAACCCTCCATAAATTGATTGATGGAGACAACTCTTGATGGAGACAACTCGGTTGGCAACAACAATTATGAAAATGTTGCACATCAAACTATAAAATTGAATTTAAACATATAGCAAACCATAAAATTGAATTTAAACATATAGCAATTCAAATCAGCAACAAATCAACTAAGTGTCAATTTATTTTTGTTTTAAGATCATTAAAGTCGTTGTATAAATTACATCCATGGACCAGAAATTAAAGACTAAACTTAAGAATTCCAAGGGTTAAATTTCCGAGAAATCGTTTTATAAAGATTAAATTATAATTATGAAAGTGTTTATAATGAAAAAAAATAGAAACAAAATTATGATAAAGTAATTACCATCAATGCCAAAACAAAACACTAATAGACAAATTATAATTATAATTATGAAAGTGTTTATAATGAAAAAAAATAGAAACAAAATTACGATAAAGTAATTACCGTCAATGCCAAAACAAAACACTAATAGACAAATTATAAGGATTAAATTATAATTATGAAAGTGTTTATAATGAAAAATAAATAAAAACAAAATTACGATAAAGTAATTACGGCCAATGCCAAAACAAAACACTAATAGACAAATTAAATGGAGGAGTGGATCATATGATGTTATTATGGGTGCAACTCATATTTAAAATATGTGTTGTATTTGACTCATATTTAAAATATGTGTTGTATTTGAGGATGAAGACAGAGTAAAGGTAGACAATGTGGGTTAGGGCGTACATGTTAAGATTATGGGCTATGACGGGAAATTCAAGGAGGGTGCGGGTTAGGGGATGCAAATCAAGGAGGTTGTTGGCATGGCGAGGAGGGTCGTGTGGCTGTAGGAAATTGTGATACGACACTACATAGAGTCACTTTCTCTCCCCACAAAACAACGCGTGGTCACTTGATAACCCACTGCACTACATGCTTGACAACTCATTGCACTGCATGGAGTGAGTGTGTCATGCATAGTAATAGAACCTCTTATGTATACAACTTGCTCTAGAATTGCAACACCATACCAAAAAAATAGTGCACCACTGATAGGAAATGCTTGCAAAACAATAAAAAAAAACACAGGCGTATGGCCATTCTAGTATCTGACGTTGGTGGTGATTCAATCATGTAGTTTAAACCCTCTCAGATTCAATCCTGTGCTACAGAAAATATGAGAAGGAAGGACGAGCGAGGGGTTGTCCATCTTCGAGAGCTTTTTCGACCTGTGAACGATGTAACAACAGAAGGCGAAGAAAATTGTCTTTCTATGTTTTGTTTATATTCACACATTTGTATGGGAAAATCTTAATTGGATGTACAAACTTGGCGAAAAATACTCTACATGCTGTAGAGCATTAAATGCAACGACGTGTCCGCCATTAGATCTTACTTTGGAAAGGGTCGTCGCATTGCATTTAATGCTCTCTAGCATGTAGAGTATTAAATGCAACGACGTGTCCGCCATTAGATCTTACTTTGGAAAGGGTCGTCGCATTGCATTTAATGCTCTCTAGCATGTAGAGTATTTGTCGCCTACAAATTTTTCCATACATGGCGATACTGGTGGACTTTTGGGACTTGGTGGACTTGGCGATACTGGTGGACTTTTGGGACTTGGTGGACTTTTGGGACTTGGGAATTTGTAATAAATTTGTCATAATGATGGAATTTTGATGCTTTGTATGGTTTTGAGTAAAAATATATTAACTTTTCCATACATGGCGATAGTGATGGACTTTTGGAACTTGGGAATTTGTAATAAATTTGTCATAATGATGGAATTTTGATGCTTTGTATGGTTTTGAGTAGAAATATATTATTTCATATCATATTTCTAGGATAGGAATATATGACCCATTAAAATCGTGAAATATATGACCAACTAAAATGATGAAAGCTTACGGGTCGAGGGATTATGAAACGGCAGAAAAGCATCCATATGGAATAGAAAGCCGAGGACACAATGGCAGTAATGTTCACATTAGGAGTCACAGCTACCGTCATCATTCCATAGTATGTGTAGTACACAAATGTAAAGAACATGAAGAAGAAAAACCACGGGAACTTGGGTGCCTTCCACTGGTAGTCGATCATTGCATACACGATCACTCCATACACCGCCGCTTGAACAAATACATATGGCACTTCGATCAATACCTGCATAACATTATTATTCCACTATGAACACACATTCCAATTAGTAAAAAAAAAAGATTTCAAAGAGCTTATTGGCATTAATGCGAGGAATTAAATTAAAGACCGTAAAAAATTAGGGGTTTACCTGAGCGAGAGCATAAGGAAGGGCCGAGTACATCCCTGCTTCCTTCTCTCTGTAGAAAACTGTCCTTTCAACATCGACCACAGATTGGACTGAAGAAGCATTGTTCACACCAATGAATAGAACCGCCGCGAACAACGATCCCATAGCATTCAAAACCTTTAGTTGCTCCTGTCTGCAGTCATCCATTCATATTACAAATTAAAAATATAATATTGCAGCATTCAAACAGTACCAAGAATCCAGATGTTTGCAAAGCCCGCAAGGTATGGCTTCTTACATCTTTTGACCCATTCTCCAAAAGATGGTGTCGAAAAGCAAAACAGTGACCAGAGTGAAAAAGAAACGGACGGCATTGTACTCAGGATTTCTCCAGTATGACCAGTGCTGCTTCCACAAACAGGGCAAGGATTGAATTGCAAACGGTTATGAAAATTGGGTTTCAGTAACAACAAGAGGCGGCCCGCGGGAATATAGCTGAGCAAAAGCAGGAGGACAAACCCCATCCATTTGGGAATTCTTTATTCCATAGGTAGTGCTTTCAATTATCCCTGCACCAAGCGAGATTAACCTTCATGTTATTAAAAACTACGAGGTGTAGGGTAAAAGCACAAAAGACAGATTGATATATTCATATAAGAATCGATGGGTACTAGGGGCTGAAACCAGTCCTATTCATCGTAGACAGGCACTGGGCCATCTATGCACTGAAGCAAAGGGTTCAAACCTGGTGTCTAAGAGCCTTTTGTAAATTCTTCTTGAAGATGGAGGCCCTCTCTTCAGGCTGCCTCAGATTGCTTTCAGACCGCCTCATACCGCTTTTGTTGAGCACCAAAAATATTGGTTTATGTTACAGAGCTAAACAGATTAACAACGATGGAGAAAATATCTGCATTCAACAAGCCCATCCTCAGACCATTTACATTCGGCCTCAGACCGCTTTCATTCCAGCACCAACAAAAATAGTCTACGATGGAGAAAATATCTGCATTCAACAAGCCCGTCCTCAGACCATTTACGTTCGGCCTCAGACCGCTTTCGTTCCAGCACCAACAAGAATAGTCTTTGTTGCAAAATTTGCAGTGGTGTTGTTGAAGGTGAGTAGTGGAAAGCCTAAAAGTGTCCACTACCACGATCAAAGGGCTCTCGTGGCAGCGTGGCAGAGCAAACAGCTCCTGTGGCAGTTTCTAGAGGTAAGAGGGAAAGCGGTGGCTTTTAGAGATAAAGCAAACATTTAATGTTGAGAGCCACTATGAAACTAATGGAAAAATATATATTAATCAAAGTCATAAATTAAAGCTATAAAGCATTATGAAAAACTTAAAAACTTAGATAACATGATATTGAAAACATGTCTGCCTCAGAAAGAGGTTAAACAAGGGCTGCATGGCAGCGCAGTCCCTGCCGAGTCTGGTTTTGCCAGTTCCGGAAGCGAGACCAGCATGTTTGGTCATGTGACTGTTTGCATTGGGAAAGCACAACCGCACCTCCACTTGGAAATCATATGAAATATGGAAGCTGAACAGACATTTACGTGATGATAGCGCCATACAGGTTGAAGATGAGCCATATCGATATCTAGTCCAATGGTCTGTCAATGGATGTGCAAAGAAGAAGAGAGCTCTATTTATCAGTTAATGGTGTTGTAAATAACTATATTAAACTATACTATCATATTTAATAAATTAATAAATTTCTTATATAAAAAAGAATAATAAAAAATCATTCAATACATTTTGAATTCTTATAAATGTAATTATTTTACTGAAAAAGACTTGACCCACCCATGATTGATAGCAGTCACATATGGATAAATGACTGGGCCTGCAATGGTGCTGGCTATAAACTATACTATAATATTTATATTAAACTATTAATAAATCTGTAATGAGTATAAAATTATTGAGCTGGGAAAACTTTAGAAGGATGCCATGGCCATATTCCATGTTTACTGCGTAGCAGCTATATTCCAAACATCAATTCCATGTTTACTGCGTAGCAGTTGTATTCCAAACATCAATTAAAATTCTTGGAATGTCTTAGGTTATAAAAAGATTACGTGAAATGTCAAATGTCAAGAGTTAAGGGCCCTAAACAATCTGAACAATACTGCGTAGCAGTTGTATTCCAAACATCAATTAAAATGCTTGGAATGTCTTAGGCTATAAAAAGATTAAGTGAAATGTCAAATGTCAAGAGTTAAGGGCCCTAAACAATCTGAACAACTACAATCCATGGGTCATATGTAAATTAAACTGTGTAAAAAGATTACGTGTACACTATTAATTTTGTTTTATGCTTTAAAAGTGTATATGATCTACATGTTGATTCCATGTGCTTGAAGTTTGAGTCCACTCTTTAAGTCTTGGCCTTCGCCACCTAGTATCACCAAGTCTTGAACGATATAGTGGAACAAATACGTTAAGTCTTGGCCTTCGCCACCTAGTATCACCAAGTGTTGAACGATATAGTGGAACAAATACGTAAGACGCTTTCCTATAGAGTACGCCCACGAAGATACGTGCCATATACAGATTTGCATGGATTGCAAGTGGCTTGTTAAACCGAGCTTTCAACAATTTCTCTGGCTCATCAACTCTTTACCACCATTTCATTTCAAGCTGTGTGGTTGCAGTATGTGCCTATCTCTGTTCACGTTCATCATAACGTTGATGCAAATATATTGGTCATGCCTCCTTTCCTCTGTGCATAAGAAGTATGAGTAATTCATGACATTACAAAGTGCATGAATGATATCAATGGGAACACTTTTTGCAGCTCAACCGCTCTTTGGCTAGGATCACAGGAGCAGAATTTATTCTGAACTTCAAGCTCATTCAGGCTTCTACAATGGATATAAATGGATGTTCAACACCGTCCCTTTCCTTCAGGATATTTGGAAACCTTCCTTCCAAGCAAGGAGTCGTTCCAGTATTTAGCTAAGTTTCAAGGACAAATTTCCACCCATTCAGCAGGTTGACTAGACCTGGATAGACTGCTTACAACAGGAGAATAGATAAAATCTCTCTGTAATTTTTTTTTGCCCAGGGATCTAATTCTTGAATTTTGAATGTTAAACAAGTTGCGCAGTGAAACTGCTTTGTTTGCTTCTCGATTTAGATGGAGATGACAGAGTACTAACACGGGAGGAAGGGGATGCGTGACCCACCGTCATTGGATTATAAACAGTGTGTGTGTTTTTTGTTTTCCCTGTGTTATTCTGTGTTATTCTTGCATGTGTAGAAATCTTGTGAGGAGCACTGGTTAAGCCATTGGGCTCTGAAAAAGCAAAGGTGGATAGATACAATATTGTATATCCAGGGAACTACCATCTCCTCTGCACTCAGTGATACTGTAAGATGCTCTTTGTTCTATCCTTCTATAAATGGGAATAGAATAATTTTATGTTGTCTTCTATAAGCACATTAATTGTAAACATTAAACAGAAAGAAAGAAAGAGAGGATTTTACAAACTGAACACAATTCATATAATACCATAGAAATTGTAATTGACCCAACATGTAGACTTCAAAAAGAATTCCAGAACTTCTAAGAGTAAACATCAACTATAGTTAACCCTCCCAGCCTATTCAGTGTTTTAAATCCTTTGATTATTAAAAAAGAGACCAAAACATAACTTTGGAAAAGGAGTTTCCACAAGTTCATGGAGTGCATCCAGTAGTAGCAGTCAAATTCATTTTGTTTATATACACAGTGAGGACTCTTTGTGTTCCAGCTGCTTCCACAAATTGTTGTACTTTTCATTGAGTTGTCTTCTCGAAAATAATTTCAGTGCTTTATCTCTGGCTTATATGTCGAGTCTGCATAGAAATCTCCTTCTCAGTCTCAACAATATGGTGATGACATTTTCATTCACGAGCCTCCATGCATTGATTTTTACCAGAGAGGTTTTCCCTTGATGAAATCGTGGCAGATTCTTTGCCCATCTTCCATATGCACTACTTTATCATGTTAAAACGTGCAATGAAAATACAATCAAAGATGTGACGATAGATATGAAAAACCTTAAAAATCTCAATTTAAAAAATTCAGCATTAGCCATTATAGACTATTTTCGACTAGGTAGAAACCAAGCGCTAATTTAGTAAACTTCAAATGTGATTCAGAAACAGAGCCAGTGATTCCGTCAAATAATAAAATAGAATAGATGAATCTCCAGCCGAATTCTCACATTAAAAATAAAAGAATTATTTCAAAACTGGAATAGAATAAAATAACAAACAAGACACTTCCCTTTCCTGGAAATTTCATGGTAGATGGCTGGCGATGAAGATATTGCTGGGATCATGACATTAGCAAACCATGCTTGAGGTAGCAATCATTGGATCAATTTTGGTGGCATATAAACCTCCCTCGGTAGCGATATTCCCCCGAGTACCATTAATTTTCTATGTATGGATCTCTGAAATTTTCTCGTGATCTCTGCCTTGTTTTGTCATTAATATAGCAATGTATTATACAAAATTGAGAGCGTTTCCAGTCTTTGACATAGAAAAACTAATTCCAGTTTTCCATTTATTTATTGCACTTATTCTTCTTTCATTCTGTATCGATTCATTGTTAATAAACCGACTGCGCTCACTCCCAACGTATACTGCAGATTGTCCTTTGCGAATGTCTATAGGAAGACTGGGTTTGATATCTTCATTTTCTTTACAATCCCCTGTGAAATAACACATCCTATTTTTTCTAGTACAGCAAATGTATCTAACTACCCTACGGGCATTGGCAAGCCTATGAAATTTGGTTGTCATCTTGTTTCCCATTGAAACAATTCTGAGCAGAGCAGATGATCAATTCATCCTACTTGGCATTTTTGCCTTTGCTTTGACGATGTGTTTCTGTGCCCTGCCACTGTAGAGATGCAGGTTCGATTCTTGTTGCAATAATAAGAGAGTAGGATGTGACACGGTACAGACCCTGGTTCGATTCTTATTGCAATCCTATAAATTTTTTGCACAAAATAGAATAATAAGAGAGTAGGATGTTAATTTTACACAGTAATTTTTGAATGTTTTGAAGAAAATAGAATAATAAGAGATTAGAATGTTAATTTTACACTGCTAAATATTGAAGGTTTTACAGAAAATAGAAAAATAAAAGAGACGTCACCTCCTATTTCCCGAGACGGTTCCTCGGAAGAATGTAAAATCCAAACAAGCGGCGGAGAAGAGACTGGCCTTTCTGCTTGGTTATACAGAGGTTGGTCCTCAATTGGAAAGCTCCATGGTTCACATGGTGGATTGAAAATTCAAGTTGTGTAATCCAGTCGATCCAAGAATCTGTCATTCCCAGACAGGAGATGCCGATTCCCTAGAGTCTAATTAACGGTGATCTGAATGAAGCAGGCAAGGTAATCTCTCATATCATATGATGGAGAGGGTTGTTAATTGTTATTCTCTCATTGACATTAGCGCAGCACAAGATTCATAACAAATTTCTTATTCAGAGGGCGTCCATAACTACCATGCGATGAAGAAAGGCAGGAGGCTCACTGTGGGACAGGTAACGGAGTTGCAGAAGTGTTTTCAGTTGGGAGATACGCTGGAAACCTAAAGGAAAGAGACGCTGGCATGAGCTCTAGGACTGCACTCAAGGAAAATAACCATTTGGTTCCAGAACAAAAGAGCGAGGCAGAAAACAAAGCAACTAGACAAAGACTAATTTTTTGATGTTCTGAAATCTGGTCGTTCATGTTGAATGTTGTACAGGTATACAAAATAAGGGCTTCCTGGTGTCAACTGGTGTCCAGCATGCACATTGCCATCGTATCATAGCATTCACATAATTGCATCATAGCATACACATAATTGCATGACTAATAATTATAATTTTAATGTTAACTAAAAGTAACATTAATTCTAATATGAGTTTCCTTACAGATTTGCATATGAAATATATATAGTAGTGGCCTAATATGAATAACAGTGCCTCGATTTGAGGCCAAATAAGGCCTCAAATCATTTGATTGGTTTAAGTAGAGGTTGGTTCACATTTCGATGAGAAAATGCATTAATTTTTAGAAAAAGTAATTGAAAAGAAAATAGAGTCCCTTAAAACATAGGTTATAGTTTTAATTTGAGTCTCGATGAGCTTTGCATTAATTTTTAGAAAAAGTAATTGAAAAGAAAATAGAGTCCCTTAAAACATAGGTTATAGTTTTAATTTGAGTCTGGATGAGCTTTGGTTGAAGTGAAGAGTAATTCAAAACGGCGGCAAGCCCTTTCAAAGAGTCCCTGCTAGCCGGGCAGGGACTAGGGCAGGGACTAATAAGAGGTCGATTTTGTTGGTTAGTCTATAGAAAAGGTTTTGGTCATTGATTGGTCTACCAAAAGTGTTTGCTTTTAATAAAAACTTAAAATTATAAATGCTAGCCGGGGCGGGGCAGGAACTAATAAGAGGTCGATTTTGTTGGTTAGTCTATAAAAAAGGTTTTGGTCATTGATTGGTCTACCAAAAGTGTTTGCTTTTAATAAAAACTTAAAATTATAAATTTTGAGCTATGTGCCATTTTAATGAAAAGAGGGCAGACTGAATCATATAGTCCTTGCTAGCCCGAAAGCAAGGACTAATAAGAGTACCTTCAAATATGTTGTGGAGGAGAACACATTGGATGTTATGTGCTTCCACATTCTTCATAATTAAGCATTTTCCCAGTCTAGTTAAAGTTTGCTGAGTATGTGGATGGGTTGGAAAATTAATAACATCAATTGAAAGGTGAAGAATCCAAGGAGTTCACTAAGTACAAGAAAGGGTGTTCTATAGGATCTATGTGCAACATCCAAGTGACACCTTGGGTGATCAATTTTCAAAATGTCTTGAAAGAAACAAACTCGTTATGGCTTGGAGAATTAAGTAAGTACATTTAATATAAAGTCAACAAGTGATTATAATAGTCATCTAGTAATTTGCCTTTAATAGATTCACTAAACAAAACATTAATTGGGTTAATTTAATTAAGCTTGATACTTTGGTCATATTCAATAAAATCTCTAATCAATGTTATTAAAGTGCAAATAGACAAAACACAAGGTGATGTCTGAACATTATGCAATGTAGATTCAAGAGAGAGAGGACACGTAAAAGCAAACAAAACTAAGTGAAGTTCATTGCTATTGTAGGAGAATCCAAACACCGACTTCGAATCCATGCAAAGCCATACATGATGGTATCCCTCACTGTGTTGTTCAACAATCAAGAAAGAGATCAAACTACAAGAAGATACATGATTAGGAATCTTCTATGGATGATGAATGTAATGCTATATGTTTTTCCTATTCAAAGCACATAACGATATCTAGGTGGGTAGTGTGTTTGGAAATATTGTAAATCTATCAGTAATAAGATAGTGCATTTATAACATTGGAGATTTTCCTTGTTGGGGTTTTTTCCAATGCAAATCATGTATTATTTGTTTTCTACAAGCATGTCCATTTATATTTGCACTTGGGATTCGACAACAAATAGAATGAGTGATTCTTAGTTCGAGGTAATGACAATATCATAATATTTTAATATTTTTTTCTCTTAAGCATTGTTTTGATGAACTTTCTAGACACATACCTTGAACTATTTACAAATCATTTAGAGCCCATTTTGACCTCTTGGATATTGAAATACCCAAATAGGCCTTAAACAACTTATTCCAAGCATCTTGTTGTCCTTCAACTTCCTATTTGAGAAAATTACATATTATTTTCCATCTAGCATGCAAGCGGAGATGAATCATAAAGTATGAAGGCCTTAACAAAACCAATTATGTCACATAGTTGCGTTACAACATGAACTGACATGTATGATTAAATCCCCAAAGAACAAGTCCTAGCCCAACTATAACCTAGAGGTATTACCGATTGTCAGCTTGATAACCACCTCTATACACTTTAAGTTGGCTTTTTTCCAACTCAAGGGGGGCTTTCATAGGGATATGGTTGTTAAAGCTTGACAATGAGACACGAGTGATATTAAGAGATGGCCATAGAAATAACATTAGGTTAAAAAAAAAGGTGATTGGGGGACCATGAAGACTAATGTCGATCCCCATAGGAAAATAGAGTCAAGGGAAGCTAGTCCAACAAAGAGGTAAGTTCATTAAGATTAAGGAAATTAGGCATGCATGCACATGCCACAAATAAAATCTAACATGTTGGAAAATGAACATAGAAATCAGCTAGGATGTCCCAAGAGTGGTGCCACATCAAAACAATGTCAGCTAGGATGTACCTCATACCATGAAGTATTACAAGATCTTACTCTAGAAGGATGATCGAAACAATGTAATATATTCAAGCATAAAACATCAAAGAGAGGTAGAGGAACATAGTTCTCAATTCTCACATAAATCCCTTCCAATGAGACAGATTTTCCTTTCTATGACCCTAATTAACAAGTTCTAGGTTATTCTACAATCCAATTGCAGCATTAGAAATAGGAATAAGGAAGCCACACTTTGAATGGAGAAGAAAACCTTACACTTCAAGCAACACCGTGAAAGGTATGTTTATTAGGATCTCAAAATGAGAGAGCTCTCAAAATCCAACAATGAGTACAAATTAGGGAGAGGCTCTTTTATATAGGAGAGGAGCTCAACTTCCTTTACAATAAAATAATCATAAAATGCTAGATCTTATCTAGAGTGAACTAAATAATGAATAACTTCCCCTAAAACCCTTTCATACTCTAACAATATCCAAAATATGAGGTGGGTACAATGTCCAAGATACATAAGACCCAAGAAAGAGGGTGCATCTCCATTAAATGATGGAATACAATAAGTAGAAGCAACATCCTAGCCTCCAAAGGCTCTCCAAGGAAGCCACTCAATAAGAAATGGTCTAAAAGATGGAGCACTTCCTCAAAAAGGTGAATGCTCTTCATGAAAAGGCTCCAAAATGGCGCACACAATAAAAATATAATCCAACAATTTAAACAACAATTCTAGATTTTCCAACTTCCTCAATATTATCGTATTTTCTATTATAACCACTTTTTGAGAATCTTGTAGCCACTCTATATCTAATGGCGTTGAGATGGCACAATTCTAGACACTATGTCAAAAGATAATTGCTCCTAAAGTTAGGACACCTTTCTAAAAACGTCCTATCAAAAATGGCCTTGAAAACAACCCTCCAAAGGGAGAGCACTCATACAGGAACAACTAATGCATGTAGAACAAGTCAACAAGTGTAAGAGGTTGCTTCCATACATCAAGGGGTTAATTCCTTAAGCAAACAAATCGATCTATGTGCAATACTCCATCAAGTGGGAATAACCTTAACATATGTGCAATGGGTGTGCACATATTAACTAAGTCATAGAAGAATCCAACTCGAGAACAAATGCCCACAATAGCCAACCAAATCCATGAAGAAAGGGATGACCCTATTTGCAAGACATGACATGCCTCGACAGGTGAACGTTAACCCCAAAAAAGCATGCCTATTGTGAGAGGGATCCTCCAATGGTGAACACTCTCCATAAAGAAAGGGCAAAGAACCATGAATGAGGGTCAAACAAAAACAAAAACATGAACTTTTTTTTAAACAATGCATTAACTACCATCCCACACAAATGACATATGAATGATATAAACAAGGAGGGCACCCCATATCAACCATGAGAAAAAGGCATTTTGATGAACAAGCTGCAACATATTCCTTCTTGCTTGAGTCTCAAGGCTAGATACATACTGCACTTAGGGAGTCGAAATAATTGCTCCATACCTCCGTTACTAAAAAATTGGGGGCGAGCTCACTACTCCTCACCTCCATTGCTGAAAATACGGGGGTGAACTTACTAGTCACAGTTTCAAATGGAAAGATCAGGGGGCAAAATCACTATTCGTAGTTGCAAACGAAAATATCTGTGGGAGAACTAACTATTATTCCCCTAAACTACCGAAAATATTTGGGCAAACTCAGTACGCACGATTTCAAATGGAAAAATTGGGGGCGAACTCAAACCTATGTGCCTCCATTACCGAAAATGCGGGGGAACTCATTGATGTGCGTCTCCATTGCTGAAAATGTGGGGACGAAGTCATGGTTTTACCTAAATTTAATAGGGTGTAATTATTAATTTAATAATTATTGAACTAATGTGTTAAATTTAAAAAATAAAAAATAAAAACTTCTTATATTAAAAATTAGCCCATCAATTTTTTGTAACCCTTTAATTCGCCCCTAAAATTTTCCCTCTAGAGGTCCAGTGTTGCCTCTTCTCTTGTGTATTTTCATCTTTACATATTGAAAAATATATAGTGTCCAATCGAAATAATGATGGTTTTTCTAAATAGAACATCTTCTTTCTAGTTTCGCTCTTTAAAAATATGACAAATTCTAAAGGCATTGAAAGCACCTGCTAATTATGTCCTTCATTGTTATGGAGTGCAATGCTTCTCAACTTATGTGTGTCTTTCATCCAATTAACCACCAATGTCGATTCCCCGTAAACTTGTATTTCTTTGACTCCTTTCTTCATGGGCCAACTTTATCAATGTCCTAAGTAGCATCAATCTATCAAATGAAGGTCATTCTTGGCAGCTCAACAATGTTTGGATGACTCAAGTGAAATAATGAACTTTCCAAACATTCCACACCACAAAAAAGAAAGAGAGCCCATGCAATACAATGTTTAAACACAAACCCTAACCCTTCCAATCGAACTCCCTCCACGCTTCATTTTTCATGTTTTCTAAATTGCTTTAGCAATATATTCTAATTGTCCACGTCAAACTTGTCTCTTATGATGTGAGGCCTTAGTTAGTCTAAGTTCAACAACTCTGATTATATTGTGATTTATAATGATATGGAAGAATATGAACAAAGTTTGTAGGTTGATGTGTCTAAGTCATTGTACTCGACTGCATAACATTGAATTTTATGTATAGTTGGGGTAGACTCGGTTGGATTTTAATGCTTAGCTTCTATCTAAGTTGTTATATCAAAAAATGGCATTATATATACACATTCTTGATACATGTAGCTTTTTATTCTTATTTTATTGAAGGAGTTTAAACATTTGACGATTTGATTCGATTCGATAAGTTTTTGACTGGAAACCGAATACGCGTCAAATAGGTCAGGCACCCATCTTAAGAAAATTTAGACATGGTTATTTGTCATCCATCTTAAGCAAATTTAAACAATGTTATTCATTTTTTTTCATTTTTTTTAGGGATTGAATGCATTAAGGGACTCAATTCTCTCAAATATGCCAAACATCCATCTTAAACAAATTTAAACCATAAAAACATAATTTGAGTATAAGGTACGATTATAGAAAAAATGCATAATAAAAAAATCTAGTACTAATAACCGAAATAGATTGCTTATATATAATATTTTAATCAAATATTGACAAATATATTAAAAATGTATATAAACATTTGTATATCAAACATATATTTAAAAAACAAAAATATTAAATCTCAACCATAGTGAATGTTAGAGACTTAATAATTATTTTAATAAAAAATAGGAAACAAAGTATTTTTGTTGTGTAGTATTTAAATAATTAAAGTTGATTCATGGCGTGAATGTTAGAGACCGTAACTAATTATTAATAATTATTTTAATAAAAATATGAAACAAAGTATTTTTGTTCTGTAGTATTTAAATAATTAAAGTTTATTTATTTTAAATAATTATTTTAATAAAAAAGTATGAAACAAAGTATTTTTGTTTTGTAGTATTTAAATAATTAAAGTTTATTTATTTTAAAGTTTAATTATACATTAAAAATCGATATCTCTATGAGACCTATCCAATATTTAATAAATTTCTTCAAATTTTCCATATTATATCACACTTCCTCTGTTATTCGAAATCTCAAAATTTTAAAAACTGAATAACTGAATTTGTATTGGAAAATACCGAGGAGAGAACAGCACACACAAAATCGTAAAACGTTCCACTTTATTCATTATCTGCTGCAAATATTTTGGTAAAAAATATTTGTAGATAGAATTCAACCAAAATCCAAATTGTACCAATAGCTACTTGTTTCCCCGGAGTGGACCTGCTAACTTGAACCGCCCAGCAGTCGGCCGGTGCAGGTGCAGAAACTCAAGCAAACCCTAGAGTCGTCCCTTTCATGTGGCGGATTTATGTGGGACGGGTATACAGCTAATATTTGAGTAGTGTTCAAAGCTTATCAGGTAAATTTGAAGAATCTAAGAACAATAACAAGAGTGCGCAATGCAATATNAAGAGTGCGCAATGCAATATATTTCCTCCAAAACATATATATATATATATATATATATATATATATATATATTATGCAGATGAAGGATCCAGAGCCTGTTCCATATGCAGCTACGAAGCTCCCAGCAGTACCATATCGAGATGGCGGAGATACGAAGGTAAAGGTAGCAGAGCTATTTTAGCACTCCGGTGGACCAAAAGAACAGGTTAGTGGGGAATAGCAGTAGTTTCAGTTTCCATTATGCCCGATTTCATATTCAAATCCAATTCCCATTGTTCGAGCGTGACTATCCCTCCCGCATCTACTAGATCCAAATTGAGAGCTATAAGCACCAGTTTGAGTTGCAACCAGGATGGGTGTAAACAGGATACGTACCAATGGAGAAAGCAGCGAAGCCGGGAGCTAGATAGATAGGAGAGACAAGGGAGAGCCCAGTAGAGCGAAGGCAGTTTCAGAGCTATAGCTGGGAATAGCTAAGGTAGCAATAGGAATTGCTGCAGAGTCAGATGTATAAGCAGAGGCTAAGGTATCATAGACAGAGCCAGATAGAACAAGGGCATAGCAAGATCGAGCGAAGGCAAAGGTTACAGAGCCCACACGCTCCTAGTTTTGAGTTCACCTGATTCCAGGCACAGATTAACAATTCCAGGCACAGATTAACAACTAACAGGTTGAGATCGAGATCCCGTGCTGATTGCCCAAGGAAAAGTATTTGATCATAATCTTTACAATGGTTGTGTGCTGCTATAGCCATTTCTGTACATTGAATGTACCACAGAACTCCATAAAGTTGAACATAATGAAATGATAAAAACTTTCCCATAGTCATTTATGTATATTGAACTCGCTTCACTAATAAAGTAGAATAGAGATACAATAAAGTTAAAAACAGTAGAATTAGATGCCATACACATTGCATATAAGTTATTAATGATCAACAGAACCAAATTATATCATTCTGTTCTTTCCCTGACCAAAGAAGTGGGTAAGATCTTAACCCCTTCTAAAAGAAGTCCACTTTTCCAATCCCCACCTTCCCATTCTCTCATGTAGAACTCTATATTTCCTAGATTATCCCCATTTTCTTCCGCAACAAATCTGCCTGCATCAAACTCCATCCACCCCTCCTCTACATGTCTAAAGGGAGTCATCTGGTACCCTTCAGTTTCAACAGGTTTATTCATGTCACTCAAATATCGAGCATATACCTGCTGATCACCATAAGGAGTTGAAACTGAGAATTTGACAGGCTCACGATCCATGCCATGGAGCGACTCATGCAATTTGAGACTGAATAAAACGCTATATGTCTCACCAGGAGACAAAAACTCACTGTCAAACTGTCCTCTTACTTCAAGCCAACATACTTCAACTAGTTCAGCTATCTCCTTGAAACTGTAGACAAAAGTCAAAACTGTGCTATTAGCTTTTATTTAGATACTGACGTCTTGTTAGAATTAACAAAAAAAACCTGAAATAATAGAGTGTTGGGTTACCCGGATTCATCCTGAGAAATCCAATTCCAATACCGATCATCATCTCCCCATGTTATATCCAAATTTCTTGCAGACAACATAAAGCACAGCTTCCCTGTGGCTCGCTCTATCCAGAACTTCTGAGAAAATAAAAATAAAAAATTCATGTCATTAGTGCCAATTATAAACATAAAAAATTAAGAAAAACATTAGTGCTAAATATAAACATAAAAACACTAAGAAAAACATTAGTGCCAAATATAAACATTCAGTTCAAATCTGAAAAACAAAGAAAAACCTAAAATGTAAATCAGGAAACATTCATTTTCAAGACCCATTTTTAAACATTGCACTTCCTTTTCTTGATCTCTTGTCACTTCATAAAATCCTCCAGCTAGGCAGAGTGTAAATGTGGATAAATTCATCATTCCCATCTTTTAACCATGAAACCTATTTTCTTAATCCATCTTTTGACCATTAAACCTGTTTTCCTTAATTTCTTGTTGCTTAAAATATACAGAGATAAGATAGATTTACGTAAAATATACAGAGATATGATAGATTTACGACAGTAAGCAAAATATACATTGATAAAATAGATCTCTTATTTTCATAGTATAGATGTACGATCAATCTTTAAACCATTGAACCTTTTTCCCTTGACCTCTTACTATAAAATATAAAGATAATATAGCAAACTATACAGAGATAAGATAGATCTACGACAGTCTTCAACTTCAAAGTGCATTACTTAGTTTTTAAAGTCATTTTAACTCAATCCTATTTCTCTTCTTTTATTCCAAACTTAAAACCCTAAAATTAAAAATTTGCACTTAAAGAAGCCATGTGTAGGCCAGGCCAGTCTGTGCACTGTTTAAGTAACTAAATATATAAAAAAATTATCTATATGAAAAATAAAAATAAATTATAATATAATTTATGATAAACAAAAATTTATGATTTTTTTTAATGAAGGGTCCAACATAATCTTTATTTTGCTTTTAATGTGTTTTTCAAAATAATAACTTTCGAGTTAAGACAGATGATAAACATGATTTTAATTTGTTTTTCAAAATATTTTTTTAAATAATAAATTCCCAGTTAAGAGAGATGATGAATCGAGTCCCAAAAAAACCTTAAGTGAGTATGAAATTGCAGTCCTTCCGAAAAAGGGCTTGTTGACAGATCCCAAACTTTATTCCATCATTGGGGTAATTTATTCATTTATTGGGGTAATTTGGTACATTCATCACAGTACAGTATTTGATCTAAGGTTACATCTAAAGCACTATATTCTAGTACAGTATTTAATCCCAGGTTACATCTAAAGCACTATATTCTAGTAATACAGGCCAACTTGCTATGATTATTTTCGGGAATAATCACATTTGGGGATCCTGTGTGAAGCAAGCTGGACATATATTTCTAGTAATACAGGCCAACTTTTACTTTTCAAAATTATCACATTTGAAATCCTTTTCAAGCAAGCTGGGTTAATTGGACATAAACACTTATGATGGAAGGCATTTCTAATTTCCTGGTAATTGGGATTGAAAGAGATTCAGACAGACAAATAAATGTAGCATCGAAAAATACAGGCATACCTTGGTTCTGCAGTCGATCCAATTGGGATGGCAGAGAATGAAATACAATTCTTTATTGGAAAAGAATTCCAAAGGCGAATCGAGCCTTGCAAGAAGATGCGGATACTGAATTGGGAGCATCTTCTTCCAAAGGGAGTCCGAATTGCTGGCCAAGATAAATGTCTGGTTGACAGCGCTGAGCCTGCAAATATCTCTGGGTGTGGTGAAGCTGAGTATATGCGATATGCAGCTCTCTGGCAAATCCCTCATCATCGTCCCTTTCTCATTATTTTCCATCTGCCAAGATATTGGCGAGAGCAAAAACAAGAAACAAGATTAGTTTCTTACCAAGGGACGGTGTTCACTCTCCATTTAAAGCTGGTTTATAAAATTACTTTTGTTGTAATCGGTGCTGTCCTTCAAGGGTCTTCCTTTTCGAGTCCCACGGCCACCGCCTGAAAGAGGCGGTTGATCGCTGGATGTGGATTTTAATTGAAATTTGATTTAAATGACAAAATAAAAAAATATCCTTATTTTGGGTTTGGGTGAAAGTTTTTGTGTTCATGGTATATTTGATTTAAAAATATATAACCAATGCATTGAATAAAATAATTATAAATTTATTTTAACTTTGATTTATCAGGTAGTTCTATAGAGATGGGTAAATTTATTATTTAATGTTTAACATATTTTAATTGTTGTTTAGTGAACACTAATAGATTGGAGATTGTTTTTGATAATTCAAGAAAATATAATTAATATGAATTTAAATTACAAAATTAAGTAAAAATGTTCACTAAAATGATGGAAACCTATGGAACAAGAAAGCAATAACTTGAGAAAATACCACTAGTTTTAAGTTTCCAATTTGTTCTAAGAAAGATCTATGTACTTTTTACCCAAACCCTTTAATGTAGTTAGAGCCAAAAACCAATAAAAATTCCAAAAGCTAATAAAAGCATTAGAGATTTGACCCTTTGGTTTAAGGTTCTTACTTGCATGGCAAATTACTTCTTTCTCCTCGACCCACTCATTGTTTGCCTTCACATCGGATAAGCTAGACTCGACTTTGCGGGTTTCATTCCTGTGGCTTGAGAAATTCTCCCACTTGAAGGACGAATGAATACTTCCACTGAAATTTCCACGACTAAGGTTGTTCTGTGAATTTAAGAGGCAAGTGGGTCGCTTAACCACTGTCGATTCAGCTCGTTAAGGGGTGTGCAGAATGCTTAACCTCCATCAACTCAATTACAATCTGCATTTGTTAGGCTCCTTAATCAATGACGACTACGATGAATTTTCCAAGATTTTTAAGATACTGGAGATCTACCATATCTCCAAAAGTGGAGTAATAACAAGCACCTATCAACATAATTACTCGAAGATACTAATGGACATATTATTGAAAGTTACCCTAAGCATTAACAAAAATTTGGAAAATAGTTTTCTTTGGAATTGTTGGAGGAATTTTAAGGATTCAATTTATAAGAAAGTTTTTCAGTAATTCCATTTCGACTAAGAATGACCCTTAATAAATGAGCAAATTTAATGTTCACTTTTATACCTACCAAGGTAGGTATATTGTAATCACTTTTTTTTTCACACAAAAAGACAACTTTATATATTAAGAAAGTTGTGTCATAATTACAAATCCCCAGACTGTCTGTAAAGACCTTCATTCTACATATATCCAAAGATCATGACAAAGCATTAGTAATATCCCCCAAGGTGCATATAAACATCTACTTAAGTACAAAACATATAGCCCAAAAATTGTTATAGCTCAAAATGACACATCTCTACCTGTGACCACTTTCCCATGATTCTGTTGCATGTCGACACTTCATCAAAGTCACTGAAAAAACACTTATATTGGAGGAACCATATCCGGAGTTCTGTAACTCCGTTTGACCTATTCTTTGCACCGTTGGAAAGGTATTTGAGTCAGCTAAAACTTTCTAAAAGACACCAAAGTCTGAGAATTCCTAGAAGTACCCTAAAAGTGATATTTTTTTTTATGTATACGCAAGTTTCCTTAAGGAAACCCGCGTATTCCACTTTGTATATGTGACTTTTTCTATATGATACCTGTGTACATGACTATTTCCATTGCAACCCGTGGCTCATACACGAGTATTGTTACTGCAACCTATGTATGTCCCTTTAATACGCGACTGTTGTCTCTGAAACCTACGTATTTTTCCTATAGATGTAAAAAAAAGATGTTTCTCGAATTTTGGGTAGTTTGGGTGGTTATGCAACTGACTCCTTTAGTTGTAACTACTTTTTCTTTGACTCTATCTCTTCAGAAGCATATAAATAGAGGTAGGGAGGTCCATGAGAGGGGACTTTGTTGGAGCAGGGCCCTGCAGCTACAGGAAAAGCTGCTATATCGAAACAAGAAAGTCAAAGGAAACAGTACCCGAAGCAGCCGAGAAGAGAGAGCTCAACCACTGCACTTAAGGCAGCGGTGACGACAAGAGGGCTCAGCTACCCTCATAAATAGAAAAGGAGCAACGGGCCGAGGTATTGAAGACAAAGGACAGAAGGGGAGCAACCGAGGAAGCGGCACCCATACCCACGATCCGAGCTGAAATCGTGGAAGACTACAGAAAGTTGTGGTGTGACGAAAAGCGACAGTTCAAAGTAAAGATAGGCCGAATGTCATAGTTAGGGTTTTTGGGTTACTGTTGGGATAGGCCCACAGTTTTGTATCATGGTGAGACCTTCAGGCCACCTATATAAGCATGTATTTTGTATTATGAAAGGTTAGCTAGCCAGACATTCAGATAGACAAGTAGCTAATAGACAGCTAGCTGAGCTAGCTCGACAGTAACCAGTTAGATAGTCAGTTAGCTATCTTTTGAGTCGAGCTCTGGTTCTGCTATTCAGTCTGTAGTTATCTTACTGTAACCAGTAGCTGGCTCCTTGAGCATGGGTGTAACAATCCGCAGGGATTGAGAGAGAGAGAGAGAGAGAGGAAGAGTATATTGTAAGAAGGAAGCAATATAGGAAGAGAAGAGATCTAAGAGAGAAGGGCTCCCGGTTGTGTGTGTGGAGTTTCCCAGAAGATCTCAAGCTGCATAATAGGTTGCATCGGAACTTTGTTTACTCTCTCAAGATATAATATAAAAACCAGTTCTCATGGACGTAGCTTCCCCCCTGGAAGTGAACGACGTAAAATCCGTGTGTTGTGTGACTGTTTCATGTGATTATGCTTTACTTAGTTGCCATCTGTTAGTCGTTACATGAAATTTGCTATCAGTTAATGAATGAATGTATGTTATTCTTCAGTTTACAAAACATGGAAGGTTAAATGCAAGTTGAATGTATCAAGTATTATGTATATGAGTTTATCAGTGTTTGATTCATAATAGCTAACAGTTACTGTGTTGAGCAATTTCTGCATAGTTAGTCCAGCAAGTCGGGTATAGTTGATGTTAAGTGTGTTGCACTGTAGAAGCTTAAGTAAGGTTGTGTAACACCCTTTTGAAGGTTAACTGAGCTATTATACCCAAAGAGAAAGCCTTTGGACCGTAAGGGTCACATTGAGTCTTACTGTAGAAGATATCGCAGTCTAGGAAGGCGATATCGCACTGTTGGATGAGATGCGGTGTGAGATATCGCAGCTAAAGGCTTGAAGAGAAGAGAGTTTGTGCATCGTCCGAGAGGCTGCGATGCGATAAGAGCCAGCCCCATAGCAGAATCAGCTAGGACGAGAGGGATAGCACTAACAGAGAGAGCCCGCTGGCTAAGAAGAGTCATGAGGCACTAGGATGCTACAGAACCTAGTTGAGGAAACCTGATTCTTCAACCAACCCATCCAAGATCACTTCGGGTGAGACTTCAGGTCGTTCTGCGGTCTGTTGCCGAAAAGGCCAGTGAGCTAGGGGTTTTGTTGGTACAATAAAGTAAACCCGGGTCTGCCCAGAGTAACCCAACAAATGGTTCTGTTGCCGGTTTTGAACAAATTGAAGAGCTAATGTTCTGTTGGCATCCTACTAGAGAAGAACTTAACCAGTGGGTTGAGTCTAAGGAGAGAGAATTTGTTGCGACAGAAAACAAGGGTCCTAGGCTGAGTACAGAGGACTGGTTACAAAAATATATCTTCACAGCCTGCATGAGATATTTTTTGCGACCTATGCAAATGAGTTGTATGACTGGTTGTCAAATTTGAATGATAAGAACATATTCAAGAAGAAAAGGAACATTGTCTGGACACCGGAGCTGATTCACGCCGTGAAAAGCGTAGATAATCCCATTTTGTGGGCAGTAGACTTCTGGCTTGCGAGTTTGCTGGAAGGTTTCATTACAGAGTTTGCAATCAATCAAAGAAAGATTTTCAGCGAAGTAGAAAAGTACTTCTTCAAAGGATATCGCGGTAAGTACTTGAACTCTTTAAATTTGTCCATTAAGATGTTATTACATGAAAAAGGAGCAATGGATATATTCTCAGATGAATAAGTTAAGTAAGTGTAATGTCACAAGAGTTTGAGAGTGATTTTGAAGAAATTGGATGTACACATAGCGGTAAGAAATATAAAGTAGATTTCAGATCTTCCTTCATTGAAGACAGTTCAGACAGTACTAGAGAACAGAGTCAAAATCATAGAGAAAGAACCGTAGGGGGTATCCCTTACCACCCTTATACACCACAGAAAGCAACCGGGACTCAGAATAATCCCGCAGGAACTCCATCTAGTAGTTCACATACAGTAAATACTACCTCGACATCACCTACATTTACACCGCCAAGTGGTAGTAATACAGCAAATCAAAATCCACCACGTAGAAACAGAATGGGGGACGACATGAAATTACCTACCTTTAGGGGTATAGGGGCAGAAGACCCAGAACAACATTGGTTCTTATGTGAAGCCGTATGGACTATTAAACAGATCCTAGATGATAATACTAAGCTTGTCCAGTTGGCCACTACACTTAGAGACAGAGCTTTAACATGGTATATGAAGTATACCTCGGCACAGATCAGAACACTTGTACAGGTCAGGACCGTAATGATTAAAGAATTTAAGAAACCCAAGTCTGAGTCACAATGTATTACAGAACTTAAAGACATCAAACAGTTACCCACAGAGCCAGTCTGGGATTTTGATCAAAAATTTAAAGCTCTTATAGACCAAGTTAGCTTTGAGTTTGCACTGGAGCAGCATAAGGAACGGTTCATCGTAGCACTGCTCCCTCATATCATACTTCCACTAATGCAACAGAAACTCCATACGCAGGATGACGCATTAAAGATGGCAATGAAACTAGAGGCTTCACCTCTAGCTGAGACTAGTACCGGTATGACAAACTTACAAAATCAGTTAGCCAATCTCACCTTACAGCTACATGAGATTAAGAAAGGAAAAGAGGTTGCACAAGAATTATGGTGTACAAAGCGTAAAGGACATGGCCATACTAAATATAATTGTCTAGTATTTGTTGAGTATCTAGCAAGTGGGGCTCCTAACCCCTTATTACAGACTCAAGGGCCATGGTGTGAAATCTGTAAGACAAGAGGACATAGACCACAAGAATGCCCTTTAGTTCAGAAGTATGTACAGACTCCTAAGAACTTATACTGTAACTTCTGTAAGTCAGTAGGACATGATGAAAATAATTGCAAAGCTTATGATCTCATGATAGAAAGAAAACATGACTTCTACAGAGTCCAGTCAGAGACATTAGGTCCAGCAGCAGGACTACAGCATGAACCGGCTCATGATGGCCACGGTGGAGGATTCAGAGGACGAGGCCGCGGTGGAGGTTTTGGCCATGGAGGAGGCTTTGGCCGTGGCCATGGACCGATTATTTGTTATAACTGTGGATCTATAGGACATTATGGTAGGGATTGTCAGAATCCTACTTCAACATGTAAATATTACAAGTCCTATGATCATACTATAGAAGAGTGTCCTATCTTGATAGCCAAGATTAGGGATCCTAAGCCAGCAGTAAACCAGAATATCCATCTTATTGCTGCTGAGCAGAACGAACTAGAACCAAGAGTCAATATTGTGACTTGTAGCGGTGCTTCCACTAGTAGGACATCACAGGATGCCGAAAAGAATACAGGTTCGGAGTGGGTGCGCAAAGCCACTAACAAATCAACACCACTTGACCTGCAAAAGAATAAAGAAACGTTTCAGCAAGCTAAAACTTTCTTTACTGGCCCTACACCGTTGGGATCGCAGGTATTTCCTTGTAGGGGTGTACCGCAGCAAAAACCTTGTGGCGTTAGTCCTGTACAGACATCGCAGGCTACCACATCTAGAAGATGTGAAGAGGATGAGTTGACAGGAAGTGTACAATCCTTCCTGCGGAGTTGCTTGAAACTCGTAAGAAATGAGAAATCCATCGGAGAACTTCAGCGCATCATAGATCATTGTCAGCAGCCTTCTTCCGTGAGCAGTGCGCAGCATGCTATTCATAATATTATGGTCCATACAAGAACAGGAAGAGAAATGAGACTCACAGCACAAATTGGAGAATTTGAAATGGATGAGGTAATCCTAGATTTAGGATCAGAGGTAAATGTTTTGACTAAGAAGACATAGGAACAGATGGGTAGCCCTAAGTTAGCCAGATCACCTATCCATCTGCGCTTAGCCAAACGACAGAGGGTATCGCCACTAGGTCGATTACCGCAAGTACCAGTTGATATTGATGGAGTTCGCAGCTTTGCAGACTTTGAAGTCATAGAAATTATTGGCGATAGCAGACCCTATCCAGCGTTATTAGGTATTGATTGTGCAATCGATAACATGGCTGTTATCGATCTGAAGAAAAGACAAATGACCTTTGAGGATAATCAGATTCGGGTCATCATGCCATTGGATCCTTTTCAGGGTCCTAGATACATTGAACCTATCAGAGCAGAGGAGGAGGTGCGCAACATGGAAAGCCTCTATCAGATAACTGCTAATCAGAGTGATTACATCAATCCCACCGCAGAAGGAAATATTAGTTGGCGATGCGACAACTCATGCGCATCAGATTCGGATGTTGGTTTAGAAAACTGGCAGAATAGACTTGATGAAGTCTCAGCTCGCAGATGTGTATTTATGACTAAGTCAGTGCAATGGATTGGCGCAGAGATTAAGGGTATTCCGTCATTTGATGGCTTAGCAGATGTCAACGACTTTTTACAGCAGTTTGAGCAAAACATCCCTCATGAGCAGAGGATGGCATTTATTGACCTTGCAGTAAGAGCCACACCTGCAAGATGGTGGCATGCACATAAAGAACATATCGCATCATGGGATGATCTTAAGAGATTGATGGCTGATATAGATATGATGAATGAAATATTATCACAATTGCTTGCCTTAGAAGAAGACAGATTCATCGCAGGATTTCATCAAAAAGTGTAGAAGGCACGAGAAAAAGCTTGGCATGACAGGCACATTAAGAGCAAGATTTTTCAGACAGGAGACCTAGTGCTCCTTTATGACAGCAAGTTTATTAAGTTTCCAGGGAAATTCAAGACGCATTGGTTAGGACCATATCAAATACAGCAAGTTACAGAAGGAGGTGCCGTTCATCTCAGTAAACTGAAAGGGGATCTTCTTCCTACTTTGATTAATGGCAGTAGGCTTAAGCTTTATAGTGATAGCCACTCCACCTCCCAGCACTAACTCAGACAGTTTATGGACAGTGCAGATGTCCAATGTAGTTGAAAGGAGGCATTGCACCTATAACTAGTCTACACTTAAAAAAATAAAAATAAATAAAAAAAATCCAGGTATGAGGAATCACAACCGGAAAGTTTATTTTGCGCAAGGCATAGGACGCTTGCGGAGTTTCACGCAAGCATTTTGGTTCAGGATGATGCGGTGTGACATCGCAGCAATGCGATGTTCCCCGTGCCACGTAGCCGAATTTGAAAAGGGACAGAGGGCCAGTCACTTCGCCTTCTGACAAGCAGTTAATATAGATACGACAGGTATACGTTACCCTAGATTTGGAAATAGTACAGTAATTGTCCTAGATTTGGTAAATCTTGGTCAAGATTGTCGGCGCTTGCACACAATTTTCGAGGGAAATTTGATCGGATTTTCAGTAATTAATGAGGATCGGGACGACGGTTGTTGTCTTATCCATGCAATAAATGTCACCAATGGGTCTAGTCTAAGTGACCGTTGCTTCAGAGATTATCGCCTTCGTTATAAATACACAGATCATTCAAACAAAAGGGTTACTTTTGCGATTTCTGAGAGTTGCAGAGCAATTTGTAGAGCTTTCCTGTGTAGAGATACTTTAGTTACAGAGTGCTAGTTTCCCCAATCTCGCAGCCATTGCCAATCTAGAGTATTGCACTAGGTGGTGTATGTCCAAGAAGGAACATTTAGAAGACGTTGTGCGATGATTCCAGCGTGGTGGCCTCAGGTCTGCTATGACGACACCGCCCAGGGTTGTGAAAGTAGGTGCACCACAAGTCAGATAGATGCCAAGGATGAGGAGTCAAGCTCAGATAGTAGAAGAGTCCATCCCAGAGCAGGAAGAAGAAGTTCACATGGCAATAGTATACATTGTGCCACGAGTCAAGGACGCACCAGAGGTAACCATTCCCAAGGGTGCTAAGTTTCATGTTCCGCTACCGCCGATTGATTCCCGTGTAAAGGAATATGGAGACCTGTTAGGATATGTCCCTGTCCTCAAATTTACAGACTATAACCTTGGAGACAGTAAGACATATCCTCAGTTTCGACCAGATCAGTATCTTACGGTTCAGAGGAACCCGAGGACTAATGCAGATGAGTTTGTTCCTATGGAACATGTCCAGATTATTGAGCAGTCAGGCTTGCTCAATTTGTTGAGAATACCACATTTTGGACGAGGTGCAAAGGTTAATGCCGTGGTGCGTGTGTTACTATCCTATGTACATGGCAGTTACCTCTGGCTATGTAACAAGGTTGATCTAAACGTTGATTTGATACACCGCATCACCGGGCTGTCCAAGACCGGTAAGGACCCTCAGACACATATATTAGGTAAGAGCAAGGATACTAAGCTACCAGCAACCCTAGTTAACAAGTATAAGCTACAGAGAGGAGGTCGGGCTTATGACCTCGCAAGCTTAACAGATGATACACTCAGATTTATAGCCAGTTTTCTTGCAGGCAAACTGTTAACCAAGTTTCACCCAAAAGAAGTCACAGGATCAATAATTCACCTTGTCGTACAAGTCGCAGAAGGTGAACAATTTAATTGGTGTGTGTTTTTACTAAATATTTTTCTTCAAGATTGTTTAGCAGCACAGGATGAGCCAAACCACCCCTTCCATTTCTCGTGGCTGCTTATATTATGTGCGTTCGTCGGGTGGAGAGAGCCGCCCCACACCCAGTTTCTACAGCTGTGAGGCAGAGACTGCAGAGGTGCGCGGTATGCAAATTTATGGGAGAGTAACAGCCTAGCCAAGAAAAAGATCAATATGATGGTATTCTATGAATACTATAGGCTGTTGCAGCGAGTCATCCAGGAGACACCGCGGATCAACACAGAGGTTGTTGACATGTATGATAATCGACTTGATTTCATGGTGGACAACCATAGAATCTATCTGAGGCCAAAATGGTCTAGAACGGATAACTGGGCTATTGGTTAGTTCAGGATGACAGCGCAAGATGTAGAAGATGTCATCAAAGAATTTGGTGAAGAATGGAAGAAGGCATTAGAAGATGCCGCAGTAGGAAATGTACCAACAGATACCGCACTGATAGACCCATCAGACAAAGGAAAAGATAAGGTCGGTTCCAAGAGGAAAGATGTAGTAGAAGTGCCACCAGAGGCATGAAAGAGGAAAAAATCCAAAGCCTCAAAGCCACCTATGGAGACCACACTAAAAGAGGATGACTATGAACTCATCGCAGCAAGATTGTAGGACATGATGCGGGACCCATTTCAGGCGATGCAAACATCGCAGGACAAGCTACAGAGCACGATTGATAAGCAGCTTTGGAGTTGAAGGCACTAACTAAGAAGACTACCGTGATGCAGATTCCTTCAGACAAGGCGAAAGCAGGAGAAAGTTCAAGACAATCGACTTCCCGCGAGGAATTCTTTGCAAAGGATCGCATCAATACAGTGCTGATACCACCAGGGAGCATCCGATTCCCTGCTTCAATGATGGATGTGCATATATAGGTTAGACACCCTGTCGAGGTTTGGCACAATTCCCTGTTGATCAACTACAGATGATCCAGCAGCAGATAGCCGCAGAGCTCAAGGATAGACAGCTTGCGACTTATAAGCAGAACACTCAGCTGAGACAACAGAATGCAGAGCTCACCACAGGCTTTCAGACAAAGGCGGAGGAGTTAAGAGTGTATGAAGAAAGAGAATAGGATCTAAGTCAGGTCCTGCAGAATATCGCATTAGAGTTACCCCAGTGTAACATAGATTTTATCCTACCCATAACGCAAAAAGTAAGAAGAATAGCAGACAGAACAAAGGTTCTGGAAGAGACAGTGGTCAAGATGGAGGAAGACCACAAGGCACATATTGCCAAGCTTGAGGCTCAACCACCGAGAACACCTAAGGCAGCCAAGGAAGCAATGGCAGAGGCCTTTAGACTCGCTTCAACACAGATGAAGTGTCGCATAGATGATGTAGAGTCATTATTAGATGACGCGACGAAGACATGGTCGGAGCTAGACGAGCTCCCAGATAAACTGAAATTGCAACAGAGCATCCAGCAGATAGAGAATGCAACAGCAGCAATCAAAGAAGAAGTCAAGAGCTTAGGAGCTCTTACGAAAATGAAGAAGATTACAGAAATTAATCGTTTGCAACAGGAAGCGCAGCGGTTGCGACAAAAAGAGATACAGTTCAACAATATGCTTCAACCGTATCAGGAACAAATCGCAAAACTGGTCGATGCGGTTGAGTAGAAGGTTAAGGAGTTCACAGCGAGCAAGAGTGAAATTGATAGCACAGAAGACTCTATGATTACTCAAGATATGCTCGAAGCGGCACAGGACAGTGTCGAAGCTATGGACAAAGAAGTCGCAAGACTCAAGGAGAGATTCGCAAGGACTTCGCAGGAAGCCAAGGAGAAACTACAGCAAGAGAAACCAGCTGTTAGTGACATGAGGACGAGCCACAGGTAAGTGTTAGGGGACTGTTGGAGCAGGGCCCCGTAGCTACAGGAAAAGCTGCTATATCGAAACAAGAAAGTCAAAGGAAACAGTTCCCGAAGTGGTCGAGAAGAGAGAGCTCAACCACTGCACTTAAGGCAGCGGCGACGACAGGAGGGCTCAACTACCCTCATAAATGGAAAAGGAGCAACAGGCCGAGGTATTGAAGACAAAGGAAAAAAGGGGAGCGACCGAGGAAGCGGCGCCCATACCCACGATCAGAGCCGAAATCGTGGAAAACTGTAGAAAGCTGTGGTGTGACGGAAAGCGGCAGTTCAAAGTACAGATAGGCCGACTGTCACAGTTAGGGTTTTTGGGTTACTGTTGGGATAGGCCCACAGTTTTGTATCATGGTGAGACCTTCGGGCCACCTATATAAGCATGTATTTTGTATTATGAAAGGTTAGCTAGCCAGACATTCAGATAGACAAGTAGCTAGTAGACAGCTAGACACTGAGCTAGCTCGACAGTAACCGGTTAGATAGTTAGTTAGCTATCTTTTGAGTCGAGCTCTGGTTCTGCTATTCAGTCTGTAGTTATCTTACTGTAACCAGTAGCTGGCTCCTTGAGCATGAGTGTAACAATCCACAGGGATTGAGAGAGAGAGAGAGAGAGGAAGAGTATATTGTAAGAAGGAAGCAATATAGGAAGAGAAGAGATCTAAGAGAGAAGGGCTCCTGGTTGTGTGTGTGGAGTTTCCCAGAAGATCTCAAGCTGCATAATAGGTTGCAGTAGAACTGTGTTTACTCTCTCAAGATATAATATAAAAACCAGTTCCCGTGGACGTAGCTTCCCCACTGGAAGTGAACCACGTAAAATCCGTGTGTTGTGTGACTGTTTCATGTGATTATGCTTTACTTAGTTGCCATATGTTAGTCGTTACATGAACTTTGCTATAAGTTAATGAATGAATGTATGTTATTCTTCAATTTATAGAACATGGAAGGTTAAATGCAAGTTGAATGTATCAAGTATTCTGTATATGAGTTTATCAGTGTTTGATTCATAATAGCTAACAGTTACTGTGTTGAGCGATTTCTGCATAGTTAGTCTAGCAAATCGGGTATAGTTGATGTTAAGTGTGTTGCACTGTAGAAGCTTAAGTAAGCTTGTGTAACACCCTATTGAATGTTAACTGAGCTATTATACCCAGAGAGAAATCCTTTGGACCATAAGGGTCACATTGAGTCTTACTGTAGAAGATATCGCAGTATAGGAAGGCGATATCGCACTGTTGGATGAGCTGCGGTGTGAGATATCGCAGCTAAAGGCTTGAAGAGAATAGAGTTTGCGCATCGTCCGAGAGGCTTTGATGCAATAAGAGCCAGTCCCATAGCAGAATCAGCAAGGACGAGAGGGATAGCACTAACAGAGAGAGTCCGCTGGCTAAGAAGAGTCACGAGGCACTAGGATGCTACAGAATCTGGTTGAGGAAACCTGATTCTTCAACCAACCCATCCAAGATCACTTCAGGTGAGACTTCAGGCTGTTCTGCAGTCTGTTGCCGAAAGGGCCAGTGAGCTAGGGGTTTTGTTGGTACAATAAAGTAAACCCGGGTCTGCCCAGAGTAATGCAACAGACTTGAACATTTGAATTGTTATGTTGGAGGAATTGGGACTCTCATTTCCCCCACCTTTGCCCTAGAATCTTTCTCCTTGTGTTGCAGAAATTGGAGGCAAAGTTCCTTGGAAAAGAGAAGCAGCAAAACCAGATCAAGATTTCATGAGGTGCTTGAATTGAAGAGAAGGTATAATTGTACTTCTTTTCATGAATAATAAAGATGTGATGCTCTTCCTCTTCCAATCAATGTGTCTTTTATATTGAATCTCTGATTATGATTATATGATATTATTTATCAGATTATGTTTTCATGTTTCATTGAATATAATCTCCTTTCATATAGTCTATTTGGTTTGAGGAAGGTTAACTTGTTTTGCAGGTCTCTTGGGGAAGAGGATTAGGAGAAGGGCTAGAGAAAGCTTGGACCAACCTTCAGTTTATCAGGTATGGACCATTCTAATCTCTGAATCTTGCTTATATATGCTTGTATAACTATATGCATCCACCTTTCAACCCCAGTACGTTGATGGCCTCTTAAACCCTAGCCATAGGAACACTTTCCTCTACAATAGAACTAGCGACTCCACTGGGGAGAGCCTTTTCTGTTTGGGGTTTCTCTGTCATTCTTCCATCCTTTTTTAAGGTTTCAGGTCCTTCTTTCCACTTAGGAACACCTTCTCAGTCTCATAGTACACCTCCCCTGCCTTCCTAAGGCAATTTTTGGCCTTTTTAGGCCTTTTTCCCACCCATACGTGAGTTGCGGACTCTACAATCGCGTGTCTGGTATGTACACGCGACCTTCTATACTGTCAACCCACATATGGTCCCGACCTGTCAGTAGGGAAACCTACGTATGCCCCTAAACAATGTGTTTTCCTCTTTTTGTGGTTTTTTCTGCTGTTTGAGGGTTGTTTGGTAGGTTTTTTGGGGTCTTCTGCAGGAGCATGACTCTAGGGAGTTCGTGTCATCCCTTTTGGGTGTTATTTATCTAGGTTGTAATTCTTTTTGTAGCATTAAGGTTGGCTCTTTTCTCATCCCCCCCACCCCCTCTTCTTGGCATGATTTTTGGCTTATGTTTTTGGTCAGCCTCTGTTAGTGATATTTGTCTGAGTTCAAAAGCTTATTAGTATTTGTTTCCTTATTCCTTTTTTGTTGGTTAACTTCACCATGCCTAAGTAGTTGAATTGTCTCTTATGCAAGCTTCCCTTCCAAGTAGGGTTTATATTGACTTTAAGACATTCTAGAGCATGTTTGGTGGTTGTATAGCAGAGTTCCTTTTGCTATGTTCTTGTTATCTGCATACATTTAGTTTGTAGGTAGTTTTTCTTTTTCATTTTTAAAAGAAAAAGAAAAAACACATGTTTTCTTTATATGCATGTAGATTAGGTTTTTAGTCTAGATTCCATGGCATATCATTGTTTTTGAAAAAGATAAAAAAGAAATTGTTTTTTTGTGTCTTTAAGTTTCTATTTGAAAAAGAAAGAGAATATTTTTTTATTTTTTTTTGCATTTCATTTCTCTTTGCTTAGTCATCTTGATTCTACATTGAGTCAAAACACCATTGGTTTCACCTTCGCCACCCCCTTTGAGTAATTAACAACCCTTTAAAATAAACACTTAATATTTAAAATTTATTAGTAACTGTTTATTTCTAGGGACGACACACACTAGTCTAGGCTAGTGTTTTGGGTTAGGGATATCTTAACTGCCCAAAAATTCAAACTTACTCATAGTGGCCTATATTTTAGGAAATCCAACTTCGTTGAGAAAGACACCGGAAAGCTTCTCTCACACAGGAGTCAAGAACGAGATCGTACGATACTGAGCTGTTGGAGATACCCCTCCATTTCTCAGTAAAACATACAACAGATCTGTTGCATGTTTAGGGACTCGTCCAGTACCTCCTCTCAACCCCGTGTGGTGCCTGGTACTATTTGGGTTTTGAGCTTTGCTACCCTGCCCATGTGCATCAGCTGGAATGACGACTGTTCCGTCGAAATTTCTCCGTGATTTTGGTAGCCTTAGTATCTTGTCTGCTAGGATCTTACACGGGTGGAATTGGAAGGCTATTTCTAGTGCACCTAGGGTATACTTGGAAGGTAACCTTGGTAGACAATATAGGAGGGCGGTTGGGTGATTCTAGCACTTGCACCCAGAGGGCTCTTCACGAGACACCAAGTAACTACTCTCCTTCCTTCACTAGTTAGTTTTGGGCCCTCATTATCCCAGACTTTCCTTTGGAAGGCATCTTTGTTTTCCTAGCTTGATACTTAGTTATTTTTATAGTGGTGTGTTCTTTGTAATGTTGCTTTCATGTCGACCTCATACTTTGTCTCTTTGTTTGAAATTATGGCTAATACCCCTTTGAACACCAACCAAGAGATCCCCATGTTGGAAATCCTTATACTATTCCTCTCACAGGGAATGTTGGTGTTCTTTTGATGGCCACCTTGAATCTACCTGGATTCACCCTAGGGCTATGAGTGTGGTTGTTTTCCACTCCAACTATCCTAAATTCTCATGGTCCTTCTCAAGTAAGCTCCTTATATCAAGGGCATCAAAACACTACTTCCCCTTCACCTGTAGTTGCTTCTCCTCCTCTTTCTAACTCATGCGGTGAAAGTACCGATACTAGTAACTGACATTCTAAAAGGAATAAAAGAAGGAATAATAGGAAGAAAACACATAAGCAAGGGGAACTCGTTCAACCTTTGCAGGTTAAGTTGAACCTCACCACCCAGCCTCTGCAGTTCATGTTGGGGGCACCTATCCAACCTCTGCAGGTCATGTTGGATCTAAGCACTCAACCTCTGCAAGTCAAGTTGATTTTCACCATCCAGCCTCTGCTGATCATGCTGTTGGGATCCTTCCAACCTTTCCAGGTCATGTTGGATCCAGTCACTCAGCCTATGTAGTTCATGCTAAGGGCACCCATTCAACATCTGTAGGTCAAGTTGAACCTCCCCATCCAACCTCTACATGTCATGTTGGATCCATCCACCCAACCTCTGAAGGTCATACTGGGGGAAAGCACTCAACTGCTGCAAAGCATGTTGATTCTGCCCGTCCAACCTATGCAAGTCATGTTGGACCCAGTATCTCAGCCTCTGCAAGTCATGCTGGGGGCAGTCTCTCAACCTTTGTGGTTCATGTTGAGGACAAATGGTCATCCACTGTGAATCATGTTGACATTGTTGAAAAGACCAATCGTTCAAAACATAAGCCCAAACTTCCTTGTAAGCTTTGTGAGGGAGACCAACTTAATTATTTATTCCTTGCCATTGCAGGGTACAAAGAGTTTGGTCTCATGGTCATCCCATTTTTTAACATCCTGCAGTTTTTCAACTACCACCCTCTCTTAGTTAGGTTGGACTCAGTCACCTAGCCTCTAGTGGTCATGCTGGGGGAAAACTCTCAGCCTCTGTAGGTCATGCTGAGAGCAAACAATCAGCCATTGCTAGTCATGTTGACATCATTGATAAAACTAGTTGTTCGAAGTGAAAACTTAAGTTCCCTTGTAATCTATGCGAGGGAGATCATCTTACTCACCAGTGCCCTGCAATCGCAGAGGTGCGAAGAGCGTGGTCAGAGACTCAAGGATTTCCTACTCCTAAACAACCTCTAGTTTCTCAACAACCTACTCAACCTTTGGTTGATCTAGTGGTTGAACCTTCCCAAACTTTGGTTCACCCCACTCTCCCTTCATAGTGTGATCCTTATGTGATTGAACCAAAGTCATCTTTCGTCAATCCCACTCTCCCTTCGGAGAGTGACTTTCACGAAGCGGTTGAGTCGATTCCATTGTTGATCAATCCCACTCTTCCTTTGGAGAGTGAAGTGTTTGCTAGTCTCATTTTTGTCACTTCCAGTTCAGAACTTACTGAACAAGGGAGCATTGAACTCACTTCGGATGAACCCCCACCAAGATCTGGGATTTCTTCCTTTGATTGGGATAGCCTAATTGAGTTGCGCCTTCCTTTTGATGCACCTTTCCAAATAAAGGTCAAATTTGGACAATACATGATTGCTCGTTGTATTGTTGATGAAGGAGCCTCAATTAGTATCTTGTCTACTCGTGCTTGGTGGGGCATGGGATCTCCCAGCCTTTTGTCAACATCTAGTAATTTTCTATCGTTTGATAGAAGAACTAGTGTAGCCTTGGGAATTATTGCTCAAACATTTGTTACTTTGGGTGGGAATACTATCTTAGTTGACTTCATGGTGATAGAAGACCCCTTGGACTTCAATATGTTCCTCGGGCATGATTATGTTTATTCCATGAAGGCTATGGTGTCAACGTTCTTTCGTGTGATGTACTTTAATCATGGCAAAGAATTTGTCACTTTCGATTAGTTGGATTTTCTTGATCTATCTCCGGACCCAACTAGAGACCAGGTCTTTCCTTGATTAATTCCTAGTGTTTATATAGACACTACCCCACCACAGGTGAGCTATGTGGCCTCATGTCCTTTACGTTCAATTTCTACTGAGGAGAAGCATTTGTGTTCATGCTTACCTTCTCGGGACTTGGTCCCAACATTTGACCAGGAGAGTCATCCTATACAGACTGTGGAGCCTACTCTCCACTCTGTCAATCCATTTGAAATTTTAGACATGTGTCCTATCTCGGATGATCTCCTTCCTTCGAATGAAGTCTTTCTAGAGTCTTTGATACAGACTTACCTTCTTTTGGATGTTGGTTCGGTTGTGACTAAGTCTAACCCTAATTTTCTTAGTTAGCCTAATTTTCCCATGGATCGCTCTTCTTATGTTGGTCTTTTTTATTTTTTGGACTCTCCCTTAGAACAACAAGTCAGTGATCCTGATGTGTATAACTTTTCTCATGAATTTTTCAACTACTGTGATACTGAGTTTGTTCCTGCAGGCTCTATTTCCCTTGTTGATTTTTTCTCTCCTTCTGAGGTTAATATTACTGATTATAAACCCTCGGGTCTTGGCACTATAGAGTCCTCTCTCATTGATTCTGCCTTGACTACACCTTTTGTAGAAGATATCAAAGTCACATGTGTTTCTGCCAAAGTGACCTGCATCGGATATTTTCTTCTGAATGTGATTCTGATGTTATTGTTTCTTGGAGCTAGGATTTTTAGTTGGATTCACAACTATTTACTGACCTCGCCATGTTGTTCAAGTTGTAACTGCATTTTCATGTACTCTGCTTGCGCTTATTAACTTGATGCCAACTTCCACGCTTTTAGCTCGTCATATAAGCCTTCATCTCTGCTCTCACTATCGCCTAGCCTTGTATCATTTTTCCATCGCAACTTGACACCCTTTACCTGGAGGAGATGCTCCCCGAATGTCCTTATATTGCTCTCTTTCCTTGCATTATGCATAGGTTCATTCCTTGCGCTTGGAACTAGTTTCACCTACCTATGACACTCGTCTCCTCGCATTTAGAGCATTATTTTTGCTCTCCTTCAAGCTCGTTAAAAACAGTAAGGAGGTCGCAACTTAACTTTTTTGGACTCGTTAAAACTTCATGGGAAAGATATGGAGTTATCTTTAATCCATTTTTTACTCCTTAAAATTGACTATATTGTCAAGTTAACTTGTTTGTTTAGACTCGTTAAGGTAAATTGAACAATCATTCGCATAGGTATAAGTTTACCCCTTTTTCTGGCCTTGTGGATTACTTAGGAAAAATGAATACTCTCTTTTCTATGAAATCGAGAAAAGTATCTTCAGGCATAGGTTTATCTCTTTTCCGGACCTAAAGGACTGAACTTACAGAAAAGGAACCTTTTCGAGCTTAGTTTTCTCTTTTTTGTGCTCTAGACCTAAACATGAAAAAGATTTCGAGCATACTTTATGTCTTTGTCATGCTTACTAAAACCTAAAGAACAAAGCATCGATTTTATTATTGTAAGTCCCATTTATCGAAATCAAATGGATCTTTCAGAGTGATCTTGCCTTCCTTCACACTCGTTAAACTCAAGCTACATGTCGCTTCTGAAGGTGCATCGGTTTGGTGATAGTTTACCCCTTTTTCGAACCTTGCCGACTAACTACGAAAAAGGAATACCTTAGTTCACATGGGATAAGAGAGTTCTCCTCTGTATTGTTTTACACTTTTCGGACTTAGGAGACTAAATTTACGAAAAAGAACCCCCCTGGAGTCTTCTTTGGAGTTTTCAGACTCTCAAAACTATGAAAACACTGTCGAGCATTCACTAATTCGAGCTCGTAAAATCCATGAATCAGTGCTTTATCAAGCATTCTTTTGTCTCTTCTTTGAGCTTGCCAAAAATGAAGAAGGTCCCAAGTTTGCTTTCTTGGACTCATTAAACCTTTACAAGAAATAGGGAAGGGAAGTTCATTTACATGTATTTTAAATCATGGCAGCAAGTCTTGTCTCCTTAAACAAAGCACCAGTTTTGAGTCTATCAACAGTTGGGTCTCAATTTTTGACCTCATCTCGATTCAGAGTTTTTACTCCTCTAGTTGGTCTATTTTCCAATTATATGGGGAATCTGTCAATGTCTCCTACATTGCATTTTTTTTTGGTCTTTTGTGTCAAAAGTTTCCTAAGTCACTTTTGTGTAGTGATCATTGTTAAAGGATTAAACCTTTGTCAGCCATTATGTAGTTGCCTTAACCTTTTGTGTCGGCCATTCCCTGGTATAAGTCCATTACATCATATCTTCGACGGTCCTTGTCGTGAAATTATGTACCAATTCCAGATCCAATTAGTCTTTCACTTACTTCATGTTGGATGATGGAGGATGCCTTAATTCCTTCCTTCCAACGGATCTCTTCCTATCGACTACAACACCTCTTGCTCTGGGAATGAGATTTAGAGTTTTTTACAATACTTTGGGGATTGCAGTCATCAGTGGAAATTTCCCTCGCTACTGGGTAGTGGGAATACCTTACTGTCTCCTACTCGATGGATTCTTCAAGTGTTCGACTTCAAGTCCTTGTATTCACACTTATCAGAATGTACTAGGTACCTTGGGGACCATTTTTATTAATGGTGGTTTCCCTCATGTTTGTTAACGGTTCTCATTAGTGACCGGTAATCAAACAGTTTCCTCCATGTTCGAATTCAGCTCCTTTATTCGCATGGTTAGGATTCGTACCTTTTGAGCGGTTTGGATTGAAGACCTTGGGCTGATAGTAGCATCGTCATATTTTTCTATTGCCCAAGTTGCGCAAGACCTTTTCCCACTTCATATGACATTTTGATGAGACATAAATCCACCTTGTATTTTGTGGCTATGATCGATTGCTGAGCATGGATCCACCTTGTTCATTTGTGGCCATGACTCCTTTAGATTTTATATGGCGCCTTTTTTCATATTGAGAAACCATGATAGTTACATCAGTTATACATATGTTGGATCCTCCTGTATATTTATGGCTATCTTTTGTATATGGACTTGTATGTCCCAGAGATCAGTTTTGTCTGACATTTATCTCTCTTTCAGGTACCTCTGTTTGAGCCTTTCGATCTTGGATTCTTTGCTCTCTCCATACTCAGTTGTTTCCTTTATAATGTATTTTGGCTATCATCTTCCCCTCTAACCTCATACATTAGGGGGCATCTGTTATAGCCCAAAATGACACATCTCTTCTTGTGACCACTTTCCCATGATTTTGTCACATGTCGACACTTTGTGAAAGTCACTGAAAAAACACCTATATTGGAGGACCCATATCTGGAGTTTTGTAACTCTGTTTGACCTCTTCTCTGCACCGTTGGAAAAGTATTTGAGTCAAATAAAAAAATTTGGAAGACATCAAAGTCTGATTATTCCCAGAAGTACCCTAAAAGTGATATTTTTTTTATGTGTACATGAGTTTCCTTAAGGAAACCCATGTATTCCACTTTGTATACGCGACTTGTTCTACATGATACCCGCATATTTCCCTGTATACGTGACTATTTCCATTGCAGCCCATGGATCTTACATGAGTATTGTTATTGCAACTCGCGTATGTCCCTTGAATACGCAACTATTGTCTCTGAAACCTGTGTATTTTTCCTGTAGATGTCAAAAAAAGATGTTTCTTGAATTTTGGGTAGTTTGGGTGGTTATGCAACTGACTCCTTCAGTTGTAACTACTTTTTCTTCGACCCTATCTCTTCAGAATCATATAAATAGAGGTAGGGAGGTCCATGAGAGGGGACTTGAACCTTTGCATTGTTATGCTGGAGGAATTGGGACTCTCATTTCCCCCACCTTTTCCCTAGAAGCTTTCTCCTTGTGTTGCGGAGCTTGGAGGCTGATTTCCTTAGAGAAAAGAAGCAGTAGAACCAGATCAAGGTTTCATGAGGTGCTTGACTTGAAGAGAAGGTATAATTGTACTTCTTTTCATGAGTAATAAAGATGTGATGCTCTTCCTCTTCCAATCAATGTGTCTTGTATATTGAATCTCTGATTATGATTATATTATGTTATTTATCAGATTATGTTTTCATGTTTCATTGAATATAATATCCTTTCATATAGTCTATTTGGTTTGAGGAAGGTATAACTTGTTTTTCAGGTCTCTTGGGGAAGAGGAGCAGGAGAAGGGCTAGAGAAAGCTTGGACCAGCCTTCAGTTTATCAGGTATGGACCATTCTAATCTTTGAATCTTGCTTATATATGCTTGTATAACTATATGCATCCACCTTTCAACCCTAGTACATTGATGACCTCTTAAACCCTAGCCATAAGAACACTTTCCTCTACAACAAAAAGGTGCATATAAACACATAAGTCAACACTACACAAAACTTAAGTGACCAGATTCAAGTCTAGAATCCTCGTGAAAGAGTTCCCATTCAATGAGTCAATTTCCAGCTCCTATTGTCTGCTTAGATAAACAATCAGCCATAGTAATGAGCTCCCAAAAAGAATGACTGAAGGAGATATGTTGAAAGCAACTAATGAGATCCTTGACCTGTCGAATCCAATGCGATAAATCAATGGTATGCAAGTGATGAATGTGATTTTCTCAATCCACTATAAATTTTGAATCAACCAACATCGAGACAGAGTGCATATATTTCTCATAAGAAAATATGAGAAAGCCCCAAAGGGCTAAGAGTTCATCCTTCGCATTCAAGCCTCTTCCAATCCCCATCCTCAACCTGTAAGAAAGAGCATGATGAAGCTTTATCACCATCCCATCCCCACAAATACCACCCTGCTCCACACCACCAAAGAAACCAACAATATTTTGTTGATCAAACAATGGAAGAGTAATACATCAAACTCTTTTCCTGAGATGAAAATAATCATAAGAGTGCAGCGAGGATAGAGCCTTCATACAAGTAACCAACGGATCTACCCTTCCATGCTGAAATAGGACAAAGTTCTGGGCTCTCCACACCACCCAAAAAATGGCCAGAATAAAGTCCAGTGAATAAATGGTAGTCTTTAACCAAAATAAGATGTTTTCTTCCATGCTTAACTTATCCCAATGCACAGTCAAAAGTAAATGCTCATAGAAATGCAACCAAACCACCTGAAAGAAAGCACAATCACCAAACATGTGATCCACAGATTCAAATGCGTCGTAACACAAACAACAACACCCCAGACCCTGAAATCCTCGTTTCTGAAGAGCATCCTAAGTCATGATCTTATGCTGAATGCAAAACCAACAAAAACACTTAATTTTTAAGGGCATCTTCCCATTCCACAATCTTGTGAACCACCTAGCAGACAAAGCAATCGAATGAGTCTTAATAAAATAGCTATAAACCATGTTCATTGTAACACAAGTAGATTTATTATTGAAATCCCAGACAATATGGTCACTATCTTCAGATAAGGAAATGCCTGCAAAGATCAGGGCATTTACAAAAGATTCCCACTCCGGCACCGGCTCCCCATAGAGATTAAGGTCCCTTGAAGATAGCCACCATGGCCTCAAAACCCCCACCATAGAAAAAATGTGCTTGAGGGAAAAGATGTTATCCACCTGAAGATGACCAATCAAGCACCCAGAGAGAGAAAAATTATCACCCAACCACACAATCAGATTGATTCCCACAAATATATGATTGCCTCTACCCACCTGCCAGCTAAGGTTCAAAATAATAATCGGCAAAGTCCCCAGTAGGCTATGCCAAATCACCGATCCGTTCGCAACCTATGTATGCCCAGATCTCAACCAGGAAGCAAAAGGAAGCCTCCTCAAGTACATACATTGGATAATTCTCCCCCACAAACCATCAATAGTAAGTGCTTGCCAAAGAATTTTGGCACACAAACACTTATTAAACAAACCTAAATGCTTAATTCCCCAACCACCAGAATCTTTTGGCTTGGAGGGACCCTCCCATCCAGACAAATGAAACTTCGCTTCCTATTTTTTTCCCTTCTAGAGAAAGTTAAAAATAAATCTTCGAATAATGATATTAGTCACGCCATCCAAAATATGGAGCAAAGAGAACCAAAAAACCGACACACACTGAAGAACATAATTAACTAGCATTAATCGCCCCCCAAGAGATAACCAACAGGAGGTCCAACCAGCCAGTGCCAGTCCTTCTTCTTATAATAGTTATGTTTTAAGAAAGTATCCCATATACTTTAAACCACCATCAATATACGCGACCTTGAAAGAAAAAAGGTTCACAATCTGATCCACCAAGGACTCCACACTGCAATTGTGACAGAAAGAGGATTTGAGCGGATTGGTAGACAATCTTGAAGCCAAGCAGAAAAGGTTTAACAAACCCTTTACTTGGCTCCACTCAACCATAGAGCCATTACCAAATATTATCACATCAATCACAAATAAAATGTGTGTAAGATAATGACCATTTGAAACTTTGACCCCCTTAATTCGACCATCCTCCTTTGCTTTCAGAAAAAGATGACTAAGCCCTTCAATGGTTAATATAAATAGATAAGGCGACAAAGGACAACCATGTCTGATCACGTGAGCGCTTTTAAAGGACGGATACAGAGAACCATTAACTAATACGACAAAATTAGCAATGGAAACACGGGACATAATCCAATTAGTAATGTCAAGAGTAAAACCAACTTGCAAGAGGATAAGTCGAAGGAAGGACCAATCAATCTGGGCATACGCCTTTTCTAAGTCTAACTTTAAAATGAAAACAGAGAGCTTTTTCATCTTTGCTTCATCTTGTAGTCAATTTTAGTTGATTTCTAATTAATTTATGATATACAAAAAATTATCTATAATTTTATAAAGTTTTTTTTTAAAATTACATATTCAATTGAATATTGTAAAAAATAAAATAAAAAAACGTTTTTTCAAAATTCTAAGATTTAAATTTATGCTTTTCAATTGGACCAAAGCTATGATATAACTATTTTTATCTGCTTTTAAATTTAATTGTCATATTTAAAAAATAATTTAAATAAACAAATAAAAAAGCATAAAATTGACATATATACCCCAATCCTATTATCAGTCTCAATAATTTTAATATGCATTAATAAAACCAATGCAATATCATATCCTATTGCACCACTTTTGACTCATCGTCAACCACCGACCTGCAATCCGGACATGTGGGATTTGCGCCCATTGTTGGTGAATATAATCAATTGGGCATTCCAGAGAGTTCCAAAAGGGTAAGATACATATGGGCTTTTATCGTTCATGTGCATACAAATATCAAGTATTTATATCATGCACCCACTAGTATTTTTATCATGGATGCACTAGTAGATATTTTCCAAGTCCATGATCTTACATATTTTCTTGGTTTTCCTACCAACCTTCTTCACCCATGCAACAAGAAAAGATGAAAAGAGGGGACCATGCATGAATATAAACAGCGTCGATTGCTCTACTACCCTATCTATTTCTTACATGAGGAATACAATAAAATATGTGCCCAATTATCCTACTGGGTCCTGCCCATTATCATATAATCATAAACATCTACATCTCGTTGTTCAACAATGCATGCTTGCCCTAAGTGTTCATCGGTAGGTCTACCTCTCCTTTACTTTTTCGGGGTAAATAATGTAATGCCTACGCACATATGTGACTGATACATGTAAGTGTAAATTGGTAGGATATGTTCATATTTGACTTGAAAGGGCAATGATATATTCAATGATGACATGTTAAAATAGATCGTTCTTTTGAAAGTGCAATAATACATCAAAATTTTATTGTATATTAAAAGAAATGTAATCAAATTGCTCAATATAGTGACAAAATTTGCATTGTTCCACTCTACAGTTTTTAATAAGTAATGTCTAATCCAAATAACCCAAGAAACCATATAGAGGAAATTTTATAAACACAAAAGATTCTCAACAATATAAAGAAATCAATTGAAAAACATTTATAACCAATCAAGATTCACTTGGCAAGTAGTAAAACTTCTAGCAGAAAAATCAAGGTTGGATTAAAATGAAATACAATCTATACAATATACATTTAACATAGAGATCGATAAATACAAGAGATGGAGTGAACCTAAAAAATATGTTCATGAATACCAAAACTATTATCTTGAATCACTTCAATAAAAAAACTTCACTCTTTTCCAAGCAAAAGCAAATAAATACTTATAAAAGAACACAACAAAAAAAACTACTCTCATGATGCACATACTTGAAAAATCATTCAAACGCGAGAACAACCCAAACAGTATTGAGATCCACTGAGGGAAGGAATCTCTTTATATATGTTTATGTCCATTCAACTCCGTGAATCAACGGAGAGACATACTCCCATATAGGAAATAATAATTACAAAGTTATATTTGCTCTCCCTACTGGAGATGTACACTTATGCGGGTTGGTGGTGAACTAGTGGTGCTAGGGAGGATGTGTACTTCCTTTGCTTAAGAAAAACCCTCAGATTCTAAAGAGGGTATCATATACCTTATGAATTAATAGGGAAAGAAAGGATCGATGATGATGGTGGAAACAACTGAACAAGGGTTCAACTCGATAATGGAATCAACCTGAGCAAGGATAAAGAGTTACTCCAATTTGAACTTGTGATTTCGATAGGAATAGTTTGAGGTACCTCCTCCCCTTGAATCCAAATTCATAGGCCAAAGGACAAGTTTAGTCGATCATGATTCTTGCAAACAATGTTTGTAATATCAAACTAGAAGGAAAGTTTTCCCCTTATGACTGTTGGGGACCTTTGAGAAGTACATTCATATATGTTTAAATACCAATGGATCCATTCAATATATATTGATGAACTCTTCTAGTTGTGTATCCATATCAACCATTCACAAACCCAACGAAAGAGGGAGTGACCCGCCATCTCTCTTACTAGCATAAATATCCATGTCTCACTTCTCAATGGCAAAGTAAATACTTATCGAAAAGTGATTAGTGCACTTTCTCCAACATGATCCTTGATAATTATGTATATTCACCTAACTAACCAGCTAACTATGTTGAGTATCGATTAAATCTTGAAGCTACATGTTCCCTGGCATGTTCTCCCTTCGTTTATCTAATTACTACAACTCTAGCATGTAGTAAAACATGAAACTAGGTAGAAATATGAAATTGAAATAGACTTGAGAATCAATGGTGACGGTGGAAGTAGGAACAACCTAAGCAAGGTTGACGAGTTTGTAAATTAGAATAATTATAAACAAAATTTTATTGTTTATAACCACTTAAGTTCCAAACTTTCAACTTTCATGATCACATTTCCAAAATCCAATAACCATTTGATGAACCATGGTTTTAAATCCACTTTGATAATCACATTTCCAAATTTTAATAACCATTTGATTAAACATAGTTCTAAATCCATATACCGTAATTCCAATCCTTCAACTACAACAATTATAAACCAGTGTGGATTTTTCAATAAAATTGTCATGGATAAAGAAGAAGTGACCTGGAGACGATGATTATTCTGCACCACCTCCACCATCTACACTATATGCACAATCTGCAACCTCTCTGTACAACATTACCTCATACACCTTTTTCCTACTGTGCCCATCATTCGACCAAAACACCCGCGGCGACTCCATGGTTGCACATGGTGTGGGGGGGGGGGGGCAGACGCCCCTCCCACCCACATCGAGATACGAAATCCTTGTCTAAGACCCAAGTAGACCAGATCCAAAGCGATCGGGCCAAAAATAATCAGCTGAACACATGAAGAGGAGGATCCAAAAAACCTTCTCGCCCTCAAGAGGAATCCACAGTCGCAAATCAATCCCATGCAGATGATGACCCAACCGACAAAAACCAAACTGACCCAAGTAAAGGAAGCACAAACAAGGAAGAGAATCAAGACACACCAAAAATCTTGGGGCGCAGAGAAGAGCAAGAAAGCCCTGAAACTGCATCAAAAGGAAAAATCAATGGGAAAACCTGGAGAACCAACACATGCATTATAATCTCCGACACTTGGCCAATGATTGAGCTCCCCCAAGTTGAATCAATGTGCATATTCAATTCATGAAATACCATGCGATTATCTGCAAATTCATAGCAATATGGCCAACTAAAAGGGCCCTAATGTATTGGATCAACACCAGGTGGATCCCTAAAGCTCATTTTGATCTACAACTGGGATCCAAAGGTTTCTTCATAGTGATCTTCTTTTATCTAGAGGACAAGGAATTCATCATGGAATGAGATCCATACTTCTATAATTCAACGGGCCTCTTTCTAAGAAACTAGGTTGAGAGATACGACCCATACATAGAAGACTTCACATGGGAACATGTATGGATTAGGTTATATTCACTACCTCGGGACTATTGGGATGCAGAAACATTGAGCGACATCGGAAATTTTGTCAAAATCTTGGACCAGACATCGATGAGCAAATACACCTCATATACAAGAATATGTGTCTACATGCACATAGAAAAAACCTTAGCAGATTTAATCCATCTAGTGCATGAGGATGTGGAATGGATCCAACAACTTGATTATGAACATGTACCCTTCAGAAGCAAGAAATGTCATGAGAATGGGAACCTATATAGAGACTGGCCTCTCATTGGGATACGACCAACTGTTCTTCAAGAGGAGATTGATAAAGATGGATTTAAAAAATCCCCAACAAGGAAACACAAGAGCCATAAAAACCATGTGATAAAAATGACGGAGATCCCAACCAACAACAAATTTGAAGCCTTAAGGTCTCAGCAAGATCAAGAAATGGAACCATCCGAGGAAGAGCTTCCCTCCTCAAAAAATCAGCATGATGAGGTCCCTGTTAAACTACTTGCTCCACCAGATCCACCCATGCAACTTTTCTCAAAGGAAATAATGAAGCCAACCATCCCATCAATTGTTGCAACGAAGGATACAACACTACCCCTTCTTCCTTAGGGATGGAAATGGAAATGGATGATAACACGAGTGACGTAGAAGTTGGGGAACTAAATCTACAAGCTCTTGAGGGAACAAAATGCATGCTTTCAGCTCTATATCACCCAAGCAAATTCAACTATTGAAAGATGCCCTTCTTAAAGCCAATGTGAAATGCGATTTAGGTATACAGAATGTCCACCCAAAATATTTGAGGAAATCCATAAAGGACACTAAGAAACAGGGAAGGAAATCAAACCTACAGAGGAGAAAAAATTTAGGAACCAAGCTAGTAGAGTCTAGGAAATATGCTCAACTAACATATTTCTTCCAACCCATTCTATAGTTTCCTCATGAAATTGATCTCCTAGAATATCAAAGGCATAAATAGCCCCTCCAAACATAGAATGCTATGCATGAGAAATCTCTAAGACAAACCAACCGTTCTCTTTGTATAGGAAACAAAATGTATAGGCACTCTTATGGAAACTCTCCTGAAAAGGATTCAGAAAGGAAGTAGCATTATTATTGTGTATGTTGTGGGATCCTTAGGAGAATTTGATATTTCCTGGATCCCCTTGGAAATCACCATTCAGGACTCTTTTGCTACTATAAAGACCATTTCAGGCTCCTACCACCTGACTGGAACAAGCTACAGGGGGGAGTTGATGAATGTTTATGGTCCTCAAACACCGAAGTCAGAAGTCGGCATGTTGAATTACCTACAGAGGACTCTGCAAATTATCACCTCTCATTCTTGGATCATAGGAGATAATTTCAATATGATCACCTCACTAAGGGAGAAAAAATGAGGCCAACACATCCTCTCATGAGAGGACCTGAGATTTAAAGAATTAGTGGAGAATTGTAATCTAGTGGATATCGAAATCCCCAATGGTCTCTTCACTTGGAATAATAGGAGTGGGGGGGGGGGGGGGGGGGCGAAGAAAATTTCCTCTATACTGGACAATTCTCTGACACCATTGTAACTTTAGTGGGATCAATCGAAGCCACTATTCTACCATCAGTTGGTTCTAACCATTGGGTTATTTGTCTCATTTGGAACAACGATGGCACTTCATCTAGATGTCCTTTTGGTTTGAAAAATTCTTTCTCACCCATCCTAACTTTTTAAATACCTTGCAAATTTGGTGGCCTGATTTGCAGATCACTAGAATATCTAAAATGTATATCTTTCAACAAAAACTCAAACTTATCAAGGCCAATCTGAAGAAATGGTACAAGGACACCTTCAGAAACATCTTTCACTCCAAATTCCACCTAGAAAAATAATTGGAGGAGGTGCAATAGAGTTACATTACTGAAGTAAGAACGAAGACAAGAATCGATGTGAAATCTCACTCTCTTCCGAGTTAGAGGAGAAATGCAAACATGGGGAAATTATTTGGAAACAAAAGTATAGAGTCTCCTGGATGAAAGATGGAGAAAGAAACATTGCTTCTTGTTGGGCCGAATTAATGTCGTTTTAATTCCATTGTAGTAATTGCCCAGCCATTTAATTTTTCAATCCGAGGTTCGTAGGCTTACGAAGCACATGCAAAGTATATGCAGGACTGAAGCGAAATTAAGCTAATCTAACCCCCCTTGAAACTAACACTAATCTAATATAGCCCCCCTTAAGCTGAACAAGAAATTGCTAATCTAATGCTGGTAGATGAAACACACAACTGAAAGTAAATTGCATAAAAGAAAGACAACATATGAAGAGCAACAAGACAACACATGTGAGCTCACATTAACAATCAAGCAATCTTAATTTACATCACAAGAATCAATGACAAATCATGAAAGCATCAAAACCAATATTATGAACAAAATCTAAGAATTCCCTTGTCCATATTACAAAGTCAAGACTAACTTCTACAATCTACTATTCTCTAAGATAATCTACGATCTAGGATATTCTAAGATAATCTAGGATTTAAGATTATTGAAATGAAGAGATAGCACTCTCTTTTATACATGAAGGAAATAACCATCTCATAATGAGAGATCCGCTATTCACTCAACCACTCAACTACTTTCATATTATTACAAGATATGATCCCTTCAAATCCTCCACATATCTCGCACCAATCCTCCACATGTCTCTCAACCAAATCTCCATGATCTTCTCCTTGGAATATTCTTTGCATAACTATCTCCTTGAAATGGTGGAGGAGATATGCGTGAAGTCTTTTGTTTGAATTAATCCTTCACATATTCCTACACATTACAAAGCTCATCCATACTCTGAGATATTAGTGAAAAACATGTTAATTTTCTAATATTTAATCATAAATTCACTTATAATACTAAAAATAAATAAAGTGGAAATAATAAGGTGAAACCCACATATATGTATGGAAATGGTATGATAAAAGATTAATGGGATGATGAAATGTGAGGAATAACGGAAGATAAAGTGGATGAAAAAGTGACATTTCTAAGTCCCAACATACTCCCCAACTGAACTTGTTGCATGTCCTCATGCAACCGTGTATGGATCTTCTCAAGAACTCTTGGCATCTAAACTATGGCTTTGCTTGATGATGTCTTTTTAACAATGAATATTTCCAGGGTGTGAAATAAATGAGTAACAACTGGCATTTCCTTATGGTTGGTTCTTGTGTGACAACCATGAATATAAATAATGTTGGTTCTTGTGTTAACAACATTCATTTCATGATGTGAAATGCATGAGTAACAGCTGACATTTTCCTTATGGTTGGTTCTTGTGTGACAACCATGAATGTAAAGAATGTTGGTTCTTGTGTTAACAACATTCATTTCGTCATCTGTTTTCTAGCTGCATAATAATTTAACCATACACTCACTGAAAATGATAAGCTATTAATGTGCATAGAAAGCATCATTGTGCATAAGAAATCATTTTCTTTATCTTTATGAATCATGCCAATATGTATATCAATGTGTATGAAGCAAAGTGCAATAGAGGATTTGTCAGAAAAGAAATGCTCGTGAATGGTAAATGAGATTAAAAATGGGTGATGGTGGTGAAAAGAATGGAATGATAGTAGTGAGTATGTATTGAATATAGTTCCCCCTCCCCAACTGATGTGGTTGCATGTCCTCATGCAACCTAGCATGGGTTGTGAAAGAAATGGTGACGGAATTTTCCAAATTATTCATTGCTAGCATGTAAGGAATTGCATGATCAAAGTTTAGAAAACAACATACCCCCACTTACCCAAAAATTAGATGAACAATGCAATAGGAATGTAGTCGATGCCGCTAGATCGTGGAATGTGTCACTGCTACTATGGTTGTAACTATTGGATCATGGGCAGTGAAGGAATCGGAACTGATGATGCTAAACCATGGAAAATATGTCACGGATGCAGGATAAAAATGTAACTGTAAATGATGCTGCAACTGTAACTGCTGGAATTATTGTAATGTGAAGTGGAGGAATCTAAACTGCTATTGATAAATAATGGAAAATATGTCACGGCTGCAAGATAAAAATGTAACTATAAATGATGCTGCAGCTGTAACTGCTGGAACTATTGTAATGTGAAGTGGAGGAATCTAAATTGTTGCTGATAAATAATGGAAAATGTGGAAGGAAGAAAGTGGAACTGTGGTACACTCATAGATTTGAAGTCATTTTTCTGCAACTGCTGATGGAGTCATGAGAACGAATGTATAGTCTTCACCCGCTACAAAATCCAATGGTACAATTCTAGTCATGCAAATAAATGTGTCGAGGTCGAGAATGAAGAGAAATCATTGGATTACCGGCCATTGATGAATGTCGTTAACCAATGCGAGGAAACTCAGCAGTGATGTCAATGAGTGCCAAGGTACCCAAGTACATCTTACGAAGTGTGAATAGATGTGATGATGTCGAGCCACTTGCGAGATCTGACGATCAAGGGACATTGATGAATTCCCATGATTGTCAGTGAGATAACTTGCCATTAAGGCATGCAAGCCTCCAGGTACTCAAAATGAACTCTAGTCTATATCCCATATGAGTTGCTAAGGTCGATGGGGCAAGACTTGTTGAAAGGCAGGCCTTAAGGAATCCGACATCAGTCAACACGAGTTGGTATAAAAATATTGGTAGGACTATAAGTGAAAAGATCTCACAATCAAGAAGTGGATATGGCAAGGCTATGTAGTCATGGAAAGGGAGCTGGTTTTATTCAAAAGGAAAACTGGAATGGAAAAATGAACTGAAAAAGATAAAGGGATGTATGCAATTCAGAAAGCTAGGCATGTGTGAATTCATGATAGATAAAGCGATGGAAAGTGGACTTCAAGACATGGATGGTGAAGGTGCTCTGAAGGATAAATATGGATAAACAATCATGACGCAAATGAGTTTATCGATGGTTTATGTGTAACAACCAACGTTATGATGTTTATCAGCAAACGTCATGAGTAACAGCTCCTTCAGGCTGTCTATCAAAGCATGTTTCTTAAAATTTTTGTGTTTTTTTGAAAATTCACTTCAGTAACAAAATGCGACTGTCTTTGAAACCTGGAAAAAAAAATTTAGTACAAAATCCTGCATGAAAACTTATTAGTGAAGATGTATTGAATATAGTTCTCCCTCCCCAACTTATCTGGTTGCATGTCCTCATGCAACCTAGCATAAAAATTGTGAGAAGTTCGTAAAAGAAAACATATCATGCAGAAATAAGTACATAAGCTACAAAGAAAATTACCTGTTTCCCGTGCTGGTTTCATCTGATCATAGTTGTAACAACCCAACCAGCTGCGACAGCAACGGTTACGACACACAGCGAAGACGCTCAATTGCGTGACAACTAGATGCAACAAGCCAACTACAACACCACATAGTTGTGACAGCCAACTGCGCGACAACTAGCTGCAACAAGCTAACTGCAACACTCATCTACAACAAGCCTAGCTGTGACAGCCGATTGCAACACACAAGAAACTTTCCACGCTGTGAGAAAATTGGTTTATTGCACTTTTATTGATTTAAAAATCAAATATCTTGGAAACATTGTCAATGAGGCATGCTTTTAAAATTTTTGTGATTCATGACAAATCACTTCAACAGCAAAATTGACAATCTTCGAACCTGAAAAATGATAGTACTAAACTTGCAATCAAACTTGTGAGATTATTGTAAAATGCAAGAATTAGTACCAAGGCGAGTGAATTGAATTTCAAAAATAAAGTGTGTTTTTTTCTTTGTCTTTGTGTGCTATCAAAGTGACTTGAAGAAAACAAATTATCGTAGAGCGTAAAATTCATGCATTTGTATTGTTTTCGGGAATGTAAGAAAGTCCATTTGCAAATATTTTTATTTTTATTTTTAAACAAAACAAAAACAACTAAAATAAAGCGTTGTATGATTCAAAAAATAGAAATAAAGAATTCAAATGAAATTGCCAGCACGGACCTGAGTGTATTTATGATTATCAATTTCTCCATCTGAAAGATACTGCTATGATCATAATTTAAACGGCATCAGCAAATTGAAATGTAAACATCAATGTATGTATATGACTTTTTAGCAAATGCGTGTTTGGGTCTTAGATGAAAGCTCGGTGTGTGTGTTCTTAATAGACTTATTTCCTGAGAGTTTCTAAGAATTAAAAAAAATACTACAAATTATGCTAATCTGCAAAAAGAGGACTGCATTATGTCATTTTACCAACATGAAAGGAATTTAACCAATCAAGCAGATTCAAGCGGTTAAACAACCAGCTACAACAGTGAGCTGCAACAACCACCGTTAGCTGCCCCATATCGATTTGATTCTCACCTTGCTCCTTTTTGTGGTGTTAAGACCAGTCCAATTGCTTCTGCGATTATAATATTTTCAATTGATGCTTAGGGGCTTTGTTCAACCTTTTCTTTGTTCACCCCTTTTTCTGAGCTTTGTTAAGCCTTTTTTCTGAGCTTTGTTCAGCCTTTTCTTTGTTCAGCCCTTTTTATGAGCTTTGTTCAGCCTTCACAGAACTATGTTCAGCCTTTATTGTCGCAGCAATGGAGTTTACTGTTTCAACTGCTTGGAATCGGCCGCAACAGTAAATCTGAAAAATACCCTCCCGAAGAACCAATTGTATATCACAAATTGTGGCTTTGTTTGGAGATTTCCTCGCAATTTAGGTAAAGGAGGATGTTACACACACAACCCATGTCTCTTATTTTCAAAATTCTTTTCCACATGCCCGCAAATCGAGACACGAGTCAAGGTGTTCTTATCTGGGATGCATTTTTTTTGTTAAGGCTGTAACAGCCATTTGTTGCAGATTTGTTCAATTCATTTCCGTTTTAGATGGATATGCAATACTTACCTAACTACCCAGGCCTAGGAAAGTAATGATTGATTTTCTTGTTGAGTGTATTTCTCCATGATCTACAACAAGATGAATGCATCACCAATTGGTCAAGGTGCTTTCCAAGCTGGCCGAGAGAGCTAACTATTTCTTTATTTTTTGTTTTATGCAGATTTAATTCAAGGTAGAAAGATGAAGTTGATTAAGTTTCGGATGAAGGTGAGATATGGCATTGCTACCACTCAACCATAAATAAACCAGACTCAGAAGACGTACTTCAATTGTGATACAGGCTTAGCCACTGTTTCAGTTTAAAATTTTCAAAGAATGCACTCGCATCCCATATGAATTTGCAGGCCAATTTTATAAATTGAAAAAGTTTTAGTAAATGGAGACAAATGACTTGCACATTGAGGCATTAATTTTTTCATTACGTTTCAGCTACAGCTGTTACAGCTAAAACATGTTGGGCCGACGTAGACTACTTGACAGTGTTTTGGTAATAACTTCTTTGTTTCACGCCCGATTTAAATGATTCCAAAGCCAAAAAGAAAGTGGATTCATAGGGATAATTTCAATAGAAACATGTTTTAAAAATTATATGATATGGTATGTCATATAATCTGAGTAACAACCTGCATCCTAACGTTGTTTGTGAGTTTCAGCTTAGACAACCGGTCACTATTTTGAGTACAACTTTTTCGTTAAAATATGGATTGATGTGATTACAATTGGAGATGAAAATAGATTCATCTAGGTATCTCCATAGAAACAGGTTTTGAATACAACAAGAATTTATGGGTCAAATATTCCAATGAACAGCTGAGAAATCAGAGTTTTTGGAGTGCAGATTTAGGATAGGTAGTTAGTATTTTGGGCATATCTCCTTCGTACGATAGTGAAATTGAATGATTCAAATTATGTTGTAAACTAGATTGATAGGAGAGTATGCATTAGAAACATGTTTTTAGAATTAATCCATTAGGTCTCCCAAAACATGACTGTCCCAACTATGTTATTAAGCTGCCTACTCCACCCCCAGTCAGTATTTTGACCATATCTTTTTCGTTTTAGAACCAAATTTAAGAATTAAAATTGGATTGGAAACTAGACTTAAAGGGCTACTTTGGATAGAAACAGGTTTTAAAACTAATCCCTTATAGTCCCTAAAAATAGGACTGTCTTGACTGTGTTTTAGCGAATTTTAACGAGCCAAAATGCCAAAAAAATGCAATAGATTTGCATTGTTTCAGCTTGGAGGTGCAACTGATTTTCAGCATTTGTTCAGCTTAAAAATGAAATTGCAGACTAGTTTTATTTTACAAATTGAAATTTTTTTTAGCAAATGGAGATAATGAATTGCAAAATAAAGATGAAATTAATTAAGCATGTTGCAAAACATTAATTATTCATTCCTGAAAATTTTAGAAAACATCCTACTTTCTGATCCTCGCGATCGCACGAAGTGTGGAGGAGAGCATACTTATTCCAAGTGAAAGTAAAAATTGAAAATAAAATCCTACCTACTCTATGCTAATTGGGAACTAGAAAACTATTACGTGTAGTTAAATATCTAGTGTAGCCATTCACGTAACAGCAATAAGAATATGTTCAGTGTTAATTTTGCAAATAGAAGATGAGGATAAACCAAAATGTGTGGAATTAATTGTTGTAACTATGAATTAACTAGAAAAAAAGAAAAACTAAATTGTTCTAACCTCGTACTCGCTTGAAACCATCGTTTGATAGAGCTTTCGTAGGCATAGTTTTCACTTCTCAGATCATGCTGCAACTCCTCGTGGTCCTCCTCGATCTCTTGTTTGCATGATTGTTCTCCATCACATTAGAGGAATTTTGGGGTCTAAAATGGGCTTCCTAAGGAAAATAATAAAATAATAGTTAAAATTATAAAATAATAGTTAAAATAATAAAATAATATTGATAAATTTTGGAGGAAGAAAGAAAAAAACTACTTTTTGTGTTCGTATTTTCGACATATCTCCCTGTGTTTTTACTCAAATTTCGATCGGGAGAGCTCGTTGGATGCAGAATTTGATTCCACATCCAACGAGTACCCACACTGCATACTTTTGACAGACCCCTCTACCCCAAAAACAAGAAATACCTGGAAAAAAAACGTGATGATGATGTCATCATCACGTTTTTTCAGGTATTTCTTGTTTTTGGGGTAGTAGGGTCCGTCAAAAGTATGCAGTGTGGGTACTCGTTGGATGCGGAATTTGATTCCGCATCCAACGAGCTCTCCCGATCGAAATTTGAGTAAAAACACAATGAGATATGTTGAAAATACGAACAAAAAAAGTAGTTTTTTTTAATGACAAATATGTCAAATCAACCATTATGGTTGACTTCTTTTATTGAAATTCTATTGGTTCTTGAATTCCAACTCACAAAAACTTATTTTGGCACGTTTTCTTATAAGGTCCATTTTAGACCCCAAATTTCCTCTACAAATGTGCAGGATTCTTTGTATGTTAATTCTTCATCTATTTCTAGAGGAGTAATTAAGCTCTCAACTGCTTTCAGAATCTCCTCTTCTCTCGAGAGAAGAGGAGATCCCTACTTTTGCAAGGATCTACGTGAGTTGTTCCAAGCTTAAACTCATTGTTAAATCATATTGAAAAAGGGATTCTTACAACACCCAAATCTAAATGAAAAATTTAAATAAACACTCTTGTTGAAACAAATTAAAAAAAAAACATTGTACAAGAAAAACAATTACTCTTCACAGTTGTGAGAAAACACACTTGCTGAAATTGAAATTCATGCTTGTATAATTGAAACACTCTTTGCAGAAATTGAAATTCACTCATTACAAAAATTAAAATTCACACTCTAGTGTACGCTTGCAGAAAAGTCAAACAAAACTTCAATCCATCGTGCTTCCCCAGCAACGATGCCAAAATGTTGGGCCGAATTAATGTCATTTTAATTCCGTTGTAGTAATTTCCCAGCCATTTAATTTGTCAATCCAAGGTTCGTAGGCTTACGAAGCACATGCAAAGTTTATGCAGGATTGAAGCGAAATTAAGCTAATCTAAACCCCCGTGAAACTAACACTAATCTAATCTAACCCCCCTTAAGCTGAACAAGCAATTGCTAATCTAATGTCGGTAGATGAAACACACGACTGAAAATAAATTGAATAAAAAAAGACAACATATGAAGAGCAACAAGACAACACATGTGAGCTCACATTAACAATCAAGCAATCTTAATTTACATCACAAGAATCAATGACAAATCATGAAAGCATCAAAACCAATATTATGAAAAAAATCTAAGAATTCCCTTGTCCATATTACAAAGTTAAGACTAAATTCTACAATCTATTATTCTATAAGATAATCTAAGATCTAATATATTCTAAGATAATCTAGGATTTAAGATTATTGAAATGAAGAGAGAGCGCTCTCTTTTATACATGAATGAAATAACCATCTCATAATGAGAGATCCACTATTCACTCAACCACTCAACTACTTTCCTATTATTACAAGATATGATCCCTTCAAATCCTTCACATATCTCTCACCAATCCTCCACATGTCTCTCAACCAAATCTCCATGATCTTCTCCTTGGAATATTCTTTGCATAACTATCTCCTTGAAATGGTGGAGGAGATATAGGTGAAGTCTTTTCTTTGAATTAATCCTTCACATATTCCTACACATTACAAAGCTCATCCATACTTTGAGATATTAGTGAAAAACATGTTAATTTTACAATATTTAATCATAAATTCACTTATAATACTAAAAATAAATAAAGTGGAAATAATAAGGTGAAACCCACATATATGTATAGAAATGGTATGATAAAAGATTAATGGGACGATGAAATGTGAGGAATAGCGGAAGATAAAGTGGATGAAAAAGTGACATTTCTGAGTCCCAACACTTCTTCCACAAATCTACCATCTAACACCGAATGAACAACAGGATTTCCAAGCTCAAGTCAGAAACAGGAGAGAATATCAAAACCAGGGAGGATATAGAGAAAGAACTCACCACCTTCTACAAAAGTATCCTCTCTGAGCCAGACAACCAAAGATCAGAGTTCATTTCCAAATTCCTAGAGACGATCCCTTCTCTAATCACGGAGGAGCACAATAAAGCGCTAACACAACCCATTGAATAAAAATAAGTGGAAGATGCCATTACACAAATGCAAAAAGACAAATATCCCGGTTTGGATGGCTTCATGGTCAATTTCTTTCACTTTTGTTGGAGCTTTCTAAAAATGGAGATATGTGACCTTGTGGAAGATTCACCCCAAAAGAATTGGGTCTTACCAGCCCTTAAGGCCACCTTCCTCAACTTAGTACCTAAAGAAGAAAATTTCACCACGCTTGGTAAGTTCCTCCCTGTTTCTCTATGCAATGACGTCATTTACAAACTCATTTACAAGGTTATTACTAATCGTCTCAAACCATTACTCCCAATTCTCATTTCCACTAAGCAAACCGGTTATGTAGAAGGAAGACAAATCCTTGATGGGATTATTCTATCCCACGAAGTAATGCATTCTCTCAAATCTCTAAAAAATCCTGGTATGCTTCTCAAACTCGACCTCTCCAAATATTTCGACAAATTAAAATGAAAGTACATTGTGTTGGAGTATCGGGTACCTCCACATGGTATAACCACCACACCTCTAGGAATATAAAACAAGTGAACTAACCACCACTCCTGGTGATAGGGCCTTGTGCTGAGTTTCAAATGTTCACCGACATCTGTAGGTTCTGGTGTAACAACAAACCTTACATGGTACTAGAGCTGAGGTCTCAGGTTCAATTCCCCCGAGCTACGCCGGAGGAGGGGTGTTGGAGTATCGAGTACCTCCACATGGTATAACCGCCGCACCTCTGGGAATATAAAACAAGTGGACTAACTGCCACTCTTGGTGATAGGGCCTTGTGCTGGGTTTCAAATGTTCACCAACATCTGCAAGTTTTGGTGTAACGACAAACCTTACACATTGAAAAAATTCTTCTTGCTTTTGGTTTATGCCACTCTTGGACCATATGGGTCATTTCTCTCATATCCACCCCACTCTTCTCCATACTCATCAGTGGTTCCCCCTCTACTCCGTTTACCCCCTCCAGAGGAATTAGACAAGGGGATCCTCTCTCCCCCTTCCTTTTTATTCTCATGGTTGAAGGTCTCAATAGAATGTTAAATCAAAACATTACCATGGGACGTTTAAGAGGCATATCCATTCATGACATCCCTCCAATCTCTCATCAGCAATTTGTTGACGACAACCTCTTCATGGGGCACCCCTCTGTTCAAGAAGCCTACTCTATACATGAAACTCTTGAAACCTTCTCCAAAGCCTCTGGTACCACCATCAACAAGGATAAATTACAAATCCACTTATTCAACACGCCTGTTATCACTCAAAGAAATATTCTAACACTTTTGGGGTTCAGCATCTCAACCTTACCCTCTAAATATCTAGGGGCTCCCATAATATCTTATGCACTCAAGCACTCCTCTTGGAGGGATCTCTTGGACAAATTGATTAGAAAAAATTCTTCTTGGACCTACCATTCTATCAACCTAACTGGTAGGATCATCCTGGTCAAAGTCGTTCTTCAATCCATGTTGCTCTATCTCTTCTATGTTTTAGCTTCTCCCCAATGGGTCCTAAAATCTATATGAGCCCTTAAACGCACTTTCCTCTCGGGGGGATAAGAACCATCCCAAATGGTCCTTGGTAAAATGGGACAAGGTTTTCCTACCTAAGTCTTTTAGAGGCCTTGGACTCAGAGATCTAGGGATCAGTAACAAAATACTGAGGACTAAGCTTTGGTGGAATTGGGTCTCTTGCAACTCCAAACCATGGGCTCAACTTTGGAATATCAAGTATGATGAAGGATGGGATACACATGAACTCATAAGGTTATCTCTTAACCCTAGGGGATTTATTATTTGGAATGATTCCAACCAATAGAAAGACATCATCCAGAAACACAACTTCCTAGTCTTTCCGGCATCTTTTAGAACCAGGAGATGCAACAGGTTTTTTAAAACAATAATCATACTTCTGTATCTAATTTCTGGCTCTCCAAACCTTCCTCTAGCTTCTACACTTGGAAATATTTGCACAGATGTTCGATTCAAATATCGATGGACAGCCTTCGCTCGATCCTGGAGGAGTTCAAGATTCATAAAATCTTGAGCAAGCTACAGGAAAATATATCCTCATATGGGGGCATGAACCCAAAGGCACATTCACCACGAAGGAATCCTCCCACCTCATAGTTCTCTCTGTCGATAATCCTCAAGACTCCAATTGGAACAAAATATGGAGCCTCAAAACTCGGTCGAAGATCCACGCCTTCCTATGGAACTTAAGACATAAAAGAACTCTGACATGGGACAACATAATAAAGAGAGGATTCATAGGACCATCCCAATCTGTCATGTGTTACAAGCAGGAGGAAATTATAGATAATATTTTTTGTCTGTGTCCTTTGGCCAACTTGCTCTGGGACAAAGTATCAAAATTGTGTCGCAGATTACAAAGAACTCATGGAAATATATCCAATAGTCTATATAGATGGATTGATCACTCCTTTTAAAACCCCCTTCTCAATTTACTCTAGCAGCTCATATCTAGGTTTCTCCTGTAGGAAATTTGGAGAGAAATATATCACCGCATATTTAATTCTCACTCCCGCTGCCACACCTGATCTGAAACACCTTCCATCAACATCTTCTAGAAACTCCTTCTCTTCATCCGTATACTAAGGAAGATCTCACTTTTAACCACATCGAAGACATCATCTTAAAAGATTGGGATTGGAATTAGACTCTTTTGACTACTAGGCCTCTCTGTGGATGCATTTCCCCTAGTATCCCTCATGCTTGGATCCCACTAGGATCCCAACATGTTTCTTCAAAGATCTGAAGGGCTAGATAAAGATAATATTCTATGGAGCCATGAGAATCAACAACAACAACACAACTAATATTATGGCTCTTATCTCTAGGATACATACGACCAAACACTAGAATATCTTCCCCTTAATCCTCGAAGGAGACTCAAATCTTATCATCTCTCTTTCCACCAGAATTTAGAAGAGGACTCCGACATCCAAACTTGCTCCAAGTTGGCGACTAGATCTCCTCCTTTAACTTCTCACCAGGGAACTCAACAATGCAGCCTCGATCACCTTCCATCATGTAAGGTGCAAATCCAACAATTTGGCGGAAAGAATAGAAAATGAGGGAGTGCTCTCACAATCATATCTCTATGACATAGATAGCAACTCAGCTACGTACCATGATCTCTTGTCGAATTGTCTCAAGGATGTTAGACGTGGAGGGAGTCAAGACTCAGCATTAATGGGCATCCACCGTATTTGTCACCACCTCCCTGGTACTTATGAAAACCCCCCCTCTGGGAAGACATTGCATCCTGCATAACACTCGTCCCGGTATTACTGGTCACCTCACATAAAATTTGGCTTTGATGGCTCTCTCCATGCATCAAAGGAATTTAATTTTGTCCACATTAACATCGACTTCCCAGTCACCCTGCTTGATGGATTTGCACAGATTTTGCTCGGGAAACATACTATATCACGTAGATTTTATGGTCACTTCATTGTTGTTTGGACTTCCAGCTCTAGGGAAAATTAGGGAGAAAGGAACATCGGCCAGAGAATTCACCCACTGACAATGTCACTCAAACTTAGGGCCAATCCTCGTAGAGGAAGCAACTCCATCGGAGCAAGAAGACAAGAAAAATTGGGTCGTTCCATATCCTCAGGGTATGGAGCCCATAGTCCCCTAAACATAGGCAGAGCGGTGGATGACTGGAAAGCTGGAGCTAAAGTTGTTGCTCATCATCGCTCTACGCAAACTCTGTGGGAGAGAATCTCCTATTACTAGTGAATGAAGAATGTCCTTTCCCAGCTGCTTTGGGAACATGACCATGCTCCCTCACCTCTGAACTCCAGTGATTCCGATAGCTCCATTGCTCAGGAAACTTCCTTGTCCTCTCCAAGTCTGAACCAGCAGGACCCTACCAAAGAAATTTATCAGAGCCATGACATCAAGCACACTGGACGCGCGACAGAAGCTTCACCCGACATGGTGGAAAAGGTGCAGAATGATGAAAGGCATGTGCAGACTGACAACCATCTGCAATAGATGTCGTCATCTCCCCCTACCGTGGAGCCGCACCAAGACCCTAAGACAACTCTCTCTAGTGAAGACGCGACTACTTCAAACATCTCCCAATTGTTGAAGAACCATGGACATATACGTATGGTCTCATGATTTTCCAAAATCTTATGTGTTTTTATTTTTATTTTTTGTTAGCTTTGTTAAATTACCATACAACTCTATTTCCAATCTAAAAAGACCCTATTTTTACTAGATATTCAAGATTTTTAATGGATACCACTTTTTATACCCATTTCCTATAAACCCTTGATACCCTACTCCCCTCCCCCTAATACCTACAATATATTGACTTTATTTTTTAAAAATTAAAAACCCCCTTTATGAATAGACGTGATAATATATTGGTCAACAAAGTGAATTCATTGTGCAAATAGACTGGTTGGGACTTGAGAAGGAACAGTTGTCAAGCTACATTAAGTGTTTAAAGCATGTTTCCAATTGATTTCAACTGTGGTAATTTATCGAAACACAATCATCATTAATGCAGTTATTTGCTACTAGGCTACTATCTTACAAAAACATATTGTCCATTAATGCTTTAGTTGCTACCAAGCTACTGGCTTACTTGAGGTGATTATCAATTGATGCTTCGCGCTTAGGTTGCAGTGTGTGTCATGCGTTATTACTAATTATAACCTTGAGGAAAAAAGTGGAAAGGTATAGAATCGTGGATATTGTGGATCAAATTTTTCAATATAATACAAATTCTCCATCAAATTTAACCTGGGAGAAAGAGTTATCAAATCACCTTATTTTAAGAAGTTTTCCTGTTTGAATCCCTTCATTTTGGATAAGTTTTATAACAAAAAATTGCAACATATATCTATATCAAACGGGTGTGTAGCTCTGACTTCTACGCATCACACACACTCTTTGCAAAGTCCAGTAATCTTGTTGTACCATTCTCCTCCATTAATATCGTAATGTATAGTCTCATTCAAATTTGCTCCAAGTCTCTAGACTCTCAAACTAGCCAAAGCTGGTGAAATCATGAATGCATGGCTAGTAGTGCAACCACCTTACATTATAGCTCACATCCCATCCAACAAGTGATAATTGTTGCATACAATAAACTACACATGGCTTCACAAGCATGGTTTTGGAGGATTCAAACCCTGAAAGAAGACAAGGTTGTGGAGCAAAATTTTGAAGGCTTGCAGAATAACCCGATGGCTTCTGACCTACAACGATGAATAAAATTCCCATCTACAAATCCAAGAAAGGGGATGTTATTATGAAAGGAATATTAGTAGTGAAAATGCAACAATCCTATGATCCTAGGAAATGAGAATTTAAGTCTTCTTCCCAAAAGTAGCCACGCTAGAAAATAAGAATTTAACTATTAGATAATATTAATCCTATGAACAATAATAGCCTACATATGTGTAATCAGTACTAGTTTACTTATATAGTTACTTAGAGATCAAAACAACAAAATTACACTTTTAGTAACTTTTATAAGATCAATATAGCCCATTACAAAGTCACATCATAACAAAACAATAACTATTGTAGTATTGAAAGGAATTAATAAACTTTAATAAAGAACCTATATTTGAATAAAAAATAATTATAAAAACATCCATATATGGTTGTACAGTCTGGTTAAGTTAGTAATTGATTGAACTTTTACTATTGACTTTATTAAAGGCTCAAGTTTGTTGTCCAATTTGATCCAGGTATGGAATTAGATCTAAGTTAATTAAGTTTCATGTTATGGATGTTTTCATAGCTCAACACTATACAACTAGAATCAAGAAAGAAGCTACATCAAACATGGCAATAACATTTAAACTTAATTCTAAATGTTTTAAAGTAATTGTTATTTAAATTTTGATAAAACAATGCTAATGGAATATGTGAGAGAGTCGCTTGGGATTTTGCCTTTGTTGTTGCCCCATTTAAACATAGTTTTAAAGTTTCATTAATCGATTCTCAACAATCTAAAAATTTGATAGAAAAAAATTGAAATAGCTCTTCAATTGTAAAGTTGCAAATTGATCATCAATTTTATTATTAAAAAGCCTATACAAAATTAAATTACTTTTGCATAACAAAAATTGTTATACCTGTCCATAAAAAAAAAGTCTCAAAATCGAGAACTTTAAATGTGAAGCCTAAATAGAAATGCATTTAAAAATGTTTAACCAGTGACCTAACATGGATACATGATCCTGTCCTAAATACAAAGGAAACTGATTTAAGATAGTTTACATCATTAACTTAAATTAAAATGTAACTTGATAAATCAGGAATGCAAAGACGTCATTTGGTCATTTACTTTAACATGTTAATAATAATAATGATGAAAAAGCCATAAAAGCATACAACATCACATTACATAACCACTATACAAAAATAAAAATAATAATAAACACGAGCAAATATATTGTAACACGGGTTCTTGTATTTATTATGCCGAAATTCCGATGCGTGCTCCTTAGAAAATATAATTATGACATGTGTTTCGTCGGCTTGACGAATGATGGATGATGGATGGAAAGGTGTTGTGTCTGCTGGACATGTTGAGCGTTGATGGTTTTACTGAAGTTTTCATCACATGTACTTCCTGGCGTGTTCTCCAAGTGTTGTTTTGCAATACTTCCTGGCATGTTCTCCATTTCCATCTGCCTGAAAATTGTAACCCATTCTTCTGCTGGGTCGTCAACGCTTCGCCGGTGTGGATATGAGAATCAGGGTGAAAGGAAGATGACACACATAGACCAGATTCATGTTGGCACTGTAAACTGGTTTTAGACGCCGGTTATTTGTCAAATCTATCCACAATTTATTCCCAGCTCTTTTTGGTACAGTTGTTTTTCCCTTTTTCAGCCTACCCAATTTCTCCTCTTTCTTTCTCCAAGGAATTGGAGGAGAAAGAAGGGAAGCATGAACATCTTTCTCCAAAGTTTGTATATTAAAATTGAGCCTGTGAATGAGAATTTGGAAGAAATTGGCGTTTTTCATGCCAAATGCGACCTGACAGGGTCTCAAATTCCTTCAGTCCTAGAGCAGTTGCATTCTACAATGGCCACTGCGAAGGAACAGTTAAAGAATATTGAATGCAACATACAAGAAGAAGCTAGAAAATAGCAGAAGCAGATGCCATGTCTACCATGGCCGAAGAAGCAGCAAGAGAAGCAGATATTGATGCAAAATTGGCAGAGGAAGCAGATGCGCTTCTTGCAGCGGCAGCTTCACTCTTTGATTTGGATTTCGACCTAGACCAGGTGGATGGATTTCCATTATGATTAGTATTTATTTGAAGGATGAATGTTGTTCTTTTTATCTATATTTTCATGTAGTGTACCATTTACGCACTTCATATGGACCATGCACATATCCACATATCCCGCTGAATACAGAACTCCAATTTTGCATTATGGGTCTGAGCTCATTTTAATGTTGGAGGATGTGGAAGCTGCATTGAGTATAAACTTGAGTCAAATATTGATAGTCTCAGTCACCAAACTGCATCCCAACAAGTGTGCTCTTTTGAAAACAGAGGAAACATTAAGTCTGTCTGTCAACAACCGCATCCCAACAAGCGTGCTCTTTTGAAAACAGAGGAAACATTAAGTCTGTATGTCAACAACCGCACTCATGGCTCCTCCAATCCCAAAATTCCCGAATCATGCGGACTCATGGCTCCTGCAATCCCAAAATTCTCGAATCATGCGGTGTTGCTGCAACAACTACCGCATAGCTTGATATCGATCTCTCTAGTCATGCAATCCAGCTGTATCAACTACCGATCAACTTGATATCGATCTCCTAGTCATGCAATCCAGCTGTATCAAGTATCAACTACCGATCAACTTGATATCGATATAGACATTCACATCTTCCATCTCTTTCACATTCAATCGTAGGGACTAACGAGCAAGGGATTCGATTAATACTCTTTGGAAAACCTCCTTCGCTCGGAATTCAGAAGATGTTTTGAAGATTGGGGGTGTTTTCAACTTGCCAATCATTGAATCCGAGACACAATTCTTGGGAGAGTAGAAACCCTATGTGGGACGTGCTATATCGATTATCATGTTATGAAGCCTTTGGATGAACACTCCGATTGAATCCAGTACATATCCACTTGACCCAAAGAGACCTACAATCTTCCCCTCTACTTCTGTCTGAAAATGAGTTCTGTTCCTTCCCGTATGGTCCAAGTTTCCTTTGATTCGTATGAAACGTCAAGGATTTTATCATAAGCGGCCAAGATTTGTAACTTCTGAGAAAACATATTATATTAATCATTTTTTCCATGAAAAACCATTATTTGATTCCTGTAGGTCATGATTTTCACTAAACCCATGATCGTATTTTAGTTCTCTTCTCTCATCTTTCGTTAACACCTTCCAAAACCAAGTGTATCAAAAGGCTTTACAAATTGACATCCATACCCTTTGCTTCCTCCATTTTTAAACACTCCATAAGAAATACTTCCTTGTGTATAATTTTTCTTTAATTTTAAAATATGCAAATACCTTCTCAGTACATCATTTTCAAGAGGTAAAGCGCAAATTGGGAAACCATTACAGTAATCCCTAAGTATAACTATTAGCTCCCTGGAAAAAAGAAAGATTCGAGGTTTTGGGCCTTTGATTACCTGTTCAGAGCCGTAATCGTGCTTATTTGCTTCGTCTTACACTTGTCTTCTCTGCTAAGAGAATTAAAACAGGTGATATTCTCTTCTTTATGCCATTAATTTGAAGTTCATCGGTATTGAATCAGGAAAATTTGTGAATGATTCATGCCTTTGTTGCATTATGCAAATGCAGTGTTTGCTTCAGCTTGCCAACCTTTATGCAATCAAAAAAGCTGATGACCGGGACGAGATTCGCAGTTACAACACCATCGGTCTGAGTTGCATTCAGAAGAATAACTTCTCTGGTTCCAACGAGGTTAAGGGCAACTCTTCTCTTTCATTTCGATAGATGCCCGGAATTGTCTTTCTCGCGGGCCTGGCCTTTTATTTGTTTGTTGAATCGTTTTAACAAATAATTTAGAATTAAATATTCTAACCCTTCGATATTTGTTTTCAATATTTGAAGTCACAAATCACACTGATAAATTCCAAAACTGATTCCAACGAAAGCGACAAGGAGAACAGGTCGAGGAATCCCGTTTTTATTTACTGGATTTCGGCGAGAGTGGGATAACAGTTATTTACAATTTTTTTTTACTGGATTTTCGGCGAGTATGGGATACCAGGTATTTATTTATACGGATGATCTTTCTTGACTTACTAAACAGGGTTCCTGTACTTTCATGCTTTTTGGTTTCCAATTTCCTGTTCAAATTGCGGAAAAATATTTTTATGAACACAAACTGCAAGAAGAAATTATGGAAAATAATAAAATAAAGACAGATCTGTACTATGCATAACTGTAAATAGTTTCCAGCGACGAAAACAAGAAATGAAGCTCTTCCCACAATGACTATAGTAGATCAATTCTCAAATCGGTTTCCTGTGAAATGGATTGATACTGTCTATCTTCTGGGTGACTCTTCTCACCATACTCCACGCACTGAGTGCTACTTGAAAAGGGCACGGGCCAACTCACAGGCCACCCAGGTGATTCAAGGTCACTCCACAACATTCCCCTCTCCTATGGGAGGGCGACACATCTATGGATGGTTGAATGGTCGCCTATTGGCAATAAGACGAACGCAAATCCTTGTAAATCCATTCAACCCGATCTCCAATCAACAAAAGCAAGCTATATGTATATAAACGCAACTTAGATGGAAGACTGTTCTTATTTTTTATTATCTTCATAAAAATATTTTTTTTAAGAATTTTAATGATATTCAATTTTTGGTAATCATATTCTAAATTATATATATATATATATTTGTAATTTCTATATCATACTTAATGTCTAAGATTTTTAAAAAAAAAAAATTTAACTTTCTATTTACTTTTTATATTTGATAGTACTCATAATTATAATTCTATATGTTAATTATAATTTTCTATATGTTAATTATTATTTTAAACTTTAATTAGAATTAGTTATATGTTAATTATAATTTTAAAAGATAATCAGTAATTGCTATTAACTAAGTAAATTGAAGTGATGTAAGTTTCAATTGCATACATTTACTATTTACTTTTAACTTTCCGCAAGGTAGGATTATCAATTTACCTTTCCTCTTTCCAATGTTGAAAACCAAAAGCTCACAAAGTGCACCACAAATTTTTTGGGGTTAGTTTTTTAGGTAGTTAAATTTTTTAATTTTTTAATTTTGTTGATGTGAGTTTTCGTGCTATGTCAAAAGTTTATAATTTGACTATGTCAAAAGTCAAACCTAAATAAGGTAGAGGTAGGTTATATGTATATTATTTGTATGTCTTTACATGTAGACTATTTTAATTGGTAATACAAATTTATTGAAATTGGGGTGGAGAAAGAAGAATATAGAGATTGGGGTGGAGAGAGAGGATAGGGTTTAGGGATAATTAGGGCAATTAAAGAGAAGG
>LPNX010294429.1:5724-98968 GCA_001517045.1 Pseudotsuga menziesii | reverse complement strand
TGGGCGGGGTGAGCGGTTGGGGGAGAAGGAGAGAGAGAGTGGAGGGGAGAGGGAGAGAGAGGGAGAGAGAGATATGTTGATCCTCAGATCGGGGATGTCATTGATGTATTTAGTCATGAATGTCTTGAGGTAAAACCCGGCCACTTGTAAGTTTGGTGAGTAGTACACACAAAAATATTATTAAAATGTAATTTCCAGTCTCCCAAAATAAGTAAAAAAAAATCACTTTCGAAAAGACTCTAAGACTCAATATACGATGAATCAATAAAATGAATTAATTCAACAAGCATAAATTTGAATTTTTGCATAGTTTTATTTTATGAAATTTTTATTACGCCGTAAGGCGTTTAACAAGTGGGAGTTGACTTGCCCAATTAATGCGTTTTTTTTTCATCCGTAGATTTTTTTCGTTCGACGATTCGGATAATCTCCATCGTTCAGTCATCAGGTTAATACGTCGTACATTGAGGTATCGTGAGGTATACGGCAATTGTATGAAGGAAGCATACAAGGCAATGAGGAAGGCTGTTGCTGCCTCGCGGCTACCTGCATTTTCAGCAACTGCCTGCAAAGTGTTGAATAAACGCAAACTTGTCTGCGCAAGGTTTTTATTTGTTCATTTTCTCTAAATATGCGAGTCACGTCCGACAGAAGCCCAACACGGTCGTTGGTGCAGAGTTCCAATCTCATGCCCTGGATTCATAAAAACATCATCGGAAACAATGAAAGGATGTTCCATATCACTGCAAGGATGTTAGAATTCATGTTTTATGCGTAGAGGTTTCAATTCTATGTTATTACTATTTTTTTTGTTTTAAATGAAGATTTTTCATTCTAAATAAAGCAGTATACCTCATTGTTACCAGATTCCATTAACCGATCTACCAAATGAGATCCAATGAAGCCAGCTCCCCCCGTCACCAGAATTCGCAGTTTTGCCTGTTACCATTAACCCACAGATTACAACTTTAGAAAGCATACAAAGGTGAAGATGAGATAAACACGGTTGAATCAACATTTAAAAATAATTTGATATGTCTCAAATTGGTGATGCCAATCCCAATGGTCATGTGTCGATAGAAACCTAATTTGTTGATAGCAGACAGTTGAGTCAAACATCTTGAAATTTTTAGTTCAGTTGTAAATCTAACAATAGCATCTTACTAGATTTTCTTAAAAGGACCACTTTGTACAGAAAAAAATAAAAGGTATCAGAAATAGAAACGTAAAACATACTTCATGGAATGAGATTATTTGCTACACATTCAGGAAGACCGGTGACCTGTTTGCCCATGATACAAAATCTATTGAATTTAATTTTTAACATAAGGATTTGATCGAATGTGAAGGTAGCGTTCATTCCCTAACTTACACAGTGCTCTAATAACCTAGGGTTTTGACAAAATTGTGAAGGGAGTGTTCATCCCTGGCTTGGCAAGCAATTAACATAGTTGTGAAGAAAACGCTCATTACCCGATTTGGTAAACGCTCAAACTCTAGGGAATAGTTACTGATTTGACCTGAATCACTTGATACAAGATGCTGACAATATTCTGATGCAATGTATAATCAAATGTTGAAATATTTTAAGCAGACTTTACCAGATTTCAAATCTAAGGCATACTTAAACTTTTTTAATTTAGGGTTGGCGAAGTTTAAGGCTAATGTATCAATATATAACTCCATGCTTATTAGGCACTAGCATTCACATCAATCCCTTAGGAATATTTTATCATTATGATCTATCCATTTACAGTTCTGCTGGAACCCAAGGTATTCTCCAAATTACCCTCCCAAAAAGGATCTAACAAAGATGCTCAAAAGACAGGTGGGATAGTCCAGCTTCAATTAGTCCAGCTTATTTTGCAACCTTCTAGCAAGAATAGATGCATTGGAACTCCAAAGTTGTCCATTCAGCCAACATACAAAAATCAAATTGCATTGGAAGTCCAGATAAATCTGTCACTGAGCAATAGTACTGGAAGACACCCACATACATTGCATTGGATTTTCATAAGCACACGCCATACATTGCATGAATACCCAATAGATTTAGCACAAGCAAGTTCCTGATACCTGTGACAATTTCGAGTAACGTAAGGGCGAGGGAGTTGGAGGAGGCCTAGGAATCGTCTGAGAACTAGCATTAGTTGTAGCTCCATTTGATGAATCAGCAGCAGCCATTTTTAAGCACTCTCTTGTCTTCTACCTGCATTCAAGTAGTTCCATCTTTAGACTTCATATTCCAATTCTACAAATCTACTAAGAATCCCTTCAATAAGCTCCTCCAACTACATGCAAACACTTCCAAATTGCTTTCACCTCCTAGACAATAACCGGTGTTCTTTTGAAGACTCAACGCACCCTAATGAAAGTACTGGGGTGGCTCAAACCTCGCACGTTCAGAAGTAGAGCTGGAGTCATACAGAAGGAAGTCCCGATCACATTGAAGGAAGGTTTCGAGCAGCCAGGTATTCCCATAGACTTCCAATGCATACGCTTCTCAATTGCTCACAGCGTTCTTTTATTGGACAACAGGCAGCAGGGTCAGGCACAGCAGAGTCTAGCCCGTTTTGGAAGAACATGCACTGGTCGCCTGGTTGCATGCTTTCCCACACGTGGTGTGCATGCAGGCCAGGCTCACGTGGGCTCCCTTAGGCAGCTGGGCGGTGGCCTGCCTACGTAGAAGGAGAATGGTAGGGAGATTGGGGGAGGTAGGAGGTGTCCACGCATGAAGGAGGTAGGGACGGTGAAGGGATAGAAGACGAGGACTGTGGGAGGAGTTGGCTAGTGGAAAGGGTGTGGAAAACAATAGCGGGAATGCCTTCACGACATCGATCCACGTGGCCTTCAAAAGACTCCACTAACCACTTGAGAGGCAGTGAGCAGGTTGCATGTAAACACGTTTTTAAGCTTTATGGCTTAAGTATAGCCAAAAAAGTGGGTCGATTGATTCACGAAGATGGAATTTTTGCTGGGCAAGGTGTGGTAAAAAACGTGGGTCGATTGATTCACAGAGATGGAAGTTTTGCTGGGCAAGGTGTGGTCTATGAGACATTGCATTTGAGTGCTCTTCCTAACTACACCACTGGAGGGACTATTCACATTGTGGTCAATAATCAGGTTGCATTCACAACTGATCCCAAATCCGGAAGGTCTTCACAATACTGTAGAGATGTTGCAAAAGCCTTGAATGTTCCAATTTTCCATGTGAATGGTGATGATGTGGAGGCTGTGGTGCATGCATGTGAGCTTGCTGCTAAGTGGCGTTAGACATTCCACTCTGATGTTGTTGTGGATATTGTTTGTTACTGTAGGTTCGAACACAATGAAATCGACGACCCGTCTTTTACACAGCCTAAAATGTATAAGATATGTATTCCTTGACCTTTATAAAATGCATGGTAAGTGATGCTTATTGAGGTTAAAGTAGGATGCAGTAAAAACAGAATAATTGCAGCGTAAAAAATGCATGGTAAGTGATGCTTATTGAGGTTAAAGTAGGATGCAGTAAAAACAGAATAATTGCAGCGTAAAATAACTTGTCTTTCAAATGTATTATAAGAGTTATTTGTCATTCTTTCAATCATATTACATGAGTTATTTATTGGACTTTCAAAGTCTAGAAAACACTTAGGTTGATAGAATATCAATTTGATAAGGCGCTTGGACTGACTTGATAGATTATCAAGCTTGGATATCGTACTTTCTTCGTCTCTGATATCCTTTCCAAGCAAGTATTCAAAAATTAACGTATATGGGTTTGAATGGAGTTTTCACCATGGCAGGCACCGGGAAGTTCTTCGTTGGAGGCAACTGGAAATGCAATGGTACAAAGGATTCCATTTCAAAGCTTGTTATTGAATTGAATAGCGCAAAACTTGAAGATGATGTTGATATTGTCATATCACCCCCATTTGTTTACATTGACCAATTTAAAAGCTCTTTAACTGAAGATGATGTTGATAAACCCGTTTCGGCCATTGGTGCAGGCAAAGTGGCTTCTCTTCATCAGGTCGAAGTGCATGTACCAGTTCGTGAATGGTTAAGCAAGAACATTTACGCTAAAGTTGCGTCTAATTGACTATGATACAATCTACGGCCCTAATTTACTAAGTTATAAATTGTTTAACTATTCAAGGGCCTAAAACATCTCTGAAACATTATATCAACTCTCTTTAAAATATTGTATCAACACTTCAAATTGTCTTTCTTGTTGTATATGTCCACATCTCCTTGCTTAGCTTGCAACACGGCGTTCTTTTATTGCACCCATACGTACAATTGCTAGTTTTATTTTATCTTAATAGTTTAAATGTATGATTATCTCTATTGTAATGGGATATTTACACTCGATGATATGATTAGGATTTGCGCCCCTAACTCCGGCGCCGCAATTACAAAAGCCGTCCAAAAAGAGAAGCTAATGGATGTAAAAACTGGTTCGTTCACGTAGTTGTTGATCACGTGGGCGTGTTGCGCTCCGTGGAATCCTATAGACCGACAAATTTAAAGTAACTGTAAAAAAAACAACTATGCATTTCAACAGTTAGATGGAGGTTGATCCAGTCCGTCGATTTTCCTCACTTGCATCCTAAATATAAAAGAGAGAATCTTAGTTAAACCATCGGAGGGAGAGGATTGCATTAGTTTATTAGTTTCAAGTTTACCCGTATTTTAGAGAGTGGTTGTTCTATTAATGATAACTAATGTTTAGTTTAGAGAATTTAATTTTAAGAAGATTAAGATAGTTTAATCCATGACTTTTTTAACTTTAAGAAAAAATTTCACATTTAGTTTATGACAACTTGAGCTTGCCTCTTTTTAAAATGTGGTTCACCATTTGTTAGAGGGCTACTCCACGGAAAATTCCAATACCTGATATTCAAACTGAATCAAGGTATGGTCAGCTCATCAATCACAACATTTATTACAAAGGGCTCCACAAGAGCAACATGTCACTTACAAGAGTAGAACCTGGGTGGGGAGGGTAACATTCATTCCTCCCAACCACCCAAGCTACATCCATTTGACTTGAGCTTGCCTCTTTATTAGGTTGATCATGTTATATATACATTTACCTCTATATATGACCCTCATAAAATCATATCATCAAACTCTATTAATTGATAAAAATTAAACAAAAAGTTAAAATTTTGGCATTTGTTAAATATTTAAAAGTAAAAAAATACATTTCCTTCAACAAAATTGTTGTATATAGATAAAATTCAAATAATAAAGTAAAATTAATTATATAAACTTCTCCAACGTATTTAAAAAAAAACACATACCTTTTAGGTTAGATGCCATGATATAGTGTGGTTTTAGGTTAGATGTCATGATATAGTGTGGTTTCTATAAGAGTGGTGGATCCAGGTCTATGACAAATGTTGGATCAAGGTTTATTGATGTATTGAGTTGTTTGTCTTAGTCATTGTCTTTATTTATTTATTTTCATAAAAAAAATAAGTATAATGGTAAGTATATAACTTATCAAGGTTTTAACTCTTAATAAAGGTATCAAGGTGGATAAGGGTCTAGGTAAACTTGTTTACGATCTTAATTGAGATTATATTGATATTGTAAAATCACTCAATCAAGAGTTTTTTTAAAGCATTCAAGGGAGGTTTTTATAACTCAATCCAGCACTTTAACAATGCTTCAATCATGGATATGAAAAATCCAAACACTATTTTATAAAAAGTGCAACCAAAGAAAATTGGCTTATGACTTGACTTGACTTATTGATTCACCCCTTGTTATGACTTATGTATCAAAGTAGGAAGCTCTATCACTAGAGATGGGAAACTTATTTATAAAGAAGTTTTGGATGGTGAATTTATCGGAAGGAAAATTATCTCATTCTTTTAAGGGATGTGAGATCTCATGGATGATCTTATTTTTATTACTCGTTTCGAGTATGTTATGCCTTCTCTTTACATAGAAGAGATATATTTTTGGCATATTTTTGTATTAGCCCAGGGTTTTTTTCACCCCATAGCGTTTCCTTGGATAAACATCCAGGACTGTGATTGTACTCCCTTGGAAGGTGTTGTAGTTTATTGATGAGAGTGTGAGGATCGTGTTGAATCTCGGTTGTGGTCAGACTCTTCCCTTATGGTCTGAGATATCGATGATTTTTGTCTTTGTTGGATAGTTGTATATGATACTATGTATCATAAGTAGTATTAGGTACCTTTGATTCATATTGAATATCAAGGAACTGGTCCTTTTCTCCTGGAAAAGGGAAGAAAAAAAAGACTTATGTATTAAAGTGTACATCAGAAAATTGGTTTAATAATTATTATTAGATGACTTAAGGGATTTAAATATCCCTTACTTTCCAAACATGAGAGGGTCTTGAAAGGATTTAAATATCCCTTATTTTATAAACTTGGGAGGGTTTTGTTATGAATTATGTAATGAAGTGTCACCAAGAAAGTCTTTAAATACTATGAAGTGATGAATGTTGCACTTTTAGTGTCCCTTACGTTTCAAACTTTAGATGGCCTATTTTCATTCAAAAATTAACATCTGGTCTATTATTTTCCTTCCTTTTGGTCATTTTCATATGGAATACATAAACTTTAGGAGATTTTTGGGCCTCGGTGTAACTAGGGTTTTCAAAATTGCGGCCATGGAGATTCTCGAGCCTCAATGTTGCTGCTTTAGTGATATGGAGCTCTTTTCACCGCACTCATCCAGGGTTTTCTCTTATGTTACTAGTTGAAATGGCAGTCCAAGCCACCAGCAAGCATATGTGGAGAAAGTAACCACTGTCACCTTAGTCACATCTCGAAACTTCTTAGGAAGTTGAAACCTCCTAGGGGAGAGCCATATGTAACTCTGCAAAAGACACTTAGACACCAAATATAGCTCCTATGTGTGTATGGTTAGCGACTAGTGCCTAATGAATTCTAGAAGAGGATATGAATAATACAAGTTCATTCATCCAAGGATAAGCCAATGGCATAACTAATTTACATTCCAATAATCCCATAGCAAGTGCAATATGTAGTAATTAGCAAAAATACATGGATTACATCATTACTAAGTAATTTTATCCCACATGTATAAGTAGTAATAGTGATATGCAGATATTAACCAAAAGTAATTTATCACAATAATCTAAAGCAACAATACAAGTAACATGTGACATTCATTCCTGCAAGTATTTATGACAACATTAGTTATATATAGATAGATGAATTATGAGGACGGCCAAGCTTTTCGGAAGGGCCCGAAATTTTAGGGATGACCCAAAAATTTAGGGCACAAAATTTTTGGGAGGCCCCGAAGTTTTAGGGTTCGAAAATTTAGGGCAGTAAATTTTAGGTCACGGAATTTTAGAGAGGGCGCTAGATTTTAGGGCACGAAATTGTAGGGAGGGCCCAATATTTTAGGGTGTAGAATTTTAGGGTTCGGTATTTTAGGGCCTGAGATTTTAGTGCGTGGAATTTTAGGGCCCTGAATTTTAGATCACGATATTTTAGGCACGGAATTTTAGTGCCCGAGATTTTAGGGCCCAAAATTTTAAAATCCGAAAATTTCAGGTGGCCCTAAATTTGCCAGATATTTGATTTTTATGAGATTTCTATAAATTTTGCATACCTAAAACTAACCTAGAACTAACCCTAGAAACTAGGTTTTGAAAATGAAAATGGTGTGAGAACCAAGGGAAATTCTACCCTAGCACAAGCCCTACCCAACCTAGGGCTTCTAAGGAGAAATACTAACCTAGTGAGGAAGGGTCCTAGGTTAAGCAACTAGCCTAGAAAAACTAAGGAGAAACCCTAGGGCACCCTCACAAGGAGACGTGTCGTCATTTGCTAAGGTGATAAGAAGGAAGGTAATGGCCTGTCCTAGGGAAAAGTGCAGCTCTAACGCTACCACTAAGGCTCAGACATGTACATCCACCAACATCCAAGCAAAAAGGTAAGAAGCCTAACCTCCTTGTGCTTGTGTTCATCCAACAAATCAAAGCATCATCAAAAGAAGAGATTCACCTAAGAATTACCAGAAAAATAGCTTGCATTAACCAGAAAAAATCCTCAAGAGGAGCGCATCCATCCAAAGAAACCCTAACAGGGGTAAAACAAGTGCATAGTGTATTATCCCATAAGTTATGATTTACAAATGAAAGTGAGGATATCTATTTATATGATCTCGCACTCACTTTTACAAATAAAATCCAGTACAACATGCCTTAAAACGAGTAAATTTGTAATTATTAAATGTCAACTTAAAATTAAAGGAAAATAATAATAAAATATAGCCTAAGGTAGGTTTAAGTAGGATACTTGGGGTATTTGCATCCCTGGGTTGCAAAACACGCTCAAATAATCAAATGACTCCGAACGAAAGGCCGGAGTGAGGTGGAGGGAGGGCGTTATGCCCCATCTAACCCCTAGAATGTTGTAAACTCCCTCAACGCCCTCCTTATAGCATGGAGGATGTCTTCCTCTGAGGAAAGAAGGCCATGGATAGCTAGGACCCATCGATTAAAGGGCCAGAAGGGTGTACAAAGTGGCTGTGAGTGCCTCATAGTTGAACCAGAAGCCACGAGAGCGTGCAAGTAGGAAATGGAGCCATGAGACCTAGTGGTCAACCTTTAGGGGGCCTAGATACCAACCCTAAGGTTAAAACCCTCTTTAAATGGAACTCAGCAATGCCATTAAGCCATAGTACCCTTAAAGGAGGACCAAAGGGTCCAGCCATGACCACCATCGCTCAATAAAACCCCTCCTGGTCGAAAAAATTTAGCCCTCTCTCCTTGGGGTACACCTGAAGGTGCGTTGGGTACAAGTGTAACGTAACACTGACTCCAACTGTGAGATTAGTTCTCTTCCCGGGAGTGCTCGAGAACCTGTGAAACTGTTGGTACCTATAGACCTACACACATATCGAATGCTCGAGATATTAAAAGAATTTAGAGGTAGACACTTTCGTCCTGACTTATTCGCAAAATGAGGGAAACAAACTCAGAATAATGAAAACTAACTAGATAATGAGAAGACGTCAAATGCAATGCATAGAAATATGCCTAATGCAACTAACCTAACCTAAACTCGGTATCCAAAATAGGCTAAGTGAAATCATATCACCAATGTAAACACTTAAGTAAGAAATTCATACATGTCATCTTACCTTTATCCTTTAGTGTAATCCAAGACAACACCTCATTGATGATATGTTGAGTTTGTACCATGATCTTTGTCTTGATGAGTGCAGGAAACTAGACCTTTTTAAGAACTTGGAAAACTTGAAAATGGTGCCATGGAGAAGCGCCACTTTGACAGGATTTGTTGATCCATTCTTCTAGTGGACTTATGTATGGGACACCTCCATCATACATATCTTCTAAGAAATAATTCTTCCTGAAATTCACCCATAAATCAGGAACTTGGGAGGTTATTCATGGAGTTGGACTTTGCAAATCTTCATATGTGAGTCGCCACCTGTCTCTACATTTACCCAAGCTTTTCTTTGTACATACAAGTATATTTCTTATATTTTCCACAATCATGTTAGTAACCCCAATAATCCTTGAACTTTTGAAATTGTCAACACTATAATCCATACCTTCATGCTTCAAATGAAAAGATAAACAATAAATATTATGAAACTGAGGGATGAAAATCAGACATGTCCACCTACCTTCCTCGGTCTTGTTGAGATGTATCATTAAGGTCTTACCAATGTAGGGTAGAGCGGGTTGAAGAACTTCTTCTATGCTTCTTGAGGGGCACAACTGAAAGTGATAACCTAGGCTCATCATATGTTGAATATCTGCAAAAGAATCTTCTGTGCAACATGCTTCCCTACTGCAGGATGAGTATGATGGCAACATCATGGACGAATACCAGAGGTACGGAGTCCCAAAACTTTAACTTATTAAAACAAGCAACTTTGGAGGAATATGTCAAAGTAGTAAATACTTGCAAAAAGAGTAGCTTTTGCAGTAATTGGAAGGTTATTTAATAAGTCAAACCTAGGGATGTGAACCCGTAGTCCCATGTTGACAACAAGGCGATAGATCATCCCCATGACTAGATGGATCTTGTCAATTGGAATTTTGATTGATTATTTCATTTTGTAGGTCAATTTTATAATGGAGTGAAGTTTTGTTTTCCATGAAATTTGGATTATATAGAATTCAAGTTATGATCCATTTTTGGTAATAGGTTAAGGATTTTGTCAATTAAAATTTTGATTGATTATTTCATTTTGTAATTCAATTTAGAATGGAGGTCAATTTAAGATTATCATTTTAATTTGATTCATACTATCTTATAGTGGTGATTAATTTTAAATAAAGTAAGATTTGATGGTAGATATTAGATAAGAAACTATTTGAGATAAAGTAAGATTTTTTTAAGTGGTTTTTTTTATAAGTAATGTGTATATGTTTTTTGTGATGGTGATGATAGTTAATGTTTACTTAGACAAATCTTGGTCTATACTATTTGATTTTCTTTAGAGTTTTATTCCTGTTCTTAAGAAGCTTGGAAAGGAGTGTTAATTTGGGTTAATGACCTCCTTGTGGTATCTTAATTTTCTTTTATCCTATAATTTTTCATTGCACCACAACTTCTCTATTGGTTGATTCAGAAATTCGAAAGCAAAATCTTTCACTGGGCACATAAGCTTCTCTCACTTGGTGGACATTTAATCCTTGTTCAAGCAGTGTTGTCTAGTATCCTGATCTATTGGTTGGGCCTTGCCCCCATACCTGTATCTGTATTGAATAAACTCAAAAGTCTTACCTTTGCTTTTTTATGGGGCTCCACTAGCAACAAACACCGATATCATCTGTCAGATTGGAAGTGCCTCTCCTGGCTGAAAGTGTATGGGGGATGGGGTATAAAGAATTTGTATTGGTTCAGTATTGCTCTCAGATTATAAAATCTTTGGTTGGTTCTTCAGAATGATGGATTATGGCATAAAGTTATTGTCTGTAAATATTTGAAGAAGCACACTGTTGAGACTTGGCTCAGAGGTAAGCATTTCAGTTTTCGTGGAGTTTTTTGTTTTTTGGAAGGGGTTCCTGCTAACCCTCACATGGCTTGGTAGAAGCCTTGCTTGGCAGGTGGGCAATGGCAAAAACGTTCTTATTGGCATTGATCCTATTATCGGTATACCAGACATGATCTCATTACCTACTGGGTTTCAAGAGTTCTTAGAGGATCTGGATATTGTCTCACTGTCTCAAGCTCGAAATACCCTTCTAGGATTACACAAGTATTGGTACACGGATGAGGATCTCTGTATTGCAGGGGATTGGAAACTAGCATGGGATACCTTCATGAGAAGTCTAGAAATAGGGGGCATCTGCCTCAACTCACTGTCTAATTCTCTGATTTGGGCATATAACAAGATTGATGGCTCTGTATCTACAAAATTGGTTTATGATTGCATTGTCCACTCATCTTCTCCCCTGGTTGGTAGCAGATTACTTACACATATATGGACCGGTTCTCTCCCTAGGAAAATCAGTTGTTTTATTTGGCTAGCTTTGATGAACAAGCTACTTACATGGGATAATCTCCAGAAGAGAGGCTGGACCAGGCCTGGGATCTGTGCACTCTACAAAAAGGCTGCTGATAGCGTTCAACACCTCTTTTTTCATTGCTCTGTGTGGAAGAATGTAATCTCTATCATCAAGGAATAGTACCATATCACTCCTTCCTTCCAGTCAGATGATCTCTGCTTGTATCTAGAAAAGTGGACAGACAGTTTCTCAAAAACTCAGCTAACTATTATCTCCCCTTTCTCGCCATGTGGGTTGTTTGGAAAGTGAGAAATATCTCTATATTTGAAGGGAAAAATGTGCATGTCACCAGCATTTTCCATCAGATTACTTATTTCTCACAGATGTACTGTCCATCAGTCATTAAAGTAAAAAAATTCAAAACCATAGGCCTAGGTCCTGTACTTGTTTATCCCTATGGATTCTTCGATGGGGCTTCTGCAAAAGGTGTTGGAGGGGTTGGCTTTTGTTTGTTTTTGAACAAGTCACATTCCTTCGAGTTTGCATTGGGGGTGGGTCCATGCACCAACACAAAATCAAAACTCATAGGGCTCTAGGCCCTTCTGCATATAGCCCAAATGATGGGGATACCCAAGCTCAGGATATATGGTGATTCTTCAGTCATTATAAATTGGGAAAAGGGTACAGCCTCCCTTTCACCACCTGAACTCCATCACTAGTGTAGGGACACTAGAAAGCGCTGCTCATGCTTTATAGAGCTATCTTACTACCATATCTATCATGAATACAATCAGCATGCAGATTGCCTTTCTAAAAAAGCTCTTTCTTTGGCTCCGAGATCAGGTAGTTACTCTGAATTTATTGAAGGTCATTTGGCCTCTCATGATAGTTTTGAGCTCTTTTGAGCCCAGTGCAGGAGCATGTACTCCTTTTTCTTATTGCACCCCATTATTGAATATTTTGGAGCGGACTCTTTTAGACTGCAATTCTGCACTCCTTTGTTCATGATAGATATGGTTTGAATGATAGCTTTTTCTGATGGGAATCTGTATGTTGGAGATGTACTTGTCCCCCTTTGCAACTTTGTTGTGTTGTGACGCCTTCCTGATGTAACTGTTGAATGTTTTCTTTTGATCCACCATCTTGATTGTAACCCACTTATTGGGATGGCATTTCAAATTCCCTTTGATTCTTTAATGAATATCAAGGATAGGCTTTTTTCTTCTGGAAAAAAAAAAGTAAATACATTTAGAATAAACAAAGTTAATATTTTATGTTATAATTTCTTTTGGTTTGTCATTAACAAAATTAGGAAATGTTTGCATTTTAAGGAATTGTTTTGATTTGTCATTAATGAAATTAGGAAAAGTTTGTATTTTAAAAAACTTACTCCTTTTCACCCTTTCATTTTAACATAACAATAAAAACAACAAAGAAAAGTATCAATGAGATTTAGACATTATTATTTTCAAGTATTATTAGTATTACTACTATATTTTTACTTTTGTGAAATATTGTTTTACACCAATATATAGAACATATTTTACAATCTCTTTAGTAATATATTTAGGATTTAATATTTAGTAATTGTATTTACTTTTTCCAATTTAATACATATGTTTTTTATAATTTTAATTGTGAATTTACATACATTTAATTTTAGTGAAACACTTGTGGCTAAGATGTCAAAAGAGCCTCACCCACCATTAGGAGGGATGTTTGGAAAGGAGAACTTTAGGCATATTGCATACAAAGAAGACACAATGGAAGATGACATTGATGTTTTTGATCATGCCTTCAAGAAAATGTTAAATTTGACAAATTTTTCATAAGATATATAGTTATCTTGAATTTATGTGAATCCTCTCTTTTTGGAAAATCATAGTAAATAGTATCATTTTTATACAAAATATCTCTAAAAACCCATTGAAAATGGTTTTAAATATCTTAATTTTCACATTTTTTTACAAATTTGTTAATAAAAATGTCTTATTTAAAAAAAAAAATATGATATAATGTCTTTTTGAAACGGAGGTAATAAGAGCTACTAAAATTAGGAGAATCGAGTGTTTCATAGTATAAGTGGTTTAAATAGAAGAGTTTATGATATGCATGTTTCAACCATCAACATGTACAAATTATATTTAAAAACCAAAATTCTTGAAGTTGTCATGACAAATGCATATTACCTTCACATAAAACAAGAATTACAACAGGAAAATATATAGCAAAAATATGAAGGTTATGGGTTGGAAGATAATGGAATTCTTACATATAAAACCAGAATTTATGTTAAGGAAATTAGTAATGAATGAAATGCATAATGTACCATATGCAAGGAATCTTGGATACCAAAAAACAATTACAATAGTAAGAAGTTAATATTTTTTGTCATGAATGAAGAAAGATATTGTTGATTATATAGCAAGGTGTATTGAATGTCAAAAAGTAAAGGTTGAACATAAACGTCGAACATGATTGCTTCAACCATTGTCAATACTTGAATGGAAATGGGATCTAGTGACTATTGACTTCGTCACTAAATATTCCATGACAAGAAAGCAACATGATTCAATCATGGTGGTGGTTGGTAAATTAACCAACGACCCTCACTTTATACCAATCAAGTCAACTCAGAAGGCAGCTAATATAGAAGAAATTTATATGAAATAAATTGGCAGGTTACATGGGATACTAAAGGAAATCATTTCAGACAGAGATCTTAAGATTACTTCAAACTTTTGGAAGGGATTATTCAAGGAATTTGGTACAAAACTGAATTTAAACACAACATATCATCCACAAACAAATGGGCAGAATGAGAGAGTCACTCTCAATCAAGTTATTGAGGACATGTTAAGAATGTATGTGATGGATCGACCAACAAAATGGGAAGATTACTTATATTTGGTAGAATTTGCATACAATAATGGATATCATGCTTCTTTGAAGATAAGTCCATTTGAATCCTTATATTGCAGAAAGTGTAATACTCCAATCAGTTGGGACAATCCAGTTGACAGATTAATAATTGGGCCAGAACTACTCAGAGAAATGGAAGAGCAAATGGTAAAAATTAGGCAGAATTTGAAAGTGTCACAGGACAGACAAAAGAGTTATGCAAATAAATAAAGAACAATAAAATATTTTAAAGTGGGGGATCGTGCGTATTTGAAAGTCAAACAAAAGAAAAGTTCTCTGAAATTGGGAATTTGTCCAAAGCTGGCAGCCTGATTTTGTGGGCCATTTGAAATTTTGGACAGGATAGGATTTGTAGCTTATGCATTAGCATTGTCTGCTTGTTTGTGTGTGTATAATGTATTTCATGTGTCTTTATTAAAGAAATATGTGCTTGATACTAACCATGTAATTGATTGGAATTTGATTCAAGTGGAACCAGAAGGAGATATTCCAGTACAGCCACAATGTATCCTTGATTGGAAAGTTAAGTTGCTGAGGATAAGATCATTGGATAGGTAAAGGTCCAATGGACCTATTACAGTCCTGAAGAAACAACATGGGCGCTCGAGGATGTAATGTGGTAGGCATACCTGCAATTATTTTGAAGTTTTGGCCAAAATTTTGAAAATGTAAATAGTGTTGATGATGCAGTGAGCAATGCATAAATTAAGGGGGAGGGGAATGTAATACCTTGGTTTAACCCCATAATGTAAATTTGTAAATATTGATGTAAAAAACTAAAAGATGGACTCAAAAGGTCGAAATGGAAAAGGTTGTGCTAAGATGTATATTTTAATGTTAATGTACAAATATCTAAATGGATGCATGGGAAGAAGGACGAAGAAGAGATGGAAAGGATATGATTCCACAAGTGGGAAAGTGGGAATGTGCCTCAATTTATCTCCCTAGCTTTAGAAAATTAAACCAAGTTATTAAACTGCGAATAAGAACAATACTTTGATTAAATCTTATTTCATTAACATAAGAAGGTGATTAATCTGGAAAAAGTAGCTCCATGTGGAGTGGCTACATGGCCAATTGATTTAGGCTTATAAAAGTGAGTTTTTCAGCTTGAGAGAGGTTTCATTCTTCAGTACTCTTGCACCATTTCGAATTTTACTTCTTAACCATTACCTTTGGAATCCATAGTGAGATACTGTATCAGAGCATAAGGATGCCATGAATGTACATGAATTATGCATGCCATTAACCCGCGTACATTGGTGAGAGAGAAATTTGGTCTGCAATTTGTTCCCTGGAGTCCAAAAGATTCAAATACTTCATGTTCGGCCTGTGTTGGAGCACCATAAGGGAACTAGATATTGCTCGAGGGATTGTTAAATTTGAGAAGGGAGCTTGTTCCTGGCGTTGTGCAGGTTGATGGAGAAGGAGAATTGAGGATTGGGACAATTGTGGAGGGGATTTAGGCACCAGTGAGTTGTATGAGAATTTAGTTGAGTGAATTGGGATTGAGGAAGAGATTCTCCCTTGTGGATTGATATCCCCAGCTCGAGGGTGGTCTGTCATAGTAATTTTTGGGTTGATAGTGCCTATGGTTGGAAGGAACATCCTTCACACGTAGTCAGTTAGAGAATAATTGCTTAAAATTTGTGTATTAATGTTATGGTTTAATTATGTGTTTCCACGCTATTTAAATCATTGTTTATAAATGTGGAAATGTGTTGAAATTGATTGAGAATGTCATGTGTGTTCCCGTTGTGTTATTCATAAACTGTTTTGGGAAATTCGACATGAATGTTGAATTGGGATAGGAAAATGGAGTGCCCCATAGTCTCTCTGGTTAAAAGAGGAAGTTGGGTACGTTACAAACATCATTACATATCTTGGCTCACCAGCCTATACAGTTGTACAGTTATAAGATCCTAACTGTCTAGTTGGTTTCCTAACGGACTTGACAAACTGAGCCAATTAGTCTCTAGTCAATCGAGAGGACCTGTTCGGCTCGCCGACTAGCCTCCTCTAACATATCGTTTGTAACCAGTCCAAAATCTCTATATGATGTATAAATAAAACCATCCATGATGAATACAAATCAGTAAAATGCTTAACCCTATATTTTGTCTCGATGAATTAGTGTGTGTTCATAATATACTTTTGCTTTTGTGTTGGTTGAACTCCCTCCTTTAAACATAATGGCATCGTTGTCGCTTCTATTTGGTTTGGGTGATAGCTGCAATAAATGGAGGGTGGAAAGAATCGTGAGATGATTACGTACAGAAACTTACGAGAAAGAGAGAGTTTGTTCATGGGTTGGTCATGAATGAGAGTTGTTATTTCTAGTCAATTCGAGATCTTGTTGATTATACATTATGATTCTGTCAATGCTATTGGCCATTGGCAAGAGCTATTTATTGAGCTGCAAAGCATTTAATGCAGCTACAGCAAGTTTGATGATCGTTAGATCTTGAGCTGCTAGAGATCCAAAGGTCATCAAGCCTACTGCACCCACATTAAATGCTCTGCAGCTCAATGGATAGCTCTTGCCTTGGCCATTGATGTTGATCAAAACTCTCGTCAATTAAAAGCAATTCAAACAACATCAAATTGAAGTGCGAAGCATTTAATATTGTATTGATTGCAATCGTCTAGTGTTCAATTAAAAAGTCTACAAGAATTAGTTATCGTCTGTCACCTTTTGTAGCATGCTGATCGATGCGCTATTATTCATGTCCATCGAGTATGATCGACCATGTGGTTAATATATCAATCTGACATGCCTAGACGGATTCGTGCAAAGTGATTGAAGTTGATGTTGCGTGATCGTTGGTGGATTAATGGAATTCTTACGGTCGATTAAAAGACTAAATGGTATAATTACCGAATGGGTCGACTCTTGGAATATCTGTTGTGGCATTTTTTTAGTTGGTTAATCCCATAATATGGTGTTTGGTAAGTTATAATGATTTAAAGAACCATGAAATATTTTAAGCATATAATCTATTGCCAGTTGTCATGTAATTGTTTTATGACTGTAGTTAATAGTACTACGATTGGTACTTTAGAGTCTGACTCTATTTCTGAAAGTACTTGATTTCAAGTTAGTCACTTTCAAGCGCGTGGGATAAAAGACAACCAAAGCGCCCCATTTCTTCGGCAAATTTGTGATGAAATTCACAGTTTAGGGTATTGTGTAATTTTAGCAAGTAGAATTCCATTTTCTAGACAAATGACTTTATTTTAAAACTACCTAGATAGTTGAAATCACAATTTAAATACTCGGAATTGCATTTTCAAGAATTCCTTCTCTACCGGATTCCAATGAGTTGGGGGTGATTTGGTTAACGTATATACTTCTCCACTTTCAAATTAAGAAGTCATTGGTCAATCTCATGTGCTCAATTTTAAGTCGATTTACCTTGATCTCTCTACTATTTGGTTGACATGCTTGAAATTAGTCAATGGTTAGCATAATTTTGTGTCGATGTTAATGTAGTCGACTCATAGTGTACTTGTACTTTGGTCAGATAGTCTAATTTGGTCGATGTACAATTTTAATTGGTTGACTTCTCATATTGTTCGATATTCAACTTCGGTCGAGGTCGAATCCTCTTGTGATTGATTTGTATTTTTGGTCGATGAGTCATTTTCCAAGCAAAAATGTGGTCAATTTCTATGGTTGTCAAAGACTTTATGTAAAGAACTTCCCTTTTGTATAAAAACAATAGATATAAAAGAAGCAGTCATTGAATAGGCCAAGGAGCTTCAGCCTCTGATAGACATTGCATATAAATATTGGAGGAAGCTAAGGTGTTCAACAAAAATAAGTCCTAAAGAACTTGGAGTCTTGTTGAGTCTATTTTGAGTTGATTGAGTCATGTTTACCCGTAAAGTGACTCTATGAAGTTAATTAAGTTATAAGCAGTTAAGAGGGGCTTAACCATGAGTATTTTTCAAGGCAGACGATCCCATCCACTTTTGTAATTAAGTTGGTCTCTAGCCGACTCTTGAAGTTGAGTTGAGTCAATTCAAGTCAATCAAGCCCAGAGCATTCGAACTTGACCAAGATCGTGCACATGAACAAGAAGTCCAATGAAACTTGCACGCATTTTAAACCCTTGCGGTAGAAGAAGACATTGAAGGAAATAAAGCAAAAGATATCTTACATTACACATAAAAGAGCTTAAAGACAAGATGATGACGCAAGAACATTTGAATAGATAGAGCCCCCGATGCAGAAATACATAAGCAATTCTTGGGTTATGACTTTGGAAGTTGAAGGCAAAGAAATGTTACAAAAAGAAGATCCAAAAGACCTCATAGTTCTTAGTCGATAGAGGTGATATCAACTAGATGATTAAAAGGCGAGGCTTCAACTAACTACTACCAAAATGAAGATGGAGGTTGAAGAATCACAAGTCAAGGATGTTCCTACACACTTGTTCTCGTCGGGACGAATAAGATTTTTTGGGTGGGGGAGATGTTGGAGGGACCCTTTGGACCCTAAATTGTCATTATATTAATATATATGATTATTGTATGTTACACTTAATGAAAGAGCAGTTGGAGCAGTCTCTCTATATGATGTATAAATCAACCATCCAAGTTGAATACAAATTGGTTAAGTGCTTAACCCTATATTTTGTCTCAATGGATTAGTGTGCATGTATAATATTCTTTTAATTGTCTATCGGGATTTCAACCAACCCTACAAAGAAAGATTTCAACCAAAAGGCAAGCGAAAGAATAGTATGCACGCACACTAATCCATCGAGACAAAATATAGGGTTAGGCACTTAACCGATTTGTATTCATCTTGAATGGTTTATCTATACATCAATAGAGAGTTTAGAGTGGTTACAACCGCTCCAACTTCTCTTTCATTAAGTGTAACATACAATAATCATATATATTAATATAATGTCAATTAAGGGCCCACGAGATCCCTCCAATATGTCACAATTATAAAATGTCGGCGTTCCAATTGGGATGACTGAGAGTAAGATACAATTCTTTCATGGAAGAGATTTCCAAAGGAAAATTGATCCTTGCAATAAGATGGGGATATTGAATTGGAAGCATCATCTACCAAACAGAGTCCGAATTGTTAGTCAAGTTTAATGTTTGGTTGACAACGTCACTCCTACAAACATATTTATGTGTGGTGAAGCATAGTGTAGGAAATATGCAACTCTCTAGAAAATCCCCCATCCTCATCCTCACCTTTTTCTCATTCTTCTCTGTCCACAAGGCTACGGAATAGGATATAAGAGTAGTTTCTTACCAATGAACGAAGTTAAGCCAACCCACTCCCCAAAATCTGTTTTATAGCCTTACTCTCATTGTAATTGATTTTATCCTTAACTGATATGTTATTGGCTTTCATTCAATGCCTAGTCCTTCAAGGATCCTCCTTTTCTAGTCCCATCGCCATAAGCAGAGCCAATTGATTGGTTGAAAATGGAAGGGTTTTTCAATTGAGTGAATGAATCTAACCTAAAATGGGATTCACCTTGTTTTTAGGATCACCTATTCAGCAAGAAATGCCTCTTCTTTTGGGAGTATTCTTCATGAGGATGTGAAAATAAGATCCAAGGTTCAACATAACATCTCACATCTTTTATAGCATTACCCTCCTCCCTAATTTAGGTTATGCTTTGGTAGGAAGGTAGTGTGGTGCAATAGTTGTCGACTTCGGGATTGTTGTCAAAGATTTGATATCTATACTATATTTAACTAGCAATTGCCCCTAAAGCTGCAAAACTATGTCGTAACAATGTAAATGGATTATTATTTTTTAAATGTATATATGATATGAAAGGATGTGAAAATGCATTTGTTGAGTAAAAGAAGGCAAGGGAGAGCATGCACAAGACATTTTTATCTCTCTATGTAACAATTAAGACAAGGGAAAACAAAAGTGCTAAAAACTAAATAACCACTTCACATTGAGCTTCTTCCTGATTAGTAATATTATAGCTTAGCCATGGTTGTGTGCTTTATAGACACCATTTCCCTCTAGTTGTAGTTAATATTGGTATGCTTCATGGTTTTGTTTGCCTTGGTAAGAAAATACATATACAATACAATAAGCCTTCCATTCATCACTAGACTTTGTGATGTAATATTGTACTCTTGTGTCTCTACATTTTGGTTTGTATCCCTCCTCCAAAGTATTGCACAAATCCAAGTTAATTTCATTGATTCTATTCAAAATGTACTAAGTGCATAAAAAGTATGTTTCTATTGCAACTAATTGAATATATCTTAATTGATTGCATAAAGAATGTGTTTGTGTTTCAATTGCATCATTTACCTTATGAAATCATGAGCATTGGAAGCCTTTGCAACTTCGATCATCACTAATTTTTTTAAATATATATTTTTATAAAGAATGTTGCATTAAATGCTTTCTCCAAATAGGGTGGGCTCCTAACCTACTAGGGCTATATATTTTTTATGAGTCCTTACACTAAACATCATGTCACTTGCATTCGTTCTCACGAACCCTTTTGGTGGATTGTAGAATCTCATCCTTTGGGTTTATATGGTTGTGACCATGACAACAAACACATGTATCACTACATTATAGCCTTTAAAGATATAATTGCTCATGTTTAATGCATCATTGATCACTTTGAAATGTGATCAATTTCTACTGTCATAATCCATTTCAATTCCCAAACTTGGAGTACTCCCATTCCTGTGATGTGTATGCGTTAGTTGAGAAGGATGGTAGGCTATTGTGTAATCCCATTCCCAACCACGTCTCATCCTTCCCTAATTTCCTCTCCATCTACCATTGCAATCACAACTCTAAAGTCTAAACCAACACCCATTTGCATTAAAAAAAATCATGAATTGAACTTTTTGGCCTCTATTTCAACACTTGCTCTACATCACAATCTATTCAATCAGTAATTTATTATCGATGTAAGGAGATGAGAACAAGTTTGTAGTTGAAGATGTGGGGCAAACATTGGAGTACATGGCATGTTGGATGTCAAGCGTGGCCTCGATAAGCTTTCTAGCTTGACAAAGTGTCTAGATGTGGTCATGGAGGTTTGGTGGGATCCAAAAGGCTCTAATTCTTGTTGCCCGTGGCCTCTTGTAAGGCATAGTCATGTTAAATTTATGTTGCAAGGCATTTTGGGGTGCTTTGTTGCAAAGCCACTACTTGTGATAATACCTTTGAACAATGGCATACATGGTTATCTATAATGTCATGACCTTCCACATGCCCCTCATCTCTATGTAAAAGTGACAATTTTGGAAATTAGAAAAATTGCAATAAAAGTGGCAATTTTGGAAATTAAAAAGATGATAACAATATCATAAATAGTTAAATAATTTGACTTACATTGAAATTAAATATATGAAAATGTTGTAATATTTTAATTTGAAAATTTTATGTTGTTATTCAACTTGTGAAGAAACTCATCTTGAATATGGTAGTTGAGTGTTTTCTAACTTTATTTATATTTTTTTTCATACATGTGTTATTTGTCATATTTATAATATTATTTGGTGGAAATGAAAAGGCTTGTAATACTTTTTTTTTAAGATAACAAAACTTACTATAATTTAATTGTTAATGGATAGTGGTAATATTTATTCATGAATGTGTTTTGTGTCATATTTATAATATTATTTGATGGAAATTATAAAAGATTTGTAATAATTTTTTTCACGTAACAAAACTGGATAGTGAGGACAATACAAGACACTGTGTCAAATGTGTTTAGGTTTTATATTTGAAAAAGAAAACAAAACTTTTAATTAATTAAAAACAATTTTAGGTCATAAAAGCTACTCCAATTAAGTCATATACTTATAATAACATACATAAGACTAAATACTACATTATGTGATTGAAATTTAACCTCACCAAAAAATTATAATAACATACATAAGATTGAAATTTAACCTCACCGAAAAGTTATAATAACATACATAAAAGGAGACAAAATACTACATCATCTGCTTGAAATTTCATTTCACTGAAAAGTTAAAAACAGTAGAATTAGATACCTTACCTATTACATGTCACTTAAACTTAAAAAACAGTAAAATTAGATGCCATACATATTATTAAATATTAAAACAATAAAATTAAATACCATACACATTACACATTTCTAAAAATTAAAAACAATAAAATTAGATGTTATACACATTACATATTACTAAAAGTTAAAACAGTAGAATTAAATGCCATACACATTACATAATATCATATAGCATTATATGATATATCATTCTGTTCTTTCCCTGACCAAAGTTGGTAGGATCTTAACCCCTTCTAAAAGAAGTCCGCCTTTCCAATCCCCACCTTCCCATTCTCTCATGCAGAACTCTATTTTTCCTGGACTATCTCCATTCTTTTCCACAACAAATCTGCCTGCCTCAACCTCCATCCACTCCTCCTCTACATGTCTAAAGGGAGCCATCTGGTACCCTTCATTTTCAAGAGGTTTATCCATGTCTTTCAAATACCGAGCATATATCTGGTGATCACCATAAGGAGTTGTGACTGAGAATTTGACAGGCTCACGATTCCATCCATATTCTGGATCCATGGGACGAATAAAGATGCCATGGGGTGACTCATGGAGTTTGAGCCTGAATAAAACGCTATATGTCTCACCACGAGACAAAAACTCGCAATCAAACTGTCCTCTCACTTCAAGCCAACATACTGCAACTAGTTGAGCTATCTCCTTGAAACTATAGTCAAAAGTCAAAACTGTCTTATTAACTTTTCTTTATATACTGTCGTCTTGTTAGTATTAACAGAAAAAACTGAAAGAACAGAGTGTTGGGTTACCTGGATCCATCCTGAGAAATCCACTTCCAGTAACGATCGTCATCTCCCCAAGTTATATCCAAATTTCTTGCAGATAACATAAAACACAATTTACCTGTGGCTCGCTCTATCCAGAACTTCTGAAATAAAATAAAAAATCATGTCATTAGTGTCAATATAAACATTCAGTTACATTTATCTTCATGTCCCATTTTTAAATATTGCACCTCCTTTTTCTTAATCTCTTGATCTATTGTTATTAATTAATAAACCCCCGGCTAGCCAGAGTGTAAATTTGGATACCATTTTTTAACCTTTAAACTTATTTTTCTTAATTTCTTGTTGCATAAAATATACAGAGATATGATAAATCTACTGCAGTCTTGAAATTGCTTTATTTAGTTTTAAATTATTTTAACTAAAAATCTTATTAATAATGTGAGCTGAGAATGAGTTGGTGATCATGTTGCCAAACCTGGAGTTTTTTTCCTTGACTACCTAAAATCTTATTTCTCTTCTTTTATCCCAAATTTAAAACCCTGAAAATGTTAGACAATTTTCCACTGTTAGAAGCCATGTTTGTAACCAATCTGCACATTTCAAGTAACGAACTATCTAAAAACAAAACCACCTCATATGAAAAATAAAAATAAAATAATAATTTAAATTTATGATGAACAAATACCTATCGATTTTTATGAAGGGTCCAGCTTAAATACCAATTTTAATTAGTTTTTAAAATATTGAAATAGATTAATCAAGTATAAAACTGTATTGCATTCCTCCTTCCGAAAAATGACTTGTGGGTTGTTGACAGATTATTTCTATTGGGGTTATTTGGTATATTCAAATGAGCACAGTATTTGATTTAAGGTTGCATCTAAAGCATGATATTCTAGTTATACAGGGCAACTTGCTATAATTATTTCTTGGAATAATCACTTGTGGGAATCCTTTTCCAACAAATATTCCTACTAACACGTGTCAACTCTCTGTGATTTTTTCTTTTGGTTTGTTTGTTTAGGGGAACAATCACATTTGGAACAAATATTTCTACTAACACAGGTCAACTCTGTGATTGTTTTTTAAGGGGGAACAATCACATTTGGAATACTTTTCAAACAAGCTGGGTTAATTGGACAAATACACTTTTAATGGAAGGCATCTCTAATTTCCCACCCTGTGGTAATTGAGATTGAAAGAAATTCAGACAAATAAATATAGCATCCATAAATTCACACATACCTTGCTTCTTCTGCCGTCGATCCAATTGGGTTGACAGAGAGCGAAATACAGTTCTTTCTTGGAAGAGATTTCCAAAGGCGAATCAAGCCTTGCAAGAAGATGGGGATACTGAATTGGAAGCATCTTCGCCCAAACGGAGTCCGATTTGCTGGCCAAGCTGAATGTATGGTTGACCGCGCTGAGCCTGCAAACATCTCTGGGTGTGGTGAAGCTCAGTATTTCTGATATGCAGCTCTCTGGCAAATCCCTCATCATCTCCATTTCCCAAGATATTGTCAAGATCAAGAACAGGAAACCGACTTACTCCCCAAAATCTGTTTTATGGCATTACCTCTCGTTGTAATCGGTGCTGTCCTTACCTGATCTGTTCCTGGCTCTTAGGGTTTTTCAGTTGACTGAATGAATCCAACCTAAAATGGGATTTACCTTTGTCTTCAGGCTCGCCGGTTGAGCGAGAAAGGCCTCGTCTTTTGGGAGTATTCCTGAGGAGGATGTGAAAATCAGATCCAAGGTTGAACCTAACACCTTGCAGCTCCACTTTCCAATCTAGCTTTTGCTTTGCTATGAAGGCGGAAGGCGGTGTTGTTTCGGCGAGTCTTGTGCACTAGACAGAGCCCATCCATTGCAATTACTATGCATAGATGCAATCTGCACCCATGCCGAGAAATTAAGAAATTTTAAATTTAGTAAGATGCTACATAATTTAAATTTGAATTTGTTTGCCCGCTCGAAATTTAAATTTGAATTTGCCTACCCGCTTAGTGTGATTTCGTTTTGCAACTTGCAAGGGAATAGTGAAATTTGGAGGGGTGCGTATGGAGTCCTACGGCAAGAGGATGAATAGAGAGTAACATATTTTGTATTTTCATATATACAATATTATATCACAATATATGTTTAAAGAGTGTGAGCTAAATTCTTTGCATTTTTTTTGGGATGATTTTTTGTTGGAATTGAGTGATGGGAAAATTGGTGAAATTGTGATTTGGGTTGCTGAAATTGTAATTTTGACTACTTGAATAGATTTATCCACCTAGATTAACCATAAAGTGCCTCCATTATGCAATTCAAGCAACCAAAAACTACCATTTCAACAATTTCAGTCATTTTAACTAGAAAAATTATATAAATCTAAGTGCAAATAGTCTATATAAAATTTAGCTTACTCTCATAACTAATTAGCAACTTGATTTATCAATGTTGGCTTGAATTTTAGAGAATGGTTATTAATTTTTAATGTTTTACTCTATTTTTAGTTACATTTGTTGTGGATACAAATTATATAATTTTTATAATTTATTGGAATGCAAATTTATATTCTCAATTCATTTGATAAGTTTTAGTTTCAATTATTAAAATTGAGTTTGATAAATGCAAAAACAATTGGAAAATTATGAGTTTGATATTTGTGAAAACAATTGAGCAAATTATAGGATATCTAATGTGATATTTATACAAATTAGATGTAGTATACTTACTAATAGTAAGGTTTCGTTTCTATAGATGTTGAAGAAGAAAGGTTTTATATGGGAGAGGGTGCAACTTACTTTTCAACATATTGCTTTATTATTTATCTTGTAATTAAGAGTGGAACAATAGGGAACACATTTGCCCAACTTTGTTGGTGCCAGAGTGGTGAAGGCTTACTAATGAACCAGTGCAAAGATTTGTGAGCGCTTTTGTGGATTTTGTGAAAGAAAGTGTACTATGATGATTACAAAAAGGCAACATTTACTATCTATATAGTATTCAAGAGTGGGACAATGAGGGATGCTTAACCAAGGGAATACATTTTCCCAACTTTGTTCACGGTAGGGTCACGAAGACTCGGTGGTGAACTAGTGTAGGGACTTTGTGAAAGGGATTGTTGATGAAAAAGTCTTGGTTGTGGTATATAAGGTTTTCTCATTTAAGTTTTCTCAATTTGCATTATAAGAAACAGATGATTAATCGCTTGTTGATGGTGGAGCAAAAGGATGATGTGTGTGAAGGTTGCATTCTTGGAAAACAACACAATAATTGTTTTTTGGTAGAAACGTCATGGAGGGATATGACACCTCTTTAGTTAGTGCATGTAGATATATATGGCCTAATTGAAAGTTGCTATTTCAATACAACATTGAAAAAACCACATTTGAATACATCTTAATAATATCATATTAATATGCATCAATGTAAGAAGAGGGAGGGTACAAATAAGAAGCACAAAGAAAATAAATGTTGTAGTGAAAATGGCATAGACTTGAATATCATGAAAAACAAAAAGAACGTCAATAAGAGGAATACATCAAATATTGTATTGGGGAAAAGAAAAGAATGAAGATAGAAAAATTCTTGAGAGGTCAAAAGGAAGAAGAAATTAAGTCAATAAATCTTATTGGAGAGAAAAATTTAGGTTCTTTAAGTGTAAGAATGCAAAGTGAATATTAAAAAGTCTAGGGGAGGGGAACAAAAAGGATTCTATGCTAAAAGAGAGGAAGAGATACGATGGTGGATATATTTTAAAAGGGATATACGATTGACACTGTTGGAGTATCGGTACAACCGCATGGTATAACCGTCGCACCTCTAAGAATATAAAAACGTGGTCTAACCACCACTCCTAATGATATTGCCTCGTGCTTGGTTTCAAATGTTCATCAACATTTGTAGGTTTTGGTGTAATGACGAACCTTACATGGTATCAGAGCTGAGGTCTCAGTTTAAATTCCCCCAAGCTACAATGGAGGGGGGTGTTGGTGTGTCGGTACAACCGCATGGTATAACCGCCGCACCTCTGGGAATATAAAAATGTGGCCTAACCGCCACTCCTGATGATAGGGCCTTGTGCTTGGTTTCAAATGTTAATCAACATCTGCAAGTTTTGGTGTAACAACAAACGTTACAGGTACTATACTGATAAAGGTATTAAAAGTGCACTAAATGTGTGAGGGTAGTAGGATTTGGTAGGTTTTGGTGATATTCATCATTCTACTTTGTTGACTCTTTATGTGTCATCTCAAGGTACAATATCTTTATCTTGGGATGGGATTGAGGGTTTTGTTGGTGTTGATGGTGTTATTTTGGATCTTGTCGAAAGATCATTAAAACCTTTTTCTAGCCAAGTATATGACCCTTCTACAATGTATTTTTTGGAACCATGGTTTCATGTCCCTCATGATTCTACAACTTCACAATGTTCTATAAAGAAATATATATTTTTAGAGCGAAAAAAAATACGAAGATTGAGGAGATTAAGTCAAGGAATGGAAAAAGATGTGTTCATAAAATGTATCTTCAATAGGCATGGTCTAATGGAGGATGTCATTATTCATAATGGCCCCATATCCCATTCACAAAGTCTAGACTATGTTGGCATACCTTTCATATGTGTTAGATTTCACTACTATAGACACTTTGTGCCAAATTGAAACACACCTTTTAAAAAATGTATGGATTCAAAAAGGGCAGTATGTGTGTGAATTAAGGCCTTTTGTCTATCTAGTTTTAAGTCGAGATTGGGACTATTTGGAGCAAGGGAATGAAATCTTGCTAAAGTTGTTTCTAATTCATTTGGGAAATAAGGGCTTCCTACAAAAAGTGATGGTGCAATTACATTTGAAGGAGAAAATGCAGGATTCAATGCATAGTATGTGGTCCATCCATATTCTTTGTTGGGTAAGGAACCTCCTATTATTTTGAATGTTTCCCCTATAGAGACTTTTTGACGGGAATAACTAGTACGATCGTCAACGCATAGGAAATAGTATTATCCCAGGGTTTCGAATAACTCCACGCAAGAGTTTTCCTAATCCCAAGTTGTTTGGTGTGATTGTTTACGAAGGATATCAGGGCTCTATTTCCACAAATTGATTATGCTCCTTAAAAGGATACTTAGACTTGAATCCTTCCTAAGCTAAGTGAAATCCTAATTACCATACACTATTATAAATGACCTGCTCTATTCTAACACCTGAACAGAGATATCTTCTTAGGTATCCTAGTTACAAGAAATACTTAATAAATCAAGGTTAATTAGGTCTAAGGCTACAATAGATCAACAACTTTTAAAGTAAAACATGTTCTCAATCATGAATATATTCAATATTTATTTAACATATTAGAAGGAAGAAATGAGCAAAACCAATAATATATCATATAAAATTGGAGTCACAACAATCTAAGGAACAAGACAGAAACTTACAATAGATTTCACAAATCAATTTTACTCAGAAAATGACATGAAAATAGTGCAAAAAGACTTGCAGATGTATATTTACTTATCATTAATCAGAAGTAGTGATATTATGCAATACAATGGCATAAAGAGCCATGCAATTCGAATCCCATTGAGTTCATTCAAATTCATTACATGAGAGTGGCTTACTTGTCAGTTAAACACCACTCAACACATCAGTTAACTACTTAACTCCAACTTAATTGACTCTAACTGAATTGGAGGCAGTTTAGACTGAGTCTAACTAGATAGAACTCAACTGCATGCCAACAAGTGGGTGAGGGAACCTATCTAACTTTAGTTAGGTGAGATCAACTAAACTGAACTGCATTGAACTGAGTCACCAAAAGTAGGTGGAGGTACCTTTAATCACTCCAGTTAACTGAAATTAACCAAAAATAGGCTAATTGATGAGGAAGACGCCTTTGCAGCTTCAGTTTAATTGAAAGGTAAGTGAAACAAACTTTAGTTAACTGAATGGGGCACAAATGTCATGTAGATCACCCCAAATTTGCTCCTAGATTGAAGAAAGAGGCTCAGATAGTCTCCCCGATTGAAGGAGAAGACTCGGTTAGGCTTCTTGATTGAAGGAGGAGATCCAGTTGATGATGCAGTCACATAATTAAGTCAAACACTTAGGATAAGTGGTAAAATAGGCCAAATAATACAAATAATGATGTGTGGTTGGATAATGACTCCAACACCCCCCCTTGAGATAAAATCATGTGGAGGATTAAAAAGAAATAGGGACCTGACAACAAAGGCCATAGGTCACCCTTTACAAAAAAAATTAACTCTAAAATGCTCAAAAAATAAGTGAGGAAAAGAGGGAAAACCTCGTGGGAAGAACCCCCCCCCCTCAAATTGAACATTAAAGAATTAATCTGACTTCACCATGATGGAACCCACCCCCAACATTGAACGGAGGTAAGTGAACTTCTTTTCAGTGAAGTTCTTAGTGAAAATGTCTGCAATTCGCTCATCTGTGGGGCAATATTGCAGAACAATTGTTCTATCATGCACAAGTTATCTAATGTAGTGCATGTGGATCTCCATGTGTTTGGCTCTCTGTCTCTAAACCAGATCTATCGAGGTCTTGATAGCACTTTGATTGTCACAAAAATGACAGTAAATGAAGTGTTACCAATGTCGAACTCTGCCAAAATACCTTGCAGCCAAACTGCCTATATGCATGCATTGACCGCTCCCCGGTACTCTCCCTCTGCTAAAGATAGTGCAATGGAAGCCTGCTTTTTTCTTAACGAGCAAATAGGCCCACCACCAAACATGAAAACATAGTCGAAAGTAGAATTTTGATCAAGGCTATCTCCAGCCCAATCTGAATCCGTGAATCCTACCAACTCTAGTTCGGAATGAACAACATAGTGAATGACATAGGTTCTAGTAACATGCACGTATTGTAGAGTCCTATTGGTTGCCCTCCAATGAAGTTCATGAGACTACTGCATATACCTTGATATAGCATTCATGACATAGCAAATTTCAGGCCTTGAATGTGTCAAGTAGAGAAGGATTCCAATCAACTGACGGTAGAGAGTAGAATCCACATGTGGAGTAGTATTTCCCTCTTCAAGATTGATTCCTAAGAGGAAGGGGAAAGGTGTTGCCTTACAATCAACCATATTAAACTTAATTAACAGTTCTGAATCATATTTTTATTGTGACACCATAATACCATCAAAATCTTGAGTTATTTCTAGCCCGAGAAACTGCCTCGGCAAGCCTAGATCACTCATATCAAAAGCTTCATGTAAAGCACTTTTTATAAAGTTGATTGAAGCAAGGGTGCTTCATGTGACTAATAGATCATCAACATAGATAACTATAATAATAATAAAATTACCTTCATATTTTTTCAAGTACACATTTGGATCAGACTTACATCTTTCAAAGTTTTGTGATAGCAGAAAAGAATCCATTTTGGCGTACTAAGCTCTTGGGCCTGTTTTAAGACATACAAGGATTTCTGCAGCTTGCAAACTAATGATGGATCTAATGTGTAGCCTTCAGGCTGCTTCATGTAGATCTCTTATTGCAAGTCTCCATGAAGAAAAGCACTTTTTACATCCATATGGTGCACCTCCCAGTGTTTGGATGCAGAAATGGCTAAGACTAGCCGTATAGAATCCATTTTTTCCACCAGTGCAAAGGTCTCAATGTAGTCCACTCCTTGGACTTGGGAGAATAATTTTCATACCATTCATGCTTTATATTTGTAGGTTGATCCATCTGCAGAAAACTTCGTCTGATAGACCCATTTTCATTGAACAAGTTTCCTCCCAAGTGGAAGGGAAACTAGCTCCCAGGTTGCATTTTTTCGGAGAGAGTTAAACTCTTCATCCATTGCAGCTTGCCATCGAGGATCATTCTGAGCATGATAATATGACTTAGGATCAGATCCAATCATCATGTAACTTCTCAGGAAACAAAGAATCATTGCAAGAAAGAGAAATATTTTCTCTTTGAAAATATGCCCGAGTTCTCCTTGGATCAGCAAGATTTCCAACATTTGACCCAACAAAAGAGAGAGTCTTTTCGGTCCATTTTGGTAGATGATAGGGATAATTAGGATCTAATTCAAAACCTGATATTTCATGCTCATTGATATCAGACATTAGATCTAAAACATCAGAGCTCACACTTTCATTTTCATCTCCAGAATCTGCAGCAGAAAGAGAGGGAATTTCAACAGTTTCTTCCTCTACTAGTTTCAAATCTTGGAGAGGTTCTTCGAAACGGACACTTCTCTCTATGATTATCTTTTTAGTTATGATATTCAAGAGTTTGTATCCATTTTCTTCCTTAGGAAACCAATGAATATGCACTCAAAACTTTGTGGTTGCAAAGACTTTCTCTTATCTAGTGGAATTCGAGCCCAAGCAATGGACCCAAAAACCCTGAAATTGGACACATCCTATTTGTGACTAGTGTATGATTCAAAAGGTGTTTTTCCTTTCATGGATGAATGCAAAAACCTGTTCTGAATGTAGGCAGAAACATTAATGGCTTCAGCCCAAATATTTGCATCCAAATCCTTAGACTCAAGCATACAAGTTGTCATTTCTTTCAGTACCCAGTTTTTCTTTTCCGCTACACTATTATGCTGAGTTGTGTAGGGAACAGTGTGATGAATCTTGATTCCACTTTGAGAAAAAATTTGCAGCAGATTTTATTTGATGTACTCACCTCCATTATCATATCTGAGAGCTTTGATCTTGCTCCCAGTATCATTCTCAATGGAAGCTTTGAAATCTATGAATTTTTCAAGAATTTCCGACTTATTTTGAGAAAGTAGACCCATGTAAATATTTAAAGGTAATATATTGAAGTAAGCACATACCTTCAACTACTTATGGAGGTTGTAGGAATTGGACCACTTATATCATAATGGATCAAGTCCAAAATACATGTAGCTCTGCTTACTTTTCCCCAATCAAACTTATGCTCAAGATGCTTGCTGATCACTATGCATCCCTTGCAGATCCCTTTGAGGATTTGATTACTGGAATTCCTTCCACCATGGAATCCTTTTGTATAAGTTGAAAATATTTGTAGTTTAGGTGTCAAAACCTTTCGTGCCACAACCGTTTGACCTCATTCCCATGCGTCAGCAGGGTGGATGGCTTTGAATCAGGCACAACGTTAGAAAACTCATAGGTCTTAGCAGTGTGACTTGCTTTCCCTACAACAATGTTTTTCGGATGCTATCTCTGAGATATCAACATAACTTGGGATGAATGCAACTCTTTTAGGAAATCCTGTGTGTATCATTTGATATACAAACAACAAGTTTGAAGCTAAAGAGGGCACACATAGAACATTTTTTAAGCTTCCATGTTCTAGTTGGACAATACCTTTTCCTTTTGAACAGAGTAGTATGGTCCAAGATTAGAGAGGATAGAAAGGATGAGCTGATCATGTTTCTTCTCAACTTCACATTGCTTCAATTGGAGCACAAGGTGCTTAAACTTGGTGACGAATTCATTGATGGTCTCAAAGTTTCCCGGATTGAGAGAGATCAGTTCATTCTCTAACTGATAGGATCTCAAATCATCCTGCTTGCCAAAAAATTTAGCAAGTTTTTCCCACACTTCCTTGGGAGTCTTCAATCTAGAGAGATGGAATAGAAGATACTTAGAAATGGAGAGGCATAGGAAACCATACGCTTCATTTAGTTTGTTCCAATATTTTTCCTTCTCTATTACTGCATTCATCTCTATCTCCGTGCACATGGTGACTCTGGAGAGTGCTTTAGAGCACAATGATATCTCAATATCCTCTTTCCACCGATGATAGTTGAAAGGAGTGAGAAGATTGCTTGAATAGGAATCCATTTTGCACTTGTAGCGAATGCAATAGAAGTGCTTGAGATACATGCGATCACATAAAACAAAAAAAATAAGGTTGAACAACCTGCACTTTTGGAGTTTGCTTCACACCTGGCTTAGTTAATCATGCAAGCTTGATCAACTAGATACTAGATTATCCATGAATTATGTGGTAAACTCTCCGCTTTTGGTGCATAGTTGGAATGATTTTGAGCAATTTTGCTTAAATTTATTCATAGATCCAACAAGAAACCTGTAGAAGAATTGCCTTGTCCTACCATGGATTTGATACCATTTAAAATTGGAGTCACAACAATCTAAGGAACAAGACAAACACTTACAATAGATTTCACAGATCAATTTTACTCAGAAATGACATGAAACAATGCAAAAAGACTTGCAGCTGTATATTTGCTTATCATTAATCAGAAGTAGTGATACTATGCAATACAATGGCATAAATATCAATGCAATTTGAATCCAACAGAGGTCATTCGAATTCATTACATGAGAGTGGATTATGTGTAAATTAAACACCACTTAACACATCAGTTAACCACTTAACTCCAACTTAATTGACTATAACAGACTTGGAGGCAGTTTAGACTGAGTCTAACTGAATGGAACTCAACTGCATGCCAATAAGTAGGTGAGGGCGCCTATCTAACTTTAGTTAGATGAGATGAACTGAAATGCACTGAACTGAGTCACCAAAAGTAGGTGGAGGAGCCTTTAATCACTCCAGTTAAATGAAATTAACTGAATATAGGCTAATTTACGAGGAAGGTTCCTTTGCAGCTTCAGTTTAATTGAAAGGTAGGTGAAACAACCTTTAGTTAACTGAATGGGGTGCATATGTCATGCATATCAACCCATATTTGCTCCTAGATTGAAGGAGGATGCTCAGTTAGTATCCCCGATTGAAGGAGAAGACTCAGTTAAGCTCCCTGATTGAAGGAGGAGATCGAGTTGATGATGCAGTCACATAATTAAGTCAAAAACTTAGGATACATGGTAAATTAGGCCAAATAATCCAAATAATGATGTGTGGTTGGATAATGACTCCAACATATCACTGATTTGATACAATCCTTTTATAGTTATTAATCTTCAGAGAAGTTGGCCAAATTTAAACATTTTGAAACAAATTCCAAAATTACTAATTATTCCTACCAAATTGGTTAACAAATCGATGTAAATTAATAAGAAAATATAAATAGTTAGACATAACTATGAGTATGCAATCAACAATAATTGAGCAAATATGCCAATCCCATTCATTACAATATAGTTATATTAATTCTGCAATAGGTTAAAACATCCAAACACTAGATATAGGCAATGGCATGTGAATATGAGATAATAATCAATATATTATAGAGATACATAGTAAACTTAAACTCAAAAAATAAGAAAGAAAGTATGAATAAAACACAGAACGCATTCCATTATTTACCCATGAGGTGCCCTACACATTGCAGAAAATATTCAAATTACATTAAGTAGCTATGAAGATATTACAAAGTGTGATCAATAGAATCCATAAAATACACTACAAACATCAGACACAACAAATCTATGTATAGTGTAGTCTAATATCTGGCATCCCCTTGTCTTACAACAAAGATATAATAAATAAAAATTAATGGATAGACTAGATTCACAAAATAAGGATTTGATTACCTAAATCATAGGAGAATATAACTACTATGGCTCGGATTGGCAAAGAAATATCTACATTTATCACATACATCTAACATCTCCATTACATCATTATACACTGGATGTTCCAATTGGAGCCGAGATTTGCAAATGAAAGATCAGATTTCCTTTTTCCTGGTATTCTACCAATTCTCCAGGAAATTTTTCATCGAAGCCTTGTGGTGGATCGGAGATACAACAAACATCCTTAATTCTAACAAATCAAGTTGGCTTAGGGCGCAAATATGCTCCGCTGACTCATCATGTTATTGGTCCACTTCAACAAAATTTAATTTAGTTCACATAGCATCAGATAGCTTAGCAAACACCGACATACCAAGAATCTCCATGAAATTATCAGTTTTGGCCCAAATATGGCCATTGATTGTTTCACCCTTATAGATCATGTTGACAACATCCTCACACACAATGTTCCATGACCTTAAAAAAAGGATGACACTTTTGAGCTTCATAGGATCAAATCAAGGAATTATAGATTCAGGGGCATCCTTGATGTAAGTTTGTTAGTCAGGAAATTGCTCAATGGATTTAAGCTTTGCGACCTTATTCTCCACATGTTGATCTAATAGATCAGACATATGCTCTAAAGACGAGAGGTCATCCTTGAATTTCAATTAGGCTAGACATGAAGTATTTTTTAGATTCCCTAAACTAATTGTTCAGGGAAATAGCCTCCTCTTTAAACTCATCAAGAGTAAGCTTGAATGATGAGGAGGAAACTGACTGCGAATTAAGCTGTTGGAGTTCTTCTTTAATATCCCTTATTTCTACAGCTTGTTTCATTACATTTTGATCCGCCACTTTCTTTTGCTCTAGGACTTCATTAAGTTTCTTATGCAAATCCTTTGTCTCTTTCTGGTGTTGATTCTTAATGTCTTTGATTCGTGTAACAAAATTAGAATGAAGAGACATTTTTAATGCTTCTAGTGCAACAATTTTGGCTTTGTCATCCTTGACCATTTTATTCAAGGTAGTAACAGTATAATAATATGCTCCAACAAAATCCCCCATAACAGTTGCGGTCTCGAAATTCTCCTTTTGGATATCAATAGTTGGTTGTCTCAACAAAATGTGATGCTCAAGAGGACCACTAACAACATCATATTCCCTCACTCTTTTCTTCTTCACAACTTCCTTATGCTTTTAAGTGGAAAAGTCTCCCAAGGAAACTACTGCATCTTCTCTAAAGTCTGTTGTGTCTTGAGAGGATGTCATCAAAAGAATGGCAGATGATAAAATGGGCAGAGGGTGAGTGGAAACAATATACAAGGCTTGGGTGGATAGATCAGCTTGAACAAGTGAAATAACAGTAATAGATGAACCTTCTACTTGATGTTTAGAGGTTTAAGCGGATGGGGTTGCATTTTTCAAACTATGAAGTTGCACCTGGGATATTTTCACTCCAAGGATCATTAACAACCTTCATTGGTTTAACCAAACTAATTTAAGTAGTACTTTGAGGTTGGGATTGGACTACATTAGGAGGACCATATGAAGATTGATCTTGGGCAATTTGGGAGGCATGGGAAGTACTTACAAGGTTGTGAGTGGGAGAATGAGTAGTATGACCATTAACCTGGGGTGGCTTTGCATGAGAATTAGTAGGAAAAACAATGGAAAGGGATATGTTTGGTAGATGGAAGTGATGACTTAAGAGGCTCTTAAATGATTTGGGTAAACAGTAAGTCATCCTCTTGTTTCTCCAAATATAAATCAATAACATGAAGATAATATTTATGAGGGGAAGGCTTAGGAACTACAAGAACTAGGGGCTTTTCATCCTTTATTTCCAAATTAGAAACATTCTAAGAGGAAGAACCAACAATAAGTTACATGAGGTTAAGAAACCTGAGATGGCTTACTTCTAAGGAAATATGCCTATTGCATAAGCTTGGACAAGGACTCAACAAGTGTCGAAGTCTTACTAGTACTTGATCATGACTTTCTTGGCAAATGTTGTACTAAAGCCTTGGAATTTGATGAATTAACCACCAAATATTTGCTATCCTTTTCCATATGTGCCATTTCCTCTTTCTCTTAAGCTGCAAAAGATCTATTCCTTTCCTCCAAGACCATTATCTTATGTTCCTTTTATGCCTCATGAATCAAGGGCCTCTATCATGGGTCAATCATTTTACTAAGAACTTCTTCAAAATTACACACCCCTTAATACAATGAATCATCGAGTTCTGTTTCATTAATGTAGGAGGTCCTAATCTAAGAGGGGGGAAATTATTTTCTAGAAAAATGTTGAGGATCATGCATCTTTTGGGTCCCATAACAAATTTTAGTTCTTGAAATCGAGCAATCATCATATTTGCATGAAGGGCATTCTGAATAACTAAGCAGCCTATGTAAAATGGAAATTTCGTCCATGTATTTCTTTTAAGTGCAGTGCATCTGTCATGGATCCCATCAACTGTAGTTTGATAAGCAATCTCTTCAAGAGCCATTCTATTCTAGACAAACTTGAGAATAAGGTGCAATGAATTGTCTCCCCAAATCCTTAGATAAGTGAATAAATTGCATAATGTACCAATCACCCATGATGACTGTTAAATCTCTTTCTTCATAAAAAATCCTTGGGGAATTTGTCTTAAAGATGACAAGATATAGAGTTCTCAATAAATTATCACAAATGTCATAGATATGGGGCTTGTAATTATATTCCCACAACATGGCACACTAGCTGTGAATTAGAGTTGCTTCAACTGTTCAATGCCAATTCATCAATATATAGTTGAAGTATGCACACATGACATCAAACAAATAGGATGGCATATATAAATTAGGTTTCTTAGTTGCAAAGGAATTCTTTTACTTTTTTACTAGTGCTATTGCATCTTTTAGATTGATAGAAAAAATTTGGCCCCAATTGAATACACAACCATGCGTAGTGATATAATGGACCTAAGGTTCCCACTCTAGCCTAAACATAGTACAATTCTTTGAACCATAAAAGTGACAGAGTGTGGTAGCCAATACTTTGATAAGTTCTCTGAGATGTTAGGCAGGGTATAGTCTATTGGATTTGATGGTGAAGCTATTAGAATTAAACCACCATCCTTTAACCAGTTGCACCAGGTTGAATTGCTTTTCATATGCAACTACTAAATCTCGGGTTAACAACTACTGAGGGTATTAAATTGAGCACATAGATTTGTGAACAAACACACAACTCACAAGATAGATCACACAATTTACTCAGCAATTGAAGAATGGAACAGTCAAAAAATGGCTTGCAGCTGTGAATGCTTTCATTAATAAAAAAGGTAATTAGATAAAAATTACAATGAAGTACAATGGCTTAAATAGCCACATGCAATTCGAATCCACATGAGGAAATTCGAATTGGTTAGAATCTACTTGATTGTAGGTAATTAAGACCATGTCTAAATCACTATCGGAGGACTCAATAGTTAACTGACCTTGTCTAAACCATAACCGTAGTTTATCGGAGTTCTAAAACACAACTCAAGTGTTACATTCAGTGTTGACTAAGGCTAACTGACTGTGGTAGGTGAGAAATGCGCCCCTCATGCATGCAGCCATGCAAACCTAGTGCTAACTGAATGTAGAGGACTAGAACTGAATGTAACTAACTCCTAACTTAGCTTGACTAGTCACCAACTCAACTGAACTAACCTTGGTTGGTTTTGGCACTCCCAGTGGCTCCTAAATTGTAGGGATTGGTCTAGGAGGCTCCTAAACTGATGCATGAAAGTGCAATCAGTGGCAGTAGGCCTCAATTAGTGTTTCCCACACTTTAGTAACTGAAACATGTTCCCCAATTAGGCCAAGTGGCCCCAATGGTGCTAGTGACTAAAAATAGACTGGATAGAATCCCGATTTAGACATGACTCCTGATTTAGACATATGACCAAATTGGACAAGGAAGGATTAATAATCCTAACACCCCCCCTGAATGCTAACTTGGACAATCTATGGGCCTTGGTAACTAAGACCATAGGTCACCCATTACATCAAGTAAAATAAAGTAGCTGCTTAATACAAGGAGCTGGGGCAAAAACCACATGGGAAAAAAGCCCCCCCTCTATCTAAGCAGGTAGAATCATGTCTCAAGTTTGAAAAACTTGAAAATATGTTGCTACAATCTTCATCTCTATGAGGTAGTGAAGCAACATGCATGGTGTTGTGCACAGGTATTTTGGGGCCTGGCATGTAGACTTCTCCTTCTTCTCCAAAAATGATGATGGAAGGAAGGAGGAATGTAACCTTTGTCTCTTACTCGATGAAGAGGTGTATGATCATATCCATTCTTCTAAATGTAGTGAGATTGAGCCCTTTCCATATAGCATCTTATAGGGAGTCTATTGCATCTCTCTGAAGGAGGTAAGATTGCATGGCATAGCGCAAGGGTCTTTCCTTTTTGAGTGTCAGGTGAGTTTCTAGTCATCTTCCTAGTTTCCAGTTTGGAAGTAGGGACTGAATCTAGATCTGAGTCACCCTAAATCTCAATCTGATAAACTAATAAATATGGATTTGCAATACTAGTAGAAGCTGCAAAAGAAGTAGATGCAATGATTTTACCTTCCCTTGCAAGTGGCTGCTGAGAGTGCACTGTTTCTGAAGGAGGCATGAAATGTGAGAACTCATATGATCTTGAAGCATGATTTGCAACACCCTTCGCTATGATGTTCCCAGTAGAGATATCTATGATCTCCACTAAGTCAGGACCAAAGATCACTCGCTTTGGAGATCCAGTATGGGTCATCTGATAGACAGATAATAGGTTTGAAGCTAGGGAGGGAACAAATAGCACATCTTTGAACTTTCCATGTTCAAGCTTGACAGAGCCCTTCCCTTTTGTTTTGACTTTACTTTTATTGCCCATCTGAATACTAGGACCATCAAAGGACTAAAAATAAGAGAATGATTCTCTAGATGCAGCCATATGGTTGGAAGCTCCATAATCAATGAGGAAGACATGTGCTGATGTGCAACAAGCCTTCAGTACATGGCCTTTCCTTTGGTATTCTTCATCTTCTTCTTCAGAGTCATCCTTCCTTGCACTAGCAGGTTCAGAAATGTTATGTTTCTTCAAAAGAAGAGCCATTTCATCAATTTGTCTTCTCATACAAGAGCTTTTTGAATGAAAGCCCCTTCCACAGTAAGAGCATAGGACCTTGCCTTTTCCATTCTTCTTGATTCTCTTCGAACCCAAAGGCTCTTTTGACTGCTCTTTCTTCACATGAGACTCATCTCTTTGCTTCCCTTTTTCATTTGCTACCTTATCTCCTCTTGCAACCAGAGCTTGATCTTTGGAAGATCGAATGATCCCCATTTGGATCAATTTATCATTCTCAGAAATGAGAGATTGGATGAAGGCATTAAGAGTGGGCATCTTCCAATTTCGAGTAGTGAGCCTTACTATTTGGAAGGTTGATAGAAAGACTGAGTAGTCTGCATTGAGCTTTGTGAGAATGGCAAGGATGAGCTCATATTCATCCTTCTCCACTTTGCATTGCTTCAACTGATATATCAGGTTCTTGAACTTTGTGAAGAATTCATTCAGTGATTCGAAGTTGGATGGATTAAGAGTGATCAGATAATTTTCTAGCTGATGGATCCTCATCTCATCCTGCTTATCAAATAAGGAGGTAAGCTTGTCCCAAATCTCCTTGGGAGTCTTCAATCCTTGGATGTGGAATCGAAGATCTTGAGAAACTGAGGAGAATAAGTGTCAATGGGCTTCATCAAGGCTGTTCAAGTACTTTTCTTTGTCATGATCTAAAGGTGGCACTGCCTCTGTTTCTTCTATGAGTTTGAAGAGCTACTTGGTGCAAGGCATTACCACCATATCTTCCTTCCACTGGTGATAGTTGAAGGGAGTGAGAGGCTCTACTTGATGAACCATTTTGAATGCAGTAAGAAGGACTGAGCTGCTTTAGCGAATGCAATGAGAATAAATGGCTGCTTGTAGCGAATGCTATGAGAAGAGCTGATAACTTGTCACACAATAAAACATACAAAGTAAGGTCCACAGTCTGCACTTTTGGAATTTCCTTCACACCCAACATAGTTGATCAAGCAAGCTTGATCAACAATTTCCTAACTTGGGATATTAAGTGGTAAATTGTCCGCTTCTGGTGTAGTACTGGAAGGAGCAATTTTGTTAAAAAAAAATGATCCAGCTGGATATCTGAGGAGGAGAGGTGTCTTGTCTGCCAAGGCTTTGATACCATATTAAATTGAGCACATAGATCTGTGAACAAACACACAACTCACAAGATAGATCACACAATTTACTCAGCAATTGAAGAATGAAATAGTGCAAAAATGGCTTGCAGTTGTGAATGCTTTCATTAATAAAAAAGGTAATTAGATAATAATTACAATGAAGTACAATGGCTTAAATAGCCACATGCAATTCGAATCCACATGAGGAAATTCGAATTGATTAGACTCTACTTGACTGTAGGTAACTAAGACCTTGTGTAAATCACTATCGGAGGACTCAATAGTTAACGGACCTTGTCTAAACCATAACTGGAGTTCATCGGAGTTCTAAAACACAACTCAAGTGTTACATTCAGTGTTGACTAAGGCTAGCTGACAGTGGTAGGTGAGAAATGCACCCCTCCTGCATGCAGCCATGCAAACCTAGAGCTAACTGAATGTAGAGGACTAGAATTGAATGTAACTGACTCCTAACTTAGCTTGACTAGTCACCAACTCAAATGAACTAACCTTGGTTGGTTTTGGCACTCCGAGTGGCTCCTAAATTGTAGGGATTGATCTAGGAGGCTCCTAAACTTATGCATGCAAGTGCAATCAGTGGAAATAGGCCTCAATTAGTGTTCCCCACACTTTAGTAACTGAACCATGTGCCCCAATTAGGCCAAGTGGACCCAATGGTGCTAGTGACTAAAAATAGATTGGATGGACTCCCGATTTAGAAATGACTCCTGATTTAGACATATGACCAAATTGGACAAGGAAGGATTAATAATCCTAACAGAGGGGCCTTTAGCGCATATACCTGAGCGAATATCTCTATTCTGCAATGCACAAACACAACCTGGTTCGAATCCCAGAAAGAACTAGAAGGTAGGTCTGCAAAATCTATCATCCACTTCACTAAATCCATGTACAACATCTCATCTAGACATATAACAATGGCATGAATATTTGAATCCCTAATCTTTTGAAAATCCTTAACATCATATCCAAACTGTGAAAAGTCTCCATTTTTTAACAAGTTGTAAATAATCACCCAGTCTAAGCATTGGGTGTCCATGTTCTGATCATCAGTGTTTGAAAAGATTATGAACTTAGGGTCTCTAGTTTTAGACTGATCTGTCGCTACTTTGTACTTCTCCCATGGATCCATGGTGATTATGAAGTTTCCTTAATGGAAAAACCATAATAAGAAAATTTTGAATTAAAAAATAAGCTAATCAGAAGAAAAAAAATTACAATTAAACAATTACTTAATTAAACTATAAAAATTCCAATCCAATGAAATCTCCAATCAACTATAATTTCACTCTCAGGGTTCCACACAAACCAATATGTTAAAAATCAATGGTAAATTTTTAAAATAACTAATGTGTCGAGGTTTAATTTGGGAAAAATTAACTTCTTATCATCATTGAATGTGTGGATATCATATGCAAACCATATATTATTTTGTAGTAATAAGAGTTTGAGTTTAACATTGGAAAAGGTGGTAAAGTTGACATATATCATGTACACTATACGTTGATGTTCTATTGGCATTGGAAGAACGTAATAATTGGAAACCTGAATTGAAGGATATGATGTGATTTTTCTATTTATGAGACTAGCAGTCTCGATCAACGTTTAAAAAGGTAGGTTTTGTAAATTGGAAATGATTGATGTGGCATGCCAATTCATCCTATTCACATCTTGTTCATTGGTTGACACTTGTTATGTTTTGAAAGTGGATTTAACATGGCTAGGGTTGTTTTTCCATATGATGATCACATTGAATCAACTGAGTACATGACACTTTAATGTTGGGAATTCTCTATTTTTCATCTAGGTTAGTGTTTTGTTCCATTGTTCATTTGAAAATTTGGTTAGCACCCACTTGTAGCTCACATTTGGAGGTTTACAAATTGTTTTTACCTCTCAAACAAAGAATATTTTGGAGTGTTGAAAGGTATATTGACAAGGAGTTTGCTCCTTATCAAATAATGAATTTGCAATGTTATATATTTTTTTGATGCTTTAATGGAATCTTATTTGCATGGCTCCCTTTCCCTTTTTTTATTAATATACAAAAATGCTTCAGATAAGATGACGTTTTCAGAGTTAAAAGTGGAAATTGAATGTCAATTTAAAAGAATGAAATCTTGGTTGCATGGATGGTTTGTTTTCCTTGAAGTGTCATTGGAAGTTTTACTGGGTTAGAAATGATTTTACAATCATTTGCATGAAATATTTTTAAAACCCTCCCCGTTTTGTACTGATTGTTATACTTTGCATGCATTCTATCCTAAGTATTTGGTGAAGAAAACTATTGAATATTGGCTGTTGTAGGTGTTACCTACTAAGTCATACTTAGTCAGTGTTATCAAGTGAGCCTGGTGAACCAGACAAAGATGATTTTTTTGGACTTCAGAAGACCTTCAGACTTGCTTCTGGGAAGTGTTTTTTTATCTACCACATGTTCATACCCCCTTGAGGGAGTTGTAATAAAATGTTCTAGCATGATAGTGTGTGTAAAAGACTCGGTCTCTTGGACTCATTTATCAATCCAATCAGCCCAGAGTGTTTTTTTTCCTTGGTTATTATTGGTTGTTGAATAAATGACTGATAATTTCTGAGTTTTTCACTCAATACCTCCAAAGTTGGGGTGGTTGGCTTGACATTTAGGCCTATTGAGGTTATTAGAGTCTGTTTGTCAATGTATAAACATGCTAGGAATTATGGTCGAGTCATATGAACATGTGCTAAGTCCCCCTAGGTTTTGTTTTTTTTTTAATTTTTAATTTTAATTTTTCCACAAACTTAGGCTATTTTTTAATAGTCTAAATGGAAAAATTGGTATTGTAATAAAAGTGGGGTTAAAAGTTAGTTTCAGTCATGGGGTTGCTCATTTTCTAACTTAGAGCACTCGGTAAACCCATAAATCCACTTTTCCTAAATTTTGAGTGATTTTTCCATCACTAGGGTAAGGAAATCCAAAAAAATCAAATATTAATTAATTTAATTACAAATTGATTAAATAATGGAGCAAATCCAAATTCCTAAATTAGTGGAGTTTGCTCCAATTTGACTGAAATCAGTCTCATTGGCTTCAGATTGACTGGGAGTTCCCATTCCTTGACTGAAGGCATGGATCAGGGCTAAAGAGGAGCTTAACATGCTCATGCAGATCTGGGGGTTACGCCCTCCTTTCTCTCTCTTCCGCGCGTGTGGATCAATCTGGCTATTGTTTGATGGATGGGTTAGTTTACTGAGTGAGATGCCACTCTAATTTGTAGTTCAGGTCCAATTAGACTCAGTTCATCATCAGATCAGGCTCAACTTAAATCTCCATCATCTGTAGTCTCTCCTTCAGTCAGGCATGCGCCCCTCTTGGCCAGTCTGGCTATAAATAAAGTAGCTTTTCTCTTTCCAAGCTAGTTAGAGCTGGGAAGAAAGGCTTGCTATTGTGTAATATTGTATTGATCATTATTTTTGTTAAAATAAAAGAGAAGCATTGGAGGCTAAATTGTGGAGTACTTTTCATGTGTGGATCATCATTATCATGCTGCTTTTGAGGTGAACTGCTATTTTTACATTTTTTGCATTAAACTGTTGTCTACTTGGATGATTATTGGAATCATAGGAATAGATCATTGCAGGTAACTTTACTTACCCCTATTTTGTTACATATGTTTGAATGAGCTAATATTTGCATGCTAAATAAGATTATTTTCATGCTATGTCATCTACTTCTCATATGTACCTTCAGATTTAATGGTTTTGTTTGCAGGATTTGTTGTTTAGCTTACAGGTTTTCCATGATTTGAAGAGTTGTGGTTCAAGTTTGATTCCACTGGATTTCCAATAAATATTGTGAATATTGTGCCCCTCGGTGCTTCACTAACAAGTTTCTTTTGCAGATCTATTTCAGCAACAATCACTTCTCTTTTCCTCTTCCTCCTTCAAAATTTAAAATTTCTTCAAATTGGTTACCATTTAAGAATCTTATCGCTTAGATATATCTCATTAAGAAAATCATATATAAATATAGTTAGTAATATCCTTTCCTAAGTTTAGATCTTAGTTCTATTTTGCATGCAAAGTTATATTTGAAGAGATCTAGTTCAAATTACCCTCTTTTGCAAGCATTATAAAGGCAATTTGTAGCTTGCTCATAAGGTAGTTTCACTTTTTTTCGTTCTTTAAAGTTTTAAATTATGGAAGAAAAGTGCATATCTTATTGGCTGCCAAAACAGAAAGCCAAGATCCCAAGGAAAGCTTGCTTTCCTTGGTTCCTTTTTTGCAAAACTAAATTACCCTTTTTAACAATTTTTAACTTAGTCTCTTTCTGGTAATTAGTGTGGTGACCCAAAACACTTTTAAAATGTTTTTGGGCACATTTGATTTTAATTTGTTGCTGTTTTTTAACAGGTTTAACAAAAAAGGGAAGGAGACTTCCCGTTTTCTGACTCTTGGGCGAACCGGAGCTTCCTGGAGGCTTCCCCCACCGTTGTGCTTTTGTTTAAGCTTGTTGTAAGCTTGTTGTAAGCCTTTGGATCCTAGATAACAAGGAACAAAGTGAAAATTAGTTTGCTGATATTGTAACCCTTAATAATAAAAAATAATCACTTCGAGTAGGCTCTTTCTAGCCCACTCCCCATCCCCCCAGGGGGGATTCGCGTCCGTTTCACTTTTTTGCTTTTTTTGTTTCCTGTTTTTTTGCTCTAGATTAGTCTTGTCATGTAGGATTGTATACTTTGATCATATTTTTCATTATTCCATATTTTGAAATCAAAGTAATACTAATAGTTACCCCACGAATCCCCGATTGAACCGAAAGGTGAAAGAGGATCATGGTAGAATTAATTAGAAAATATGTGGTGTGTGTTTTTTCATTGTTACTTTTCATATGCAAGCAGTAAAATTAACCCCTCCTTTACTTCCCGTTTGAGGTCCACTTGGACCGAAAGAGAATCCTGGAGGGTCTTTTTTTTTAAACAAGAACACGCTCTTAAAATTTACTAAAATTGACAAGACTCTGGTGTGTATGCTCTGCACTTGGATGCGGTTCGTTCGATCGGTCAAGCTACATCAAAAGCAACGCGAGTGACTAGAATAATTAGGATTCACTTTCCCAATTAACCACCTCAGGGGAAAATCCAACGCCTCGATTAAACCGTAAATGGTGGCAAAATACCCAAAGGAAGTGGGAACTACTAGACAGTGACCTCGAGGCATCGATCTTTGTTACATCCTAGCAGGTGTATTATGAACACAGTCTCAGAGAATCCATTCATCCCACATATTCCTTGCAGGTAGCCGTAGCGGTTGTTACTTTTGGACATACTCCAAGTACCCCCTGGGAATATCTAGGGTCCCCCCGCCTAATTTAATTCACTCATCTTTTCACATTAATTTAAAATGTACCAAGATACAATTGCACAACATTCACTCCAGCACTTGCAAGCACTCTTAGTTATTTTCGACTCCATTTTTAAGGCATTGGTCAACTGTTTATTTCTTTCAATCTATATGTGATTGGGTGTCATATCGTGCTTATTTGTGATTATCTCATCATGTTATCTGTTGTTTACAATTGTTAAATCAAAACTCCTAAAAACTTATCCATTTAATACCATCATCATCTAAGTAACCAGCCTTAGTAACTTGTAGGGTCTACCCCCTTGGCTTCGTTAGGAGTTTTCCTAAACGGAGGAGTCAAGAACAAGGTGACAACCTTGACTCGAGACTTGCCCCAAAGGACGCACCAAGTGGCTTGAAGATTTATGCCATGTTCCCCCCCATGTGTGTGAAAGGCGGCAACATATTTTGGCGTCATTGCCAGGGATAAATCTTTTTATTCCTAAGTACGAATTAGCTTAACTTTTTTCTAAAGAACTAAAAAGATAAAATTTTGATTGATCTTGTCTTTAAAACACAAAATTAAAACTCGATCCATCTAACGACTCCACTGTTTAATATCCCTCCAAGGATTTCTACCCAAAGAAACCCCGAACGATTATTCAATTCTCTCCCTGATTCTGAAAGGTTGAATAGGCAGACTTCTCGTTGAATCCTTGAAGATTTAGGAGACCAATCCCTCTCAGATATCCATCACATATTTGAAGAGAGTCACACTCAACCATCTATCGCCATGTTTGATATTTTCAAAGCCCTTGACTTTTCTCAGATAGAAGGTACTGCACATGCTATCTCGGGTGATGCTATCAAGAAACTTCCTACCTTCCAAGGAAACAATGCCATCATCGCCAAGTCCCACCTGCGGAAGTTTGAAAAACACCTAGTCTCTTATTGCATTGATGTGGCCAATGACCATGATGATGTCAAGATGAAGTTGTTTTCTTTATCCATAGAAGAAGAGGCTAGAGAATGGTACCTTGACTTGGAAAACAACTCATATGCAACCCTTAAGGACTCCCTGGATGGTTTTATGGAGAAGTGGGGATAAAAGAAGGAACCTAGACATCAACTTGCTGCCCTCCACAACATCAAGAATATGGAGAATGAAACCATAGAGGAATTCAACACTAAATTCAGGCGTGTCATTGTGGACCTTCATGATAACACCAAGCCAAATAATGCTTCTATCCTCATATACTACATTGAAGCCTTCAACGGTGACTTAAGGTACCAGTTGAGAGATAAAGAGCCAGCCGATCTTAAAGCTACCCAGATCCTTGCCAAGAAAATTGAAACAAACATGCAGTAATCCGGTAAATCTAACATACCTAGATGCACCAGAGGAAACTCTTCTCACAACAAAGAGACCAAGGGTAAGGCTGCTGTTGAGTCAGAAGAGAAGGGCACTTCCAAAGATACCATGAAAGAGATGGCAGAAATGATGAAAACCTTGGTCACTAATAAAAATCAACAAATGGCCAATCATGCTGCATAGCTGAATCACATGCATAATAGATTGGTGATGATGGAAAGGAATAATGGACCGAGGAACTTTCAGCCCAAGCAAAATCAGATGTATCAAAAGAAATCCCCTCATCAAGAACCTATGATCCCAAACCAGTTAGACTCATCTAACATGGTAGAGGAAGTGATTCAATGGTGTAGACCTTGTGAACAATTCCACTGGGAGAGTACTTGTTAAGTTGCAAATCAAGTCATGGAACATGGAATTCCTGAGTTCAGTGGCCAGGACACAACTTCAAGTAATCCTGATCATGTATACATGGTAGGACAAACCTACCCTTTGTCAAACCAGCATTGATAGCAGGCCATAGATTACAGTCATGAGAAGGACCTCCTTTCCCACTTCTATGGTGAAATTCCTAATCTAGAAAAGGTTAAGGAAATGAAGGAGGCTAGATTCAAGGGTGCAGTTTATCGAAGGAAGGAGAAGTCTTCACCAGCTAAATAGTACAAACCTAAGGTAACAACTCCTCCTTTTCCAAATCCCCCTATTGTCCCAGAATCAAATATTGACATTGCAAAATGGTGGAATGTTTTTAAGGTCTCTGCTTATGCAACTGATATCATTCAAATTCTTGGTCAAAAAGAAAAGTTGTTAAAAGCCATAGAGGATAGTCAGAATAAAACTCATGATGTTGTCAAAGAGGATCCTCCCCCTAGTAATAATGCTATATTTGAAGAGGAACCTATTAAACCTAAAGATATGCCTATAGTCCTCAACAGTGTTGATCCGAGAAGAGAATACCACCCGCCTTTCTATGCCTCTCTTTTAGTTGAAACTATTCTCCTTCATAACTGCATGTTAGATTCAGGTGCTTCATTAAATGTCATAACAAGAAAAGTAATGGAACAACTAAATCTAAGGATCACACGATCCTACCACAATGTTTGTGAAATGGATGCAAGAGAAGTTGATGTGGTAGGGATAATCTTAAATCTACATGTTGAATTGGCCAAGTATTCGGACATCGACATGGCGATGGATGTGGTAGTGATTGATGTGCCAGATAATTGGGGTATGTTGTTATCTAGAAAGTGGGTTGTAACTCTTGGTGGGTACATTAAAATGGATTGGACATATTCTACTATACATGCATCAGAAAACACAAGGGTGATACTCCATAGGGAGAAACAAAGGAAACAACATGTAGAAAACCCTAAGAAGCCTGGAAATGAATTTGCACATTGCACTGACAACTTTGGAAACTATGCTATCTTGTGAAATTTCATGGCCCCTATTAAGGAAAACATTAAAGATGAAAAGATAGACGAGGTTTGGAAAATGTACTTTGATGGGGCTTATTCCAAAGCCGGAAAGGATGCGGGCATTGCAATCATTTCTCCTTCAAATAAAATCTACAACTTTGCTTTCAGGTTAGAGTTTGAAGCATCAAAAAATGTAGCTGAGTATGAGGCATTTCTTATAGGGTTAGAAACTGCTAAATACATGGGAAAAAAGATGTTAAACATAAAAGGTGATTTAGACTTAGTTATCCTCCAGCTTAAGAATCAGTATCAGTGTAAAAGTGACAGACTAAGGAAGTATAGGAATGCCATATGGGACACCATGGAATGGTTTGATGCACTTAACATTCAAAATATCCCTAGGGAAATGAATGGGTTAGCAGATAAGTTGGCGGTGGGAGCATCCACCCTCCAGCCTTCAGATGAGATGATTAATGGAAATGGAAAAATGGAAATTAATTTCAGACCTTCAATTCCGGATAATGTAGATCATTGGCAAGTGTTTAAAGACGATGAACAACTCTTGAGATTCATCCATAATCTCCAAGAGTTTGAGGGTGGAAAGATCAGTTATCAACAGGAGGGTAAAGAGTATCAGGAGTGTGAGGATAATGTAAGGAATCACATCCCGAGTAGCCTTATAGCTTTTGAAATTTTGTTTGATTGACAAGATCATCATAAAAAACAAAAAAGAATCAATAAAAATTGGGGATTATATGGAAATAAACATAGGAACGGATAAAGACCCCAAGTTAATAAAAATTGGAAAAGGTACTTCGAAAAAGGAAAGGAACAGTTTGATCAACTTAATCAAAGAGTATAGAGATGTGTTGGCCTTTAGTTATGATGAGCTTAAAGTTTATCAGGAAGATGTGTTTCAACACACTATTCCCCTCATAGAAGTGGCTAAGGAGGTCAATCCTTTTCGACAAAAGCTTAGGTGAATAAATTCTAAGTTGGCCCCCATTGTGTAGAAGGAGATTCAAAATATGTTAGCAGTAGGGATCATAGCACCTACAAGACATTCATCATGGTGCTCCAACTTAGTTATTGTTAGAAAGAAGAATGGGTCAATTAGGATATGTATAGATTTCAGAAATCTAAACACATCATGCCTTAAGGATAATAACCCATTTCCCGACATGGAAACATTACTTCAAAGAGTAACAGGATCAGGAATGATGTCCATGTTGGATGGCTTCTCCGGTTATAACCAAGTGTTGGTAAATAAAGAAGATCAACATAAAACTACATTCACCACACCTTGGGGCACCTATAAATTTTTAAGAATGCCTTTTGGCTTATTAAATGCCAGTGCCACCTTCCAAAGAGCCATGGATTTTTCCTTTAAAGAACTTATAGGAAAAATAATTGAAATATATCAAGATGACTTAACTATTTTTTTAAAGGAAATATCTGACCACATAAGTCATCTTAGGCAGGTTTTCATAAGATGTTGGAAATATGGTATTTCCTTAAACCCTGCCAAGTCAATCTTTGGGGTTGACGAAGGCAAGTTGTTGGGACACATCATTTCTAAGGATGGTGTCAAGGTCGATCCTGAATGAGTTGAAGCCATTAAGAAAGTCCCCTTTCCTCAGAATCTTAAAGCTCTCCCTTCTTTCAACGGTAAGATAAATTTCATAAGGAGATTCATCCCAAATTTAGCAGAACTAATGAAGCCCTTACAAAAGTTGTTAAATAAAGATGCTAAATTTGAATGGACGGATGAAAGGAAATATGCTTTCAAGTATATCAAAGATGCTGTATCCAATTCCCCAGTCTTGGATCAGTCCAGATTATTCCAAATAATTTTAGATATTTTCCTTTGCCTCAGAGGACACCATTGTTGATGTTTTGCTTCAAAAGAATAAGAAGTGACAAGAGAAACCTATAGCATTTATGAGTAGATCCTTGCAACATTCAGAGTTGAAGTATACCACCATGGAGAAACATGCCTATTCCCTTGTCAAGTACCTTAAACATTTTAGAACTTATGTGGGATACTCTAAAATCATTGGGTATGTACCCCATGCATATGTCAAGGATATCATGTCTCAACAAGATTGCCTAGGCATCAGGGGTAAATGGGTTTCAAAGATTCAAGAGTATGATTTAGAGATAAAGCCTACTAAGTTAATTAAGGGACATGGTCTTGCAAAGATGTTGACCCAAGGAAATGAAAAATCCTTAGGAATAATTTTCCAGAACAGTGATCCAGAACAAAGTGTATTAGACGAGCTTCAGAGATTAGAGCAGTACCCTTGGTATACCGACATCATCTTTTTCTTTTGTAACCTTACATGCCCTGATCACCTACTTGGCCATAAAAGAAGAGCATTAAGGTTAAAACCAAATAAGTATTGTTTAACAAAAGATGGTTTGGGTTGGAGAAACCCCAATGGTTTAATACTTAGACATGTCAATGAATCTGAGTCCAAAAAACTCATGGTTGAGTTCCATGCAGGATTATGTGGTGGATATTTTGCAACAAGAACAACTGCCCATAAAATCCTTAAAGCAAGCTACTGTTGGTTGAACCTTTTTTTCGATGTGCAAAATTCTGTCAGAGTTTTCCCCCAGTGTTAGTTGTTCACTGGAAAGCAACAAATGAAAGCCTTGCCTTTAAAACCAATAGTAGTCCAAGCCCCTTTCCAGGAGCGGGGACTTGATTTCATCGGTAAGTTCAAGGATAACTTGAGCAATGGTTATTCTTGGATACTCACCGCCACTGATTATTTCACCAAGTGGGTAGAGGCGATACCCACCAATAAGGCAACGGATGCTATAGTCATGCATTTCCTAGAAGATGGGATTATCACAAGATTCGGTGTGCCAGCCAGAATCATCACAGATAATGGCCCATGCTTCAGTTCCTCCGGGATGTCATCCTTTTGTTTCAAGTACGGCATTGTCCTATCCCATTCATCCAACTGTTATCCCCAAGGAAATGGTCTAGCTGAGTCGAGCAATAAAAACTTAATGACCATAATCAAGAAAACTGTGGGTGATAATAAAAAGGCCTGGAATAACAAGATCAAGTTTGCATTATGGGCCGATAGAATCACAAAGAAAAGCTCAACCGGAAGGAGCCCCTTCGAACTTGTCTATGGCCTGGATGTCACCTTATCGGTCCACTTAAAGCTTCCAATTTATCAGCTTCTCCAGACCTTTAGCTCAGATCAGGATGCCATTCAAAACAGAATCAACCAGTTAATCGAGTTAGATGAAAACAGAGGAAATTCCCTTGACCAAAGTATCAGAAATTCAGACAAAGTCAAGAGAAACTTTGATAGATCCTTCCAAGTAGGTGACACAGTCTTGCGTTGGGACAAACAGTGGGAGAAACTCGAGAAAGACGGAAAGTTCAATAGCTTATGGTTGGGGCCATATATCATTGATGAAGTAGGACTCGATTGTTTTTGCTTATACTGCCAAACCCACAGAAAAATTAGCACATTCATTATCCATAGAAAATATAATGCCACCATATCCACTCATTGCTGGATCACCTTGAGATGCCCCATAAAAAAAGCACCATTGGTAAGATCCACCCACTTGTACTTAAAAAATGAATGCGATCTTCATTTTAATATGCATATGTGGCATAGAGTCCCTTGAAATCATATATATTAGGCGAAATAATACAATCCTCAAAGATAGCCTTATTCCTGGCCAACCATGTGCTCAAGATCAATAGAATAGGAAAAGAGAGAAGATCATATGAGTAAGGTGAATCTATCTAGGATTTCAATGTCGCTTGAAGGTAAACACCATTCCAATCATGTATAAGCCATTTTGTATCATGTCCCACATTCTAAGCATTTATGTGCATGAAATGAACAAGTGTGAGATGGTTTCATTTTCTTCTTTACATAAAGGACATCTACCAGGGCCTTCATAAATATTTTACAAAGGAAATGCCATATAGGAACTCTGTTGGAAAGTGCTAACCAAGTGAAACATTTGGTCTTGAGTAGGAAGTTTAGTCTCCATAGAATATGGAACCACCATTAAGGTTAAGGATTATCCATCTCTTCTCTGAGAACTATGTATCCTAGTTTAGGAGTATATTTTCCACACATTGGATTCCTGCTCCATAAAATTTCATCATTGCTTTCAATCAGTCTGATATGATTTTTATACAGGGAATAAATGAAATTGTCCCATATTTCCTTGTCCCTGTCGTGGAATCCTAGATGATCATCCTTAAACCATGTTTGTCTATGGTGACAAGTATTCACACAATCATTTATCTGAAAAAGATAGGATATGCCATGTTCCCAAAGATGATCAATCATATGTTTTGGAAGGATATGACCCTCCATATTTCCAATCCAAGAATCAATACCTATCCCAACCTTCCTAGTGTCACCAATGCTCCACTGTAATCAATAAACTACAAGATCAAATGCATCAAGAATTCCTTTTCACATAGTAGATATGTTCCTATAATTTTTGTTCTTATGCCCAAACCATTCTTAAATAGATAGAGGATATGTGTATTTGTGATAAACCACCTATGTCCATAAGGACTTCTTAGACATAATACGCCAAACAAACTTAACAAAGAGATATTTGGAAAAGAGAGAGGGATGCTTCAATCCCCAACCACCTGAATCCTTTGGCAGAGTGAGTCTTTCCCATGCCACCAAGTGGAAAGGATTTTCATCTTATGACCATTCCATAAAAAATTAAACAAACCTTCTTGATCATGTCCAAAATTCTAGAGGGTACATGGGAAAGAGTAACCCAATATACATGGATAGCTTCAAGGATTGATTTCAATAGGATCAATCTACCCCCTTTAGATAACTAGATGTTGCACCATAGTGAACCTTCTTCTCAATATTGCTTACTAGTCAGTACCAATCATTTTTTCCATAATCATTAGGTTTGATAGATAAACACAAATATTTGATACCATGTTCAACATTATCAGTGCAGAAATTGAACTGTGTACGGGTTGTGTTATTTTGATAGCCCAGTAATTGTTTTTATTCCTCAGTGTACCTCTATTCTGGGTGTTTTTTGGGTTACATGCTGGTCCATAGGGCTCCATTAATGCTCATGACCTTGCCTTGATGATTGTTGTTTCTCATCTTGGTAGTCACTATAGGCGGTGATGTATATAACCCTTAATTATTTGTTCTTTCTTTGACTCTTTACATTGTGAATCCTTTGATCGCTAATGCTTTTGTTTATTCTTCTCCCTTCTAATGCCCATCTTAGGGATCACCTTCAAGTGCTTATGTGGGATATTCTTCTAATTCATCCTCAAACTCTTCATTTGTTCTCTATGTAGGATATATAATTATTTTAGTTGCAATGATTTCTCTAAGTACCACCTTGAGACCTTATTGTTTAATAAGAGAAATATATTGCAATGAATTTTTTTCTTGTACCAAAGTTTCATAATATCCTTTTACACATTAATATTCATTGTTCATTGTACCTAGTAAGTCCATAAAAGGATATCCAAGAATAAAATGCAAATCCTCCATATCTATAGCATGAAACTTTAAATGAAAAACACATTAATCCAAATTTAATATTCAAATATTTAAAAATGGCCACATTCTCAACCTTAAGTTGTGTGCTTTTGATATGTTTTACGAGGACCAACGATCTTGTAGCCAAGTTAACATTGATGAAATATACTTATATGGTTTATAAAATAATTCCTTTCTCTTGATGAAGACTCTCTTTGTCCATCTCCATTACCTCACATTCCGTGTCTTAATGGCATGTTTTCGTATTCTTCATTTGGAAGTCTCAACATCTTCCTAAGTGAAGCCACTACTACCAAATCTCAACATTGAATCTTGAATTAAATTATAGCCTATGTTTGCAGAGTTTTGATCATCATTTAATATTCTTAATTTATTATTCAATACTAGGGATGCTATATTTCCTTGTAAAATACATATTTCTTAGGGAAACCCAAAAATAGAACTTGGGTTTTGAAAAAGTAGCTTACATGGAAATGGAGTTCCTTAATAAAATTTAAAATGGCATAACTTAATCAATATTGTCATAATTGCTATTATGACCCCAATTTGAGAATGGCACCCAACCCTACTTCAGATGGCATCGATATGGTTGCAATCTAGTTCATAAACAAAGATAAAATCATATAGCAAGAATTGTCAAGGGTTTTGAAGTTATAACTTGAAATGGCCATAAGATTTGTAATATTTCCTAGAATTGCTTTTAAGACCCCAATTATGAAATACCACTTCCACTCTACTTTTAATGGCACTAGTTCGACTACAATTTGGTTCATACAAAAACACAGACTCATGCCACAAGAATTTTCCACAGGGGTTTTGAGGCACAACTTTAATTAGTTGTAGCTTATACAATACTTCTTAGAATCATTATTATGACCCCAACTTACAAATGGAATGACAACTCCGCTTTTAAATGTAATTAGTGCTACTATGATTTGTTTGGTTAATAGGTTGAGAGAAATCCTGCTACAAAAAAACCTACAAAAAGAAAATAAATTGCTTCACTTTAGCCAAAGAAAGTGTTCTAATACAACTTGTGATCCTAATGGAATTAGAGAAATGTTTCATAATAACAAATGGTTTCACACATTAGTAAACACGAAAAATATAGAATTCCCTTCATGTAGGACAACACTATCAATTACTCCTTAAGAGAGGAACCATGCCACAAGCTATGTCCATTACAATATGAAATTCAACATGCTCCATAAAAATGGTATAGATGTGTGTATATACTTTATTAGGAGTATTCATAGGGGCCTATACCAACTAATTTCATTATTACATTCCATAAATGATTACCCACTAACTACCAAATGGGCCTTATTCAAATGGGTATGGTGCATTACATTAATTAATGAGTTTACACATCAAAAACTTAGTATTTATCCTCAAACTATGCAAAAGACCATAAACCACAATATAAACCCTACAAACAAAATATTTTCCCTACAAGAGAAATATGGTATTTATCCCATGAGTATGGTCACATTACATTAACTATCCTCCCTAGGTACATTACACTAACATCTTATGCACATGTGTTATGGAAATAATAGTGCCCTCAATTAATTGTTGGGTCAATTAAGACATTAACGTTGAATCATCCACAAAATGAACATTTGGTTGTTGACTTATGCCAAGGAAACAAATTCCTCTAATTTTCCTTGTAAAGAATAGTGTCCTCCATCAATTGTTCAGTCAATTAAAACATTGATGTTGAATCATCCACAAAATGAACGTTTAATTGTTGCAAAGGAAAGAAGATCCTCTAATTTTCCCTTACACTTAAGCCACCTCCAACAAATAGCCCAAAACATCAATTGTAATCACATAAAGATAAAGCGTTGGAGGACAACCTTACCAAATAAATCATTGTAGAAGAATGGAGTCTCAAAGTACAACATTCACAATAACTCTTACTAAGGTCCATGAAAAGCATCTCCTCTAACTTGTGATAAATGGTACCAAACCCCAATCATTCCAAGTTTTTAAGGATAATCCCATTCAATCCCATATTAAACATTATTAAAATCAATTCTCTAAAATGAAACATTTTCTCAATCCCTTAAGTTATAAGCTTATCCAATATAAAAATCCCTTAATAAATCTAATGTACTCCTTGTAGAATATTTGGGCAACCAACCACCTAATCCTTCCTATGGCCAATGCTTCCACTAAGATTGCATTGATCCCTTAATAAATCTAATGTACTCCTCATAGAATATTTAGGCAACCAACCACCTAATACCTATAGCCAATGCTTCCACTAGGATTTCATTGTAGAGACTATTGTAAAACATCAAATCCTCTTTAGTGACTTCAAAGATTAACTTGATAAACCTTGCATTGACAAGCTCCACCACAATACCTTTTGGTAAATTCTTAACATATTTTCAAATAGGATAAGTTATGCAACATCTAAATGTGGCATTCCACTCACTAGATACTTTTTAATCTTTTCACTTTCAGAGTTGCTTCTAATATAGCATACTTTAATTTCACTAGATATTTTAAAAAAGTCTTTACCATCGGAGGGAGAACATGTTTAACAAGATCCATAAGGGCTTCACAGATAAAGTTAGCGTCTACTAAAGTGAAAAACCTTTGAAAACTCTCCCAGATTTCAGTCTCATCCACCTCATGTTCCCCTTGGGATCTCAAAGAACTAATTTTCTATTTAGGACCTTATTCTAGAATTTAGAAGACCCAACCCCTTTAGCAGTAATCCTAGGGCCTCTTGCCTCGAACATTCATTCAGGGTCTTTCGAAGCTGGTTCCGAATTTGGTTTTCTACTCCTTTGCAATAATCTTTCCATCCCCTTGGAACTTTTGGATGTGCGCTGTATGGCTGCCTCCCACCGTAGCATCAAACCACTTTCCCTAGGGAAAAGATACCCAGGTGCGTTGGATGCGTAGTTCCCAAATGCTGAGTGGGTCCATGGAGGGGAGTTCCACATGGTTGAGTGGAATGGGCAGCTGATGGAGTTGCGATACAGCTCTTCCTTTTGATGAAATGCAGCCTTGAAATGACTGCAAAAGGATGCTCGGTGGGACAAAAGAGTAATAAACAAATGGGCAGAAAAACAAGATTCAATTTTCAAGTCAATCCTAGCATATTGGCCCTCAGCTAAAAGTGCTAGAATAGTATCTCAGCTTTTGTAAGGAACAAGCTACAGGCTACAAGACATTCTCTTCTTCATTCAACAGTTTCGACGCACACATTATAGTCAATTTGGCTGTAAATGCAGAAAATTACACAGAAAAAATCAATGTTGGTAAAAAGCATATCTGCTGTTGAGTAATAAACAAATGGGCAGAAAAACAGGATTCAATTTTCAAGTCAATCCTAGCATATTGGCCCTCAGCTAAAAGTGCTAGAATAGTATCTCAGCTTTTGTAAGGAACAAGTTACAGGCTACAAGACATTATCTTCTTCATTCAACAGTTTTCGACGCGTACACATTATAGTCAATTTGGTTGTCAATGCAGAAAATTACACAGAAAAAATCAATGTTGGTAAAAAGCATATATGCTGTTGAGTATATCTTCATCATTGCGACAAATTTCACAATCCATGAAAGCTTCCAATGAATCCACCATTTATATTATAAACATTTTACATCTGAAATTCTTTCTTGATGGAGTTCATTTTGACTGCGCAAAAGAGGTGCATTCTACACTCCAGTAAGAGATGTGTATCTCCTTCCATCTTCCATGCTCATCCTGAAGCTGAAACAGGGTTTTTATAAAAGATAATAAAATATTATAAAAAATAATATGTTAGACTCAAATTAGATTTAAAACATTTATAACTGCATATATACAACTACACAAATTAGATAAATTAAAAAAAAGTTACATTTGAAAGAAATTTGATCCTCTCCAAGAAATTTGATTCTCTGGACATTTGATGAATCCGTTTCAAAATAGATCTATAAATTCAAAATAGATCTATGTTTATAGATCCTTGATCCTTTTAAAAATAGATCTATGTTTATAGATCCTTTTTAAAATAGATCTATGCTGGTCATATTGCTTAGTCCAATTCTGATTTCATTTGTAAGTCTAGACAAATGTGATCTTATTGCTCAATCTAATTCTGATCTCATTTCGCTTGGTCCAATTCTGATCTCATTTGTGAGTCTAGACAATTGAATGGCAATCTTGTTTCCCCATAGGATTGATCTTATTGCTCAATCTAATTCTGATCTCATTTCTCAGTCTAGACAAATTAATGGTGATCTTGTTTTTCCTCCATAAAGCAGCCAGTTAAAAGAAATTCTTATTTAAGATAAGAATTTCTGTGAGAAAAAATATCTAGACAAATTTTCCACTTCATACTAAATTCCAACTTTAAGACTTTAAATAGAAAGAAAGTAATCTAAACAATTAGATAATTTTGGATTACACTTTAAATAGAAAGAAAGTAATCTAAACAATTAGATAATTTTGGATTACAGAAAGTAACCTAAAAAACTTGAGCATCTTGGATTTTAATAAGTAGAAAATAATCCAGGAAAAAGTTCAGCACGGGTGATAGTAAGATGGAAATCAGAAGGAATTCTTTCGGAAAAGGTTAAGATTCGACCTAATTTTTTGGTCGATGAAATATTAAATACGGATCGAGAATAGTATTGGGTTCAGTAATCTCTCTCAGAAAAGACTATATAGCTAGAAAAGGCAACCAGAATATGAAATCTTGCCCCACCTCCATGAATACATTTTACAGTAGCCTCCCTATACAATACATCTACACTGATAGATGTAGATCGTAAACAATAAATAAAAGCTAAAACTTAAGCATTCTAAAGCTAAAAGAATAGTTATCAAATTATTAGCACCCCATATAGAGAGTTATTAAATCAGTAGCACCACATAAAAATAGTCACCATGAATGACTTGTTAATAGTAACGGGAGAAAATTTGCCATAGCCTTTTGTACATGGAATGTACTAGAGAAATACATGGAGTTTAACATAGTGAAATGAGACAAAAGAATTATAATCATTTCTGTACATCGGATTTACTCCTCTAATCGAATAGAGATGCATAAAGCTGGACATAGTGACATGAGAAATCTAAATATTCCTTGAAACTCTTCGTTTCTAAATTACCCAAAATGTTGATGATAAGATTTTCCCTATGGCAAGAACAAGACTGCTATACAAATTCCTAAAGATGAAGTAGAACCAAATTATATCATTTTGTTCATTCCTGGAACAGTGAAGTAGGTCGAATCTTAATCCCATCTAAAAGAAGTCCACCTTTCCAATTCCCACCTTCCCATTCTCTCATGCAGAACTCTATCTTTCCTGGATTATCCCCCTCTTCTTCCACAACAAATCTGCCTGCATCAAACTCTATCCAACCCTCCTCTACATGTCTAAAGGGAGTCATCTGGTACTCATTATTTTCAACAGGTTTATCTAAGTCACTCAGATACCGAGCATATATCTGGTGATCACCATCAGGAGTTGTAACTGAGAATTTGACTGGCTTATGGTTCCATCCATATGGTCGAGGCCAGGGGGGAACCATAGCTCTATGTCCAAAGTTCCGAGTAATCCCACGGCGTGACTCATTGAGTTTGAGCCTGAATGAGATGGCATATGTTGAACCAGGAGACAAAAGCTTGAGGTCAAATTGACCTCGCACTTCAAGCCAACATACTGTAACTAGTTCAGCTATCTCCTTGAAACTGCAATCAACAATTAATTAGCTTTTCTTAACATACTATCTTCCTGTCAGTATTAACAAAAACTTGAAAAAATAGTGTTGGGTTACCTGGAGTCATCCCGAGAAATCCAATGCCAATACCGATTATCATCTCCCCAAGTTATATGTAAATCTCTTGGGGACAAGATAAAGCACAATTTGCCTGTTGCTCGCTCTATCCAGAACATCTGAAATTGTCAAGAAACATTCAGGTCAATAGTGCCAAACATAAACAATCAGCTATGATGAGGAACTAAACTAGTGAACCACAAAATAGAGGAGTACGGTAAGCAATGAACGCTGCATGATTGAGGGTACTATTTGTAAAATTAAATACATCAAACCAAGGTGATGGGCTCTCTGTAATGTCGTATGCAAGTAAAACGATACAAACTGAATCTCTGACCAAGCTTAGAATTCTGAGCCCAAACCAACTTCGTTGGAAGTTGAAACTTGAAAGCTAAGAGCACCTCATCCAAGTTTATAGCTGTAGCCTTAACTTAAGGTAAACCATTTTACTTTCAAATGTCATTAATCAGCTAAGTCACATGACAAGGTACACGCAGTACATATTTACAAATTACAAATACAAAAATGAAATATAGAGACAAAAATCCATTTTTTTTTAAGAAAGTGGCGCATGAAGAAAAGGTTGATACATCATACAACTAGTCACTATATCAATGATAAACACAAAAAATTAGAATATTCAACACAATAAAATAGAGGTTTAGAAGTTATAACCACAATCTGCATTTTCTCATTAAGTTATTTGATGTCATCAAAATAAAAAAGCAATACAAAAATATTGAATCACTAATATTATAGGTGAGAAATACATAAATATTGAATCACTAATACTATAGGTGAGTAATACATAAATATTGAATCACTAATACTATAGGTGCACTTGCTCGCCAGTGGTAAATACAAAATATGGTAGATATTGGAATCATAGATGGAACAATCTCATAAGCTCATATCAGTCATCCTCCTCCATGTTAGAATCATCCAGATCCACCACTACCACTACTCTCCATCCTCATGGTCCTCCTCCTCCTTTATATCCAATCTAAGAAGATTTGCATCTACTGCTATGGAGGATCACCATCATCAAAAGTGACTAGCTCTAGCACTGGTTCATTAAGATCCAAGTTGGCTAATGAAAACTCAATGTTGTTGTCCACGGCATTAAAGAGATTGGAGATGACAAAAAGAGATCAAAACATAAATCCAAGTATTCTATGACTTGTTCTCAACCAAATCTAAGAAATTTTAATTTTTTTATCATTGTGTAGGCTTTGTATCCGAAAATTAGAATTTTCAAAAATTAGTACTCCTACTAAAACTAATTAAAAAGCCAAATTAAAAATGATTTTTCCAATGTAAAATATAGAAAGATAAAAATATTTTGTTTTATAACCTTTCAAGCAATGCTCTTTCTTATCCATAGAGAAAAAACATCTTATCTCAAATAACGTAGATCCTTGTTATGGTAAATGTGTAAAAACACACCAATCTGAAATTGTTGCACAATTTCAAGTGCCTTGAACTGATAGCTAGTTATCTTGGGACTATGGTTAATGTTTCCATGGCATGGTTGGGTATGATACAATTCGGATTTATGTGAGAATGAAATGAAAGAGTATATATATATATGACAATAAATACAATAATACAGTAAACTTATATTCTATTAAATGAATGAAACATAACGAATTGTAAAACAAAAACATCTATAATGGTGGTAGTTGTATCTCTAAGAAGAGATGTGGCGGTTACGCTCACTCGTGACAAGATGAATACAAAATGAGGCTGAAAGAGCCTATTTATAATAAACATAAGGGCGAGAACCCTAAACATCCAAAACATAACCGTATCATAAAGTTTGTGGCCCTGAGGTGGTTAGTTGAACAGTCAACTTCCTGGGGTCATAACTTTTGCGTACGATCTTTGATTTGGGCGCTCGATATCCCGTTGGAAAGGTCTATCCGATATTTACATATTTCGACTAGTTCCAAAGGAATGCCATTTGCAACCATTTTTCCCCTCGAATTGCCAAAAACCACCGTTTAGGGCCTCAAAACGACTCCAAAAATTTAAGACCCAAAAAAACCGTAGAAAAATCACTAGAAAATTGCCGAAATGGACAACTGTTTTGAGCCAGTGGAATAGGTGGGTGGTCACCGATCTCCATTTGGATCAACTGAAGTCCACTATAGTTAGGGTACACTCGTTCTTCTCGGTGGGTCTAAACAAAAAGAATGTTGTTCTAAAATGAAGAAAATGAATGCTATGTCATGGAGTTAACTAGCTTGGACACATTGGGACATTGCTAGGGCAGGAGTCAAACATGCATTTGAGACATGTCATGTTTTTTTAAAAGACATATCAAATTTGTGTCCAACACATTTCCTATCCTGTTACATATGACACATGGGATATGGACACATAGGCCTAGGGGCACTTGTCCTCTTTCCTAGTTGATCAACCAATAATTGGTAGATATTTAGTATAGACTCTAGAGGTCCATAGTTTTACCGAAGTACAAATTCATTAAAATGGCTCACAAGATGATGGCCAGCTAAAAAAGTAACACAAAGTATAGTTTTATCAACAAATGAGGCATGCTTCCATCTAATGGTTAGTTTCAACCAATGGTCATTAATCCATTCCCTATGTAGTGAAGCCAACCAATGCATATGAGTTATAGTTTTATCAACAAATGAGGCATGGCTTCCATCTAATGGTTAGTTTCAACCAATGGTCATTATCCATTCCCTATGCAGTATTTAGTGAAGCCAACCAATGCATCCGAGTTATAGACCCTAGTAGGACTGTCATTGTACCAGGAGTAGTGAGGTGCTCTAGAACCCAATATGATAAAGATGTTGTTATGTACATGGGTAAACTTACATGTCAACATAAAAAAATCACAATAGTCACACTCATAGTCACCAAGTTTGAGTTTGAGTTTGAGGTTGGATTTGGTACGATAGGGAAAAACATTCGAAAGTATATTAAAAAAATTCACCAGAAGAAGTAGCGACCAAAAGTAGTACAGGTCACNTATATATATATAAGAGAGAGATTTGATATGTACAACTAATATAAAAACTACTATATAGAAAAATAAAAAGGAAATGACCACACAAAGACAGAAAGACTATAAATATGATATTTACATAAAGATATTTTTATCCCTATTACCTATGACTTGAATGATCAAAAAATTTACACCTCAAGAGATTTGATCCGTCTTTGTGTTTGAGAGATCCAGAGTTAAGATGGATCTATGCTAGTCTAACTAGCAAAGATCCATATTTTTTAAGCACCCAAGGGTGCAAGCCTCAATGTATTTAAAGTCTTTGAGGATGCAAAAAACGTTGAAGTCCGCAGATTGAGGGTTCTGAGTCCTCTTGGCACTTAATAGATTTAAGGTTAACATAGATCTATGTTATGTTGGTAATGACTTTTTCTTATGTTTATCTCTTTCTCCATGTGTTACATGTAGAAAGCATTGAACATCTCGGGCTATGGGCTATATAGATGTGCCTCTCTGGACAATTATTGTATGTGGATTTATAAAATATGCCTTAGTGTCTTTTATTGAGGTTTGTTCGCGGCAAACAAGCAACGGGAAATAGACAAACAAGATATTATTGGGCAATTTGATTCATTGAATCTCAGTCTCTCCTAGTCTGATAGAACTCTGTGTTTAATTCAGTTCAGATCCCAAGAAGTATGAATAAGAAAAAAATTCCATTAAATGTAGCTCACATGTCATCAATTTCTAGCCAAATAGTTGCCTCATAAACATTGCAACTTTTCAGAAACATTTATTTCAGCATTTTTTGACTTAGTTATTCATGGTGGCGGTTTTATGACTTTGTCACATCTTCATCAATCAAATATATTAGCTGTCATATTGACCGTCATGATAAAAATCGTTTACTGTTTAGTAATCAACTTGTTAATACTAACGCAATGTATCTGTCTAATACATGCAATTAACCACACTTTACTTATTTTTCAACCGATTGATCTGCATAACCGACTTGTGCCTCGTATGCCATTATAGTTTCTTTTTACTGTATAGAGTCTAGTTCTATAGTGCACTACATGCATCTATTCTGGCACAAAACATTTGTGTCCTTAAAGATGTCCATCTGTTGCAAGAGTTTGGTGCTTTGTCTTCAAACTAACCATCAAATACATCTTAATCTTCAACACTCGGCACTTTTCATCTCATTGTTGACAAACCCTTTACCCTTATGGGAAAGTTATACGATTCCAACATTCGTTCAATTTGGAAGAGCGAATCCTGATGATAAAGCGAATTTCATGATGCTTGCAATCTGATAATCAGTTCACCGTATGCTTTTTAAGTGCTTGCACTTCATTCACTCAGTTGTGTTTGACACTCTATCCATATTTTCTATGTTTCCTCGTGTAGATTGATGTGCTATATATCAGGATCCTATTATCATTTTTGTTAACAATATTGATTTCGATTTGTGCCTCGCCCCACCTCCTCACTCTCGTAAGACTGGTCAAGATCAAACCATGTTTGATACAATACTTCTGGCATCCGGAAAGACTTAAAAACCCTTTCCCTTGGCTTGGTCAGAATTATGTCGTCCCTAGATGGGAGTACTTAAAATCCTTTCCCTTTGCTTGGTCAGAACTTAAAACCCTTTATTTCTTTTCCCTTTGCTTGGTCAGAACTTAAAACGCTTTATTTCTTTTCTTCCAACCCAATTTTAGAAACTACAATAGATGTAAGAAATTATTACAATTTTCCTTTTACTTTGAATAGCCAATGTTTGTAGCCTAATCTGCGTACTTTTCAAACAAAGTAAACACAATTAAAAAGTAAGCAAAACCAAAACAAGTGGGAAATGAACAAAACTTGGGTTAAGTCCACAACCAAAACAAAACAAGTGTGAAATGAACACAACTTGGTTTAAGTCCACATGCATCGGAAGGTATCTGAACACAACACAAGCTGGCTTAAAATGAACTAGTATAGATACATCATAACCATGTATCCATTAACTGCTAAGCAAAATAGGTGACAAGCTCAACGTGTTAACAGGTGACGAGCTCAACTTGGTTTTGATTGGTCTTTCAAAGTGTTCACCTTGAATAACCCCTCTTGGTAAATAATAGATCTAATAGATCTGGATTAAGATGGATATATGATAGTCCTAAGTAAGTTCAGCAAAGCCTCTAAGACTTGTAATTATATCATTAGTCATAAGATTGCAGCATTTGTCCTAAAGACAAATCCCCAAATTCATACATTGTAGCCTAATTTGATGATCATCACAGCAAAGTCTTTGATCTAGCCCTGCATCTAAGCCACTATATTCTAGTAATACAGGTCAACTTGCTATGATAATTTTTGGAATAATCACATTTGGGAATATTTTTCTAACCAGATGGGGTAATTGAACAAAGAACACTTATGATGGAGGCATCTATAATTTACCATCCCCGATGTAATTGAGATTGAAAGAGATTCAGACAAAAATATAAGTTCCATACATACCTTGGCTCTGCCGTCGATCAAATTGGGATGACAGAGGCTGAAATATAATTCTCTCTTGGAGGAGAATTCCAAAGGCGAGTCGAGCCTTTCAAGAAGATGGCGATACTGAATTGGAAGCATCTTTTCCCAGACCGAGTCCGAATTCCCGGCCAATCTGAATGTCTGGCTGACAGTGCTGAGCCTGCAAACATCTCTGGGCGTGTTCAAGATGAGGATAAGCGATACGCAGCTCTCTGGCAAATCCCCCAAACCCATGAGCCCTTTCTCATTCTCATTCTCATCCATCCTCCTTTCCTTCTGCAAAAACAAGAACTGAAAATAGGACTCGTTAGTTCTTCTATTTTAGCGCCAATCCCCACTGCTCCTATCTAATACACGACGTCAAGCCTACCCAGTTCCCGTAATCTGTTTTATAGCCTTCTTGATCTTTGGTCTTTCACCCAATTTGTCTTGCTTCGCCGCGAAGCTGAGGTCAGTTTTACAGGCTTGTCGATCTTTGATCTTTCACCTAATTTATCTTTGCTTCACCGCGAAGGAATTTGAAGAGTCGAAGGTGCCGGTATTGCATGCAGTCGGTGCGTTCGTGAATTCGTTATTTGATGACAAGTTATCAGTTAGGCGGGATCGTAGGGATTGTTGTCACCAAAATATTGCACAGTGGATAGCGGTATTCGTATTGGTGATGTTACTGGTCAAAGCAAACTTTATCCAAAATATATATTTTTTCTTAAATAATTACATAAGAGAATATAATTTGCCATATTTGGAATTAGTTCTGTAATTACACAATTTAAATTATATGTTTGGGTTATTCAATTGGATTTTGTTGGGTGAGCTTTACATTCAGCATCAGTTGTTTATTCACTCTACTTTTAATTTTAATTATATGCTTCTTTTTATATTTTTAAGCCAAATATTTTTATACATCTAATGAGATACCCATAACGCGTAAAGAGAGCTAATGAGATATTAATAATGTTTAAACTTTTAGTTTATATATATACATAAATTTAAATACTCAAAAGTATGTTATACAATAAATATTATACCATAGAGATATAATGAGATATTTATAATGTTTAAATATTTAGATTTTTTTATATGTAAATTTAATTACTTACAAATATGTTATATTACAATATAGAAAATAGTGAAATCAAGTGTATATCTTGTTATTTCTAAATATTTAATATAATATTTTTTTTATTTTTGTTTATAATTTATTGTTTCATATCTTATTTTATATGTTTTGGTTTTAGTTATGTTATTACATGTTATTTTATACCTAAAAGTTTGAAGTAGTTTTGTATTTTGATATTTTCACATTATTGAAATTGTTTATACAATATTATCATTTTCTCTTAACATGTTTTTTATATTTTTTTAACGTGTTTTTTATTTTCTTTTAACATGTTTTTATATCTCGGGCATTTTTACTTTTTTATATCATTTTCTTCAAACCATTTATATCATTGTCAACTCAATATTTTTTCTTTCATTTTTATTTTATCTTGTCATTTTGTGTGTTCATGATCATTTTTATATGCACAAAATTATTCTATTTGTATATAATTAGTTTTTATCAATGCCTCCAATTCTTTTAGGTATAGTTTTGTTCCAATTCTATTATTGAACATTTCATAGGAGGATTTGTATTTTACTGTTATATAGATTGTTATAAGAAGTCTTTACATTCACTCAATTTATGCTTATTTGTTTCTTATATCCTTGGTCAGTTTATAAGTTTTTGAAAGAGAAATTTCCAATGCAATTTTTTTTTAAACATCATTTTTTCACGGTGGAAAGAATGTTTACCACCATCCTTGCATTATTTTCCACATGCATGAATCCTACATAAACTTCTTACATAACTTTAGTCACAAATATTTAGAATATTAATGCAATAATAGTGAAAATTTACTAAGAGATAATAAGCTGTTTATGTTCACACTTATTGTTATTAATATTAAGCACTAAAGATTACTTAGAGATAATAAGTTTACACTTGCATATATGTTAATTGCATAAAGAGAAGTGAAGAGAAGTGAGGTGCATTTTAAAGTATGCTATTGAATAGATTGTAATGTTTGTCTCATTTCTCCATTGTGACATATGTCAACCTTTTTATTTTAAAAATTTAACTCTTTAGAAAAGGTTTAAGAACTTCCCCTTATTTTGAGGATCATAACTAGTGTAATGTGAGTAGTGCCTAAACTCAAAGTACTTCAGTGGAATCAAAGAGATTACATGTAACTTCTCTTACACGGGAGAGATCTCATATCGAACCCATGACTACTTGACTTAACCGTGGGGAACAATACCAAATGTAAATACATCTTAAATTATAATCTTTTAAGCATTACAAGTTTTGTATCTTGATTTTTTTTAAAGATCACTTTCAATGTTTAATCAATTCTAAATTAAGATGGATTCACATTTATTTGCAATATTTTTTTAATTAAATAATCATTTTCATATTATAGTGAAAAATATATATATATTTTTAAACAAAGTTTAATAATATTTAATATTATTTTTTAAATCCTTCTAACTTAACACATAAATATTAATAATATTAAAATTCATTATTATTTTTTAAATCCTTCTCACTCAACATATAAATATTATTAATATTAAAATTCATTATTATTTTTTAAATCCTTCTCACTCAACATATAAGACAAAACTTAAAAATTAAAATAGAGAGTATATGTATTAAAGCAATATAAGAGTTTAAAAATAAAATAAAAGGATAAGAAAAAAAGAGTTTGAAAAATAAATAAATAATATTTTAAACTTTTTGCGTCCACCATTTCAAAAGAGATATGTCATTTCTCGGCTCATAAACATTTAGATTAACCCTCCTACCTAAATAATATTTAAATTATTATTATAATGAATTAAGTAATACCATTATTTATAAAAATAAAATATGTAAAATAAAAATAATTTAATATTTAAATAATTTAGTAAAAATAAATAAGTTGAATAAAATAATTATATTAATAAAAATTTTAATTCAAATTTAATATATTTATATCAAATTCATTCTAAGACTAGCATAATCATTTAATTTGTAGTTGGTAAATATTGACTGAGGGCAAGTTAAGTATCACTAAATTATACATTATCCATGTCTCAACTACAAGTCCATCACAAATTATATGTTATCCATACATTCATGCATCCCTTACAAGTTACCTATTTATCAACTATATATATATATATATATATATATATATTTCTTTGAAAAATATATATATATATATTATTATGAATTTCAAACTACTGCTATAAAATCAACCTAGATAGTACACTTGTCTCATCCTCGAGCCGTAACCCAACCCAAATCCTAAAATAAAAACACTCATCAACATAATTATTAAATTAAAAAATTCTCTTAATTCACTGCTGCTGGGAGGAGCCTCCATCAAGATAGCCAAGGTTTTCAATGGAATTCTACAAGACTTATGCAGCATATCTGGAGCTCTCATCAACAAAAGGAAGAGTGTTGTGTATGATTGGAATGTAGAGCAGAAAGACATTCAGCAAATTGCAAAATATCCAGGCTTCACTGGCTTTGTAAGTTGGGAAAAAATAAAATACCTCGGACTCCCCTTAACCTTGGGGCCTAATAAAACTTCACTGTGGGATGAAGTACTGAGCAAACTGAAATAAAAAAAATCAAAGCCTGGGGTGTCCAATGGCTCACCAAAGCTGGAAAGTTCACGCTGGTGAAATTTGTGCTCTCCTCACTGCCAATTTATCAAGCATCCTTCCTTTTAGCTCCGAAAATGATCATGGATCAGATCACTAAGCTAATCTAGAATTTTTTATGGCAAGGTGGAAAAGGAAATCAAAAGAAATTCCACTTAGTAAAGTGGGACACTGTCAAAATACCATTGGCTAAAGGATGATTACAGATCTGGGGCTAGCGAATTCGGCTTTGGGATGTAAAATTCAGTGGAACTTACATTCAAATAGAAAGCACCCTGTCAGCAGAATTCTGAAGATGAAATACATGAGAGGAGAACCTCTACGCAACCTACATGCAGTCAAAAATATCAAAGGAATTGTTTCATGGAATCTCTGCAGAAGAGGGCTCGATTACTTCCAAAAAAAATTATACAAGATCCTCGACAATGGGAAAGACGCGTTTTGTGGCAGGACAACATAATGGGGAAGCTAGCTCTAGATAGCGTGGAGGGGATTAATGGTGTTCGTGACTGGTTAAAAATACAGGGGTACTCCATGCTGGCAGCTATCTTGACTTGGGAAGAATATGGAAGATGGCAGGATTGGGCCATACCACGATTGCCACAACAATTCAAACCTCAAAAATCACAACTCCTCGTTGCTCTATCAGATCTGGCACCTGTCCATCTGTAGGAGAAAGATCGTTGGGGATGGGGGAAAATGGTTCTTATACAGATGTGTAGGGGTTCATCTCTCTGCAATCGAATTATGTGCTGGTCCTTCTAGTAGAATTGTGGAAGCAAGTCTGGGATCCAAGCAGTCTCCCCAAGATTATTTTTTTCTTTTGGGTTCTGAAGCACATAAAGGTTCTAACTGGAGAAAAATTGACAAAACGTGGTATAATAGCCCCCCACAGATGCATCATGTTCCCCAGAGTTTCAGAAACCAGCGACCATCTGTTCATGGACTGTAAATTTGCTCGGGAAGTATGGAATCTCACTCTTCATGGCCTCAATGTCCCAACCCCGGAGAAAATATTGCTGGTTTTTCTATTCTCCACCTGAAAATTGAGATATCCCCATCCAATCCAAGCTAAGTTTGCTTGGAGTGGAATTTGGGTAGCAATCCCCAAATACATGTGTTGGAATATTTCCCTGGCCAGAAATGATAAAATCTTCAACAACACCCAACAACTACCGCTTAAGGTGGCTGCAAAAACCAAAGCTTTCCTCATTGAAACGGTGGGCGTTCAATCTTTTAAGAAGGGTTATACGTTTTTCCTGAAAGAAAAAAATGGTTGGGCACATATACTTTTAGAGATAGAAAAAAGGATTATGGCCAACCAAGCATAAATCCAAGGTGGTGGCTAAGAGAGACAGAAGCATATTTCCATATTTGGTGGAGGTCACAGGGGAAAGCTTCGATCTTCTTTGATGGTGCCTCCAAAGGCAATCCAGGGAGGGTGGGAGCTGGCGGGGTGATTTACTCCATGGATGGTAAAAGAGTTGATAGTTTCAGTTGGGGACTTGGCTAGAAAACCAATAATCATGTAGAAATTCTTGGGTTACTTAAAGCTTTCCAGATAGCTCGTGGGAAAGGGATCAAAGATGTTCAAGTCTTCGGGGACTCAAAAATTCTGATAAAGATTCTAAACACAGATGCTCTTTTCAACGATCTGTTGCTCAACAAAACCTTACAAGGGTTGAGGTTAGTGATGCAAGATTTCTCTTCGTACATATTGTTTCATATTCTGTGTGGTTCAAACAAGGAATCCGATGCCAAGGAAAATGTGGGTTGTTTACTGCCATAAGGAGCCCTTAGGATAAATGAGGAAAAAGCTCATTGGGAACCTATCTCATAGATCAGAGGTAAACATAAAGGGGTTGAATTAGAAGTCTTCAAAGAGACAAATGATTGATTGTAATAATGGTTGCTTTGGCTAAGGCCTAGCCTATTTTCTTTTTATAAATTTACAACCATTTTAGTTTTAAAAAATTTAAAAAGTCTCAAATAATTTTTTTTTTACAAAAACGGATATGTTATAAATTATAACTCAGTGATGGGACCATTGAAAAAATTACAAATATGGTTTATGCAAACTAGAATAGTAAGTTCCTACAGATTCCACTTCATCCTAGCTCAGTATTGTTTCCAGTTAACAAAACCATGCCTTTTAAGGTGGGAAAACTAAACATAAGTGCAGATTTACAGATAGCTCATTTCTACCTAAAATCATTGATTTATTAGCAGCTTGATCCGCCATATCAATTAGCTCACGAAGGATATGAAAGAATTATATCTATCAAAACATCTTAGATATGGATTTGATTCTTTTGAGTAGCCTATTCAACCTTAGATTTGTGCATTGACTTTCCCCATTCAGTGCTTGGATTATAAACCGGGAGTCTCCAAAGACCATGGCTTCATCCAGTCCTTTATCTTTCAACTTCTTGAGTCCTTGCCATAACCCATAAGCCTCGGCCATATTGTTGGAATCCTCCCCTATATTCCAATAGTATTCAGTTTTGATTTTCCCTTCCGGGCAAATGACTACCCCTCCCCCTCCCTCCATCCTTGGATTCCCTTCGAAGCTTCGTAAAAAAAAAATTAAAATTTTTCTTCTCTTTCAACCAATTCTCAAATTGAGATTTATCAAATCTTATTTCCTAATTTTCCAAATGTTTTTTTGCCAAATCTGTATCGACAGAGAAATTGAAGTTTTGCAACCAATTAATTTCATTATCAATCAGTATGGATTTGTTTTTGGGGATCACCATGACACTTCCTATTTCTGCCATTAAAGCTTGCACCTTGGCTATTAGTTTCCATGTAGGATGAACTTTATCCTAGAAAATTTCGAGGTTGCGTTCAATCCAAATTCCAAATGCACCAGCAGATGATTTTGGTAACTTTAGCCAGCATTCTTTAAATCCTTTTTTATGGTCCAAGTCTCCATTGTACGCCTTCTCCCAGTTGATAAAAAACTGTTGAATGTTTCCCAACAATTGAATCACGTCCACCCAAGGACTCATCATCTTTTTCCACACGTTACAGGCATAGGAGCATTCAAAAAACAAGTGTTGAATGGTCTCGTTGTCTTAAAAACACAATGGGCACCGAAAGGGTCCCACGAAACCTCTCCTCTCTAAATTATCTCTGATGAGAATCCTCCTGTGCACCAGTGTCCATGAAAATAAATCGATCTTGGGCAATGATTTTATCCCATAGTCTTTTCCAAATCGCCGGATTGCATGGCACTGTTGGAAATGCAGAGAAAATCTCAAATCCTTCTGTTGTCGTGTATATGTCGTAGCTACATCCCCATCCATGACGATCTCTCCTTCCCCTGATCACCGACGTTGAGCCTGACAGATGTTCAAGCAGTTTATTTTTTTCTCCTTCAAGTTTTGCTGGGCACTCCAGTAGGAACCATTCAACCCAGCGATGTGGTGGATTGACATCCCAAACTGAGATATCCCACAATGTTCTGACTTCCTGCATGTCCAGCCAATTTTTAATTCTTGGGAGTGAGAGAGGTGGATTGCCAAGAATTGCATCCTTCCAAAATTTTATAAGTTTACCATTGCCTGGAATCGAATGGAGCTCCTCTTTGAATCTGGGCAATGCCTTCCTGCAGAGGGAAAATATGGAAGAGCCTTGCTTGTTTTCTGGCTCAATGTTGAGGAACCGGAGTCTCGGAATATAGAAGTATTTGTGCTTAATCACTTGACTGCTCCAGGAGGGATTTGTATCTATCATGTTCCACAACAATTTATCTCCCGTTGCCATATTTTGGATCTTCGAATCTCTAATCTGCAATCCTCCTTCCATCCGATGAATTTTAATTTTCTTCTAGCTGATAAGAGCAATTTTTTTCCCTCCACCATTTTTTCCTCCTTTCCAGAAGAAGGATCTCAACAGGCTTTCAATTTTTGCAAGCGTTTTGGGAGGAGCCAACAATAATGAGCACTGGTAGAGAGGATAGCTATTCAAACCTGCTTTAATCAATACTAGTTTCCTTGCCATATTTAACCAAGTTGCTCCCCAACCTAGATCTTTTTTATTTTTATTTTTTCTATTAGTGGATTCTAGTCCGATATTTTGGGAGATTGGGACCCCCAAGTACTTAAATGAGTCCCAAATAGTCACTCCTTCAATTTCTAGGATACATGAGATTCTCGACACCTCCCTTGGATTAATATTCTAGCTATAGATCAAGCTCTTCCTTAGGTTAAGATTTTTTCCCGAAGCTTGGAAATAGCGATCCATTTTATTCTTGAATCTTCTTGCAATGATCTGGCTAGTACCTCCGAGTAGGATTGTATCATCAACAAACTATGCATGGTTGATATCTTTCATTCTCCGAGCCATCCTGATGCCAAAAAGCTCTTGATTCCTCCTCGCTTGCTCAAGCTAAAGAATAAGAACCGAAGCTTGGATTGCATAGAGCAGTGGTGAAATCAAACATCCTTGCCTCAGTCCTTGCGAGGCTTGAAAGAAGGTTGCCACCCTTCCATTAATAAGTGGGGAAATCCAAGGTTTACTAATGCAGGCTTTGACCCATCTGATGAAGCTTGGGTCAAATCCAAATCTTAGCATTACTTGGCAGAGAAAGGAATGACAGACTCTGTCAAAGGTGTTGGCTAAGTATATTTTGACCACCATTCCTTTTTCACCATTCTTTAGGCTAGAATAGATTGCCTCTTGGACCAAAATGATATTGTCCCAGATTCTCCTGCCTTTAATGAAGCCTCCTTGGTTCTCAGGAATGATATAAGGCAGAATGATTTTTAATCTTTTAGCCATAATTTTAGTGATTATCTTATATCCAATATTGCATAATGAAATGGGTCGGAACCTGTCAAAAGAAGTGGCATCCTTCTCTTTCGGAACAAGTGCTAGAAATGTCGAATTTGTGCTACCACCAATTTTTTTGCACCTTTGAAATTTTATCACCATTTTAAATAAGTCTTTTTGAACAATTCCCTAGCACACCTAAATGAAATTTACATTGAACCCATTCGGGCCTGGCGCCTTGTTATCTTCCATGTCATCCACTGCATCTTTTATTTCCTCCATCATGACCCTTTGGATTAGTCTTTCATTGTCTTTTCTTTTGACAATTCGTGGGACTAAATCCATAAGATTGTTTTTTGAATTGGTGACTGGCTCTGCCATATAGATTTTGTTGAAGTGACGGGTTGCTTCCGCTTTGATGTCCCCAAAGTCTTGGATTACTTGATTTTGGACATGAATCTCATGCACAGTTTTGAAATTCTTCCTTGCCTATGCCTGTTTGTGAAAGAAACCAGTGTTTTGGTCGCCATCTTTGAGCTATCGACACCTAGATTTCTGACTCCACATTTCTACCTCCTGTCTGCAGGCAAAGTGAAGATCATTTTGCAATCATTTCCTTTTTGAGATCCTCCTCAACTATTTTTCTGGTTCCATTGCGATCTGGTGGGACTCTAGCAGTAACACTGCTTTCACTTTCTTTTGGATTGGTGTTTCGATCGATTTTGCCCAAGTCTTGAGTGCCTTCTTGACTCTTCTTAATTTTTCTTCCCAGACAAAAAATGAAGAGCCTGTGACCATGTATTTGCAACAATTCCCAAGAAATCCTTGTGGGCGACCCACAATGGGATGAATCTAAAGGGAATTGGACTGAGATTCTGGTCATTCCTCATCTCGAGCATTATCGGCTTGTGATATGATCCCCCAAATGGAAAGATTTTGGAAGAAGAATTCAGTCCCAGAAGGAGGAAGGAGTCTTGGATAAAAAATCTATCCAACCTGGCAGCTATATGCCCTAGCCCCAATCTCTTATTATTCCAGGTGTATTTTCCTTTAGAGGGAATGACATCTGATAGATCCCAATCCATTATGACCTTTTCAACATGCTCCCTTATGGGATCTCTTACCAATGACCCTCCTCTTTTTTCTGCTTGGTTTAGAATGATATTAAGATCTCCGGCTAGAATGACGTTGCCCTGCAGATTGCTCCTTTCATCTTGGAGAAGATTCCAACAAAAAAAATTTCAGCATATGAGACAGGAGCATAAATATTAAAGAGTCTTACCTGGATTTTAGTTTCTTTATGTAGCAGCGTAGTGAGAATCCAGTGAAAGCTATGATTGATATTAACTACTTCGAATTTCTAATCATCCCATAGTGATCCAATGCCTCAGGAGGCTCCCCTTGAACTGATTGCGGTCCCTCCTTTCTTCCAGAATTTTGCACTAACATGGAGAAATGCATATTTCTCCATCTTGGTCTCCTAGATCAATAAGATGTCTGGCTGGACTAATGAAATTAAGTCTTTCATAGCTTCTTCCTTAACTTTACTTCCTAGACCTCTACAATTCCAGGAGAGGACCTCAATTACTTACTTTTGGTAGACGAGGGCATCCCTTTCTAGAATTGCCCTTGTTGACATGTGTTTCTGGTATTTCGAAGTAGTTTTTCCAATGTTAACTAGGAGCCTTGCAGTTTGTCCTCGTAAGTAGCTTTCTCCCTCACTTCTTTGGTTTATTTCCTTCCTCTCGCCTTCTTCTTGCTTGGTGTAGCCATCTCGATTTCCCCTTCCTCCTCTTCCTCTACCTCCGTATCAAATTCCTCATCAAAATTTTCCTAATTTTCTCCTTCTTTTACCACATCTACTCCTGAATATGTCTGGATCAAAGAGGCAAAATCTTTCTCGGATTGGTCTGATAGAGCTGCTTCTTTTTCCGGTTCCTTATTCTCTCCATTGTTGGATTTCTCTTCAGTAACATTAGTTTCATCCCTTGTCTCATTGGCCTTTTGCGTTTCTTGACTTCCTTTTGGAGAGGTTTTCCTTTATGCATTTTTTCCCCTTATTTCCTTTACACTTCTCTGCTTTTTTATTTTGTCTTGGTCCTCTTTATTGTTTTCCATCCTTCCTCCTTGTCTTGTTGGATCTCCTGCTTTTGTGTGCAGTTGCGAAAGAAGTGCCCGTATTCATGGCAGCCTCTACACTTGAATGGAAGCTGCTCGTAGTCAAGTTTTTTAAAATGATACCAATTCCCAAATGTTAGTTTTATTGCTTCCGGTAATCCAGCTTCTAGGTCCACATCCACACAAATGTGCGCACATGCATATTGATCTTCTGGGCTTGGCATGTCGATGTACTTCCCCAGGGTGTTCCCAATTTCTTGGAGCGATTTTGGATTCCAACAGTGCATAGGTAGGTTTGGAGGCCTAACCCACACAGGGACGACTTTGGGGGTATCTTCCTCGGGATCAAAATTCGGCGTCCAGCCGTTCAGCTAAAGGCCTTGCAACCCCATGAAGTAGGGTCCATTTCAAAAGATTAGGTCATTATCATCCTTGGATTCAAAGTTGAATAAGAAAAATAGCATCGGCCTACTACGTAGGATGCAACATTTTTCGAAATCAAAGGTCTCCAGTTTCTCTTAACCTAACCCTCGATGGTTTTAGGCGATGGCCAGAGTCCAGTGAATTTCCCTATCAACGCTTGATCTTCCAGCAAGAGAGACACACGAATAGTATCCTCCGGTGGCAGAGCAACTACTGATACATCCTCGATTCGTTTAACGAATTTCAGAGGGGCTCCCTTAGCAGCCCTCTTGCTTTGAGCAGTGACTAGCTTATTGAAAATTTTTGATAATGGGGCAGGGGGCGACTCTCCGCCCACCTCAACCACCATTGGAACCGCATACGCTTCTCAACCCCAAGCCAAGACCCCTATGCAAGCTTCGGATCCAGATCTACAATCATACTGCAACACAGTGTTCTAATGGCTAGAGTCGGCTTGGATTCAGGGTCGGATTAGATCTGCAAGCATTCGGTGCCTAGGGATCGCCGAGCGCCAGAGGCAGAAGTCGAGAAGGCTTCCTAGATGGCCACGTCGACCGAAGGGATGCACAAGATGGCTCAGAGTTATGAAGTACATCAAAGTCTCAAATAATATTAATGATATAAATAATTTAAATTAAACCAAATTCAATGACATATTACTATCACAACCACTTAATTTGTGGTTGGTGAACGCCCATAGACCCTAAGTTAAGTACCACAAAAGTATATGTTATCCATGGGTCAACTACTAGTCCACCCAAAATTATAGCTTATCCATGCATTCATTCATAAGCTACGAGTTATCCATACATCAACTACCAGTTATCCTCATCAACTATATATATATATATATATATATATATTGATATTTTTGAATTTGGAACCACTACCATATAATCAATCTTGATAGTACATTTGTCTCATTTGTGTCATCTTCGTGCAATCTTAGAAAAGCATAAGCGAACCTACCCCAAATTCTAAAAAAAAATACATATCCACATAATCAGTGATATTTAATTTTTTCATATTTGATAAAATTAATTAATTAGAGATAACATCATCTTTACTTAAAACATTTTTTAAATCATAAATTTTTGGAAAAAAAAATCCCCAACACAAAGTGAATCAAAATACTAAATCTTATTCGTTATTTTAGTTTTCTATTTTAATTACATAAATTACTAAAAAGAATTTAATTCTTTATCGTAATCTCCCACTCTTAATTATTAAAATAAATTCACGATTTACATACACAACTTCAATGTAAAAAATAAAATCCGAAGTAAGACTTAATTTTACATTAAAAATTCTAAGTAAAAAAAAAATTTACATTAAAAATTCGAAGTACAAATAGGCCTATGTCAACTCTAAAAGTATTACTTTGCTTCAAACATGTGTAACGTGCATAGACCTCTAAAATGATATGATAAAGTTTTATCTAATTAAATTAAAATCTTTAAAACTTTACCATGTGGTCCTTTATTTCTTTATTTTAAAAGTGCTTTATCTTTATTATTTTTTATCTTAATTTATGTAAGATTAACCTTCTTTGTTTTTGGCCGTGATTTTTAGGGATATTTGTTCCCTTAGATCCTTTCTACTTTTAGTTCATGCATCACAATATTTACACAACTTTAACTCTTTACTTTTTTCTAAAGTGATTTCTAAGGATGTCTATTCCCTTTATGACTTGGATAGATATCTATTCCATTTTGGATGGACATTTGTAATGGAATATGTCTTTTTATTAGTTTAAGAATTTTAAATATGTTTCAGCTTTATTTGAAAAGAATTTTGATTTTAAGACGAAATCATGTAATGAGATAAAGATGATTTTAAGCATAAGTATTATGCTTTATAGAGTGACTTTAGTGCTAGATGCTCAAAATAAATTAACATGGTATAATTGATTTATGCACTCTCTTTAAAGTACGATGCTCTCCCTGCATTAAAAAAACTAGTTGTAAGCCTTCAGCCTACCAATACACTATAACCCAACCAACCATTAGTTATTCTACCTCATGTTTGTTGTAGTGGTTATATCAAGGTTTTCCAAGTTTATGATAGAAAAACATTCGAATTTATTTCATAAGTAAATTTATTATAGAAGATGATTGAGAAGGATCTTTTGATCATGCAAGCGCCAATTCAAAGGATTTGGACAACAAATAACATGCGAAGTTAATAACATAGGTATATTATTATGCTCATTTTTACATCCAAGTTTTGTTGAAGATTTGAGAACAACTTTATGTGGTTTTTAGGAGAGCAAGTGTCATGAATAAACTTTTAAGTAGACATCTTTAACGATGGTGAACCACATTTAAAAAAAAAATAGACGATTTTAAAGATGTTGGAGGAATAGTTTAGTTTTTATTTGATGATTATTAAAGTGTTGGAAATTATTTAATCGTTGTAGTTTGATATACATTTAAAAAATAGATCACGTTATGACTTTCTTATGCAACTTTCTCGATTTTTAGGAGAATTTGGTGATGTCATTAAAGCAATGTGGATACATTAAAATTAAATGACTTTATCAAACTACTTCACGAAGAAACTCAAAAAAGAGTAAATGGATTTTTTTAATTTAGTTTCTAGCGAGTCACACACCTTTTTGGTCACTAAGGCCATCAACATCATCATAACGGTTGGAAGGTAAGCAAGTTTCATAATTTAAGTGTACAATGTGAAGTGTCAACTTTATGTGAAGAAGGGTTACATGAAATCTAGTCTAAGGGCAAAGCTTAAGAATAAGGGAAATGTGTACAAGTCAACTTTGTAGGCAAACACTGTAATAACAAATGGAACATTGTTCATGATTTTTTTTTAACAAAGATCAGAGAATATATTTATATTAGATAAAAAAAGGTTGTGCATAACCATGCATAAAAAAAGGAGAACCTGCTTATTAGACTGTTTTGCAGAGAAAACATTGTGTAGTCTAAACTAGTTACATTGTTAAAAAAAGGTCTTCTATGCCAAATAAAACAACTGGTACCCATCGTAGGGTAAAGACAAACAAACTCGCTATTAAGCAATGTACAAAAAAGCATATGAAATCCATATCAAGTTGGAGCTACTGCTTCTTCTTTTCACCTAGCTCATGGACTGGTTGCACAACAGAAGTTTCCTCCATTGGATGATCTTTTGCCGGAGATTCTTGGCAATGGCTACACTGGTTCATGCTTGTTAACTTCTACACTTCTTCTTTAATAATGTCGATTGTTCCCATGAGCTCACGCAAATCCTTGTCATTGTCATCGATCCTAGATTCATGGCATCCCATCTGGTTGGCCAAATACTTCACATCTGATGTTGCTACCCTTCCTTCTTTCATGCCCTTACTCAGAAGCTCATACAGCCAACACATGTGTTGCTTGATATCCTACAAAGTTGACTGTATATCATTTAAAGTTACATTTTTTCCATTGTTTCCCATGGAGTGCTGGGAGGAGTGAGAGTTCGTGAGAGCTGAAGGGGAAAAATGAACCAACAAAGGTTCGAACCGACCGCTTTCTATATCATTGAAACGAATGAGATTTGCAAAAGAAAGATGAACCTACAAAACTTCTGTAGAGGACCAGATCCGGGGCAACCTGCAAGAATCCTCTTCTAATTCACAATGAGCGACTAGGTGTTGGAGAGGCATCTTCATTCCATATCCTTCCTCCATTACGCATGCAGTCGATCTCTTCATCGAGACAGAGGGCATATCAACTAACCCTGCATTTAATCCCATCACATGGGCCAAGACTATGACCTATCCTTAATGATGGACAACTATTCGCCTGAGGCTTGAAAAGTGGTAGGAATTGGGAAGGAGAGGAGAGCCAAACTGAATCACCCTTCCTAGTGCAAAATCTTAGGAAACTAAGGGACATAATAGAATTTTTTTGACCCTTGATTATTGCTAATCCCATTTCAATCCTAACTCCTTGATTAGTGAATTTGTCCGCTTCGATGTTGTTACCTATGAGAATATGGAAGTTGGAGACTTGTAGATTTAAGGAGAGGCGACTGACACAGTCATAAATTCTTCTGAATTTGACTACACCACGATTGTATCCATATCTCATTTTTTGGATGACTTGCTTCGAGTCTCCAAGAATTATGAGGTTTGAAATATTATTTTTCCTTGCCAGATCCATCCCAAGGAGAAGTGCAAGACATTCTGCTTCGTTGTTGGTTATGTGCCCTATTCCCAAAGAGTAAGACGTTACTATGTTTCCTCTGGGATCGAACATAATCCCACCTGCACCTGCCTCCCCAAATACATACCAGAAGAATTTTTCCATGATTATTAGAACATGTTATCTGTACAATTCATGGTTCATATCCTCATACATATATCTACACATGATTTTACTAAGGGAGTGGTTCTCTTGCAATTAAAGGTTAATGAAGCAAAAGTGTATATCTGGTCCAACATGTATGAACACATTGTTGACGAATCCCTTGTTCCTTTTTGCTCATACTTTCTATTTACTTTTGAATTTTATAATTTCCCAACATTCCCCTTTGTGTACTTAAGGCATTTCTAACCTATCACTAAAAGGACATTTCAAGTTTGCTTAATGGTTTAATTTTAATTGAAGCGATAGGTTAATTAGTTATGAGGAAATGCAATGAGATGCTTAAGCTAGAAGTATCTAATTTGAATTTCTTGTTTCATATCATGCATTATGAGTTGTTAATGCCTACTCACTATCTTTTCTTTAGTTGTGATTGTTATAAACTCATCCTTGTTACCAATGAAGAATCACCTCCATAAGGAAGAACTATAACCCTTCATAAAGAACTAATAACACCACTAAGTTTATGTTGTATACTCTCATTGAATCATGTAGCTTAAGATCATTAAGAGTTATCATGTCACCTATTTCAAGGTATAAATCAATGAATTGACCATGATGTGAGGTGGCCCATGAAAGTAGCCAAGATGTTTAAAATGGAGTTCAAACTCCATAACTCAGCGATACTTAGAGTGGTTTTAATTGCAAAAAGACATTTTTTTACATTCATAGGAAGTGGTTGAATAGTGTATGGGGATTTTTCTATATTTGTTCAAAGGAATCTAAAGACTCCCCTACATTTAATTACGCCATAACAACTTAAGTTGATTTTAGTTATGTTTATTATTTACTAAGGAATTTTAAGCTACAATTATACTTTAATCATGTAGTTTCAATTTCCATTGCTTAATGAAACTCATATTACAACGTATTTAAGTTGTGATTCATTTAAGGATTCATCGATCCTCCTTGAATCAAGGTTCACTAAAAGGAGTCAAGTTGATGAATCCTTATGTTCATTATATCGAAGTTTTGCTGTGCCTTTTTTGTTCATTATTTTGTTTCTAGCAATATTGTAGGTTTGTTTCATTCTCTTATTTTGTTATTTCATTATCATAATATTTAAACATCTTTCAACTTTAGCTAAACATGGAATGAATATCATAATGGTTTATGATAAATGTGTTTGAGAAAATGTTGTTGAGTTTACTACTGAATGATTGTGGAATAATTGTAATGGTTATTATGTTAATATCCAACATTCATATGCCATTCTAGATTACAAAGCATTTGGTACTCTTTGACTTGATATTTCTTTGTGGTGGCAATATTGTACTTTGCACACATAGTGCATATTAATTCTAATAGCTACACATATGGGTTGACGAGTTAAAGTGAACTTCTTGAACTCAACAAATTATTATTGTGATTAGCATCCTATCACCTTTTGGCACCATTTCTAGGGAGTTGCTAAAAATTATAGAATTTTAACACTTATGAAAATAAGATAAGCAATGTAAAGGGATTTCCAAATTGAAAGTCGACAATTATTCTTGATAATACATTTAAAAAAAATACAATGTATGCATTATCTCAAGGATAAATTAGGAAGTTTTCTACCAAAATCATATATGATTGGTGTAGGATAGATAGGATGTAGCAAGCATGGGGGACATTTGTGTCCATCTAAAAGTAAACAATTTATATAAGAGTTTTCTAGAAATTTTGAAGGAAGGCATGGAGGAGCTTTTATTGTAAGAGTAGCTACAAATCAATTTCACTCCTAAACACAAAAGAGGGAGTGAAAATTTTGAGCTTGTTGAAAGGTCTCTTTCTGTTATCATCATGGAAGAAGAAGGATGCCAATAGAACCAGTCAATATTTTTTTAACTTTTTACATTTAGGAAACAAAGGTAGAAGTAAATTGAAAATTTTCAATCCCTTTGTCCTTCCTCACTTTCAAGGACTTATTACAAAATACCCTAATACATTCTTTTGAATTCAAATCTCTTTGTAGAACTTGTGATTACAAAATAGAAGCTCAAAATATTAGGCTTTGCCCATCTACTTTGAAGGAAGTAGTACTATGTTGGTTTATGAGTCTTTATGAGAATAATACACGTACCTCAAAGAAAATGAAAAAATCCTTCATAAAAAATATTTGGATTATATTTTAAAAAAATTTGCATGTTCCGCGATTCTTGGAGCTCATAGCCTAATTTAGACTGTAACCTGCTCATCCACATTTCTTGACAGTTTTTCATGGCGCTAGCAAGGGGAGGGGTCGCAAACCCCTCCCAATCTATTCCCAACAATCAAGGTGGAGATCCAGCTAACCAGTCTACATCATCACCACCCATCACTATTCAAATCAGGTCTAAAGAAATTCTAATTTTTGATGGTAACTAGGGCCTGAATACTCTAGGTAAACCACCGATAAAGGTTCAGGAAAAAGAGTAGTTAAGCACATAAACCTGGATTGCTAGAATTGAGAATCAACCTTTCCTTCATCTCCCAACTTAAAGGATCAATGCTCGTGCACAAAATATGAAATACCACGCACTCAGAGGAAAATTCATGGGATTCTAGCCAACTGAACAGGCCTTGCGTGGCTGTATTTTAGCTAAATGGAAACCGAAGCCGCACTTTGATTTACAACTTGGATCATAAGGTTTTTTTACCATCATTTTTCATCATATTTATGATAAACCAAGAGTTGAAGAAGGTGGTCCTTACTTCTTCAATTCTTTCGGTCTTTATCTCCGCAATTGGATGGAAAAGTCTAGTCCAGAAAAATAAGAATTCTTGTGGGTGCCAGTCTGGATCCGAATTTTCTCTCTCCTGTAAGAATACTGCGATGAGGAGACCCTCAAAGAAATCAGAAACACACTAGGAACCTATGTCATATTTGTTTATTAGACCAAAATGAACAAATTCACCTCCTACGCCAGGATATGCGTATATGCACATTGCAAATGCTCTCCCAGACGCAATCTGTCTATCTCATGAATATTTGGACTGGCTCCAGCCTCTTGACTATGAGCATGTTCCTTTTCACTGCCGAAAATTTCATGAGCATGGACACCTCTTCAGATATTGTCTGCTCAATAGAACCAGGATGGCCAACCTGAAGAATGGGGAGCTAGATGCAGAAGAATTCAATAAACTAGGAGAAAAAGTATTATCACAAGAAAGATGGGCCAGAGAACTTTCAAGAGGATCTGCCTACTACTAGTAATAGCTTCGATTTCCTGAACAATCAAGGTGAAACTACATATGAAGTGTGTAAGTTTTAAACTTGTGCAGAGAAGCAAAGCATACAGATTATTTTAAGCAAAATAGAGATCACAACAAATTAGTCACACATAAACACAGAGATTTACCCTGGAAACCCTTAACCGGGAAAACCACAAAACCTTGGAGCCACACCTCCTATTTTCTCTTCATTACATAATGAAATCCTCACAATACAAAATATAGGTATTCCGCAACATTCAAATACCCTAATCCGTTAACCCGAATTAGAAAAAGAATCCAATCCCTTAACCGGGATTAAGTTACATATTTTTAGAAAAATTCTAAAAATAGCCACAAACAACTATAAATAGCCACAAACAACTATAAATAGCATAAAATCTATAATTAGCGAAAAATTTTTGCTCGCTGCGCTCGCATCGAAAACGACCTAACGGCCATTTCCGAACGGAAACAGGGCCTACGACCTGTTTCCGTCGAAGGTGCCTTTGGGATCACCAAGCTGCAGCGCTGACATGTGCACCTCCCCTCCACATGCACACGTAAAGGATATAACATATACCCAACATTCTCCCACTTGTTGTTTCCTTTGCATAGCAATGAGTCATGTACTCATAAATTCACAGGTTCAGGGCATCAATGCCCATAGATTCTCTACACCAAGAGAACTTCTCTGTACTAACAGACTTTGTTAATGAGTCTGCAACATTTTTCATGGTGTCAACCTTCTCTAGCAGCACCTTCTTTTCTTCAACCATATCTCTCACAAAGTGATATTACACATCAATATGCTTTGTCTTAGCATGATAAGCAGGGGTCTTTGCTAGGAAGATTGCACTTTGGCTATCACATTCTAACCTTACACCTTTCTGTACAAACCCAACATCTGAACACAATCTTTGCAACCACACAACTTCTTTGCTTGCAATAGTGGCTACCATTTATTTAGCTTCTGTAGTTGAGAGTGCAACTATAGCTTGTCTCTTGCTCATCCAACTGATAGCTCCTCCAAATAGGTTAAACACATACCCACTTGTAGATATTATATGATCAAGGTCTCCAGCCCAGTTTGCATCAACAAATCCATTTACATTTATTAATCTGTCTGTTCCAGGCCTTCCTTGGTAGTAGATTGCATAATTTGTGGTGCCACGCAAATATCTGAAGACCCTCTTTACAGCTGTCCAAACTCAAAACTCCCACTGCATGAGCAATGTCTGGTCTTGTACAGACCATTGCATACATTAAACTACCAACTACACTGGAATATGGAACCCGTGACATGTCTTCTTCTTCTTTCTGTGTCTTGGGACACTGCTCTATAGATAACTTTACACCTATAGGAATAGGAACCTTGACCGGCTTACTTTCCTGCACGTTAAATCCCTGTAGTACCGTCTCAACATATTTTCTTTGATTTAAACTTATCATTTTGTTTGCACGATCTCTTCTTATCTCCATTCCCAGAATGAAGTTTGCAGCACCGAGATCTTTCATATCAAACTTGGAGGACAGTTGAGACTTCACCTCCTTTATAAAATCTTTGTTGTTTCCAATCAACAACATGTCATCAACATACAGAACTATGTTAATGAAGTGATCACCAACCTGTTTGTAATATACACAGTGATCAGCTTTGCTTCTCACAAACCCCAATCCAAGTATGTATGTGTCAAACTTTTGGTACCACATCCTTGGAGATTGCTTTAGACCATAAAGGGACTTCTTTAGTTTACATACCAACTCATTCTTTCCCTTTACTATGAACCCTTCTGGTCGTTTCATGTATATTTCTTCTTCCAAATCCCCATGTAAGAATGTTTTCTTCACATCCATCTGCTCTACTTCAAGATCAAAAGCAGCAGCAATAGAAAGAAGAAATCTAATAGAAGTTAATTTTGCAACTGGAGAAAATATTTCACCAAAATCAATCCCTTCTACCTGAGAATATCCCTTTTCTACCAAGCGAGCTTTATACTTATCCACTTTACCTTCTGCATTCAACTTCTTTTTAAATAGCCATTTGCTCCCAACAAATTTTCTCCTAGATGGTAACTGGACTAGCTTCCAAGCTTCATTTTTGTCCAAGGAATCCATTTCTTCATCCATGGCCTTTTTCCAGAGATCACTATCCTCTGAATTAATGGCTTCCTTCACATTTCTAGGATTATCATCAGTAATAGACATAGCAAAATGAAAGCGAAAGTCAGGAGGGGAATACCTTTCTGGTTTCCTTATTTCTCGAGATGATCTCCTCAAAACTGGAGTATGAGGTTCTTCTTCTTCTAATTCTGCTTCTTCTATTGAGTCAGATTCTTCACCTTCTAACTTAAACTCTATTTTCTCTGGTTCCTTTTCCATTGGATTCACTTCCTGTCTGGGGACTTCTTTGACCTCTCGAAACACAACATCTCGACTATAAATAGTATTCTTAGTTATAGGATTCCAAAGCTTATACCCTTTCATACCATCTTTATAGCCAATAAAGATACACTTCTCAACTTTGTTATCTTACCAGTCCATACCTCTTGTGGAGTTTTATCAATCAATGCTGATGTGGGTGATCGGTTTACCAAGTAACATGTTGTCTCCATTGCTTCTACCCATAATTCTTGTCCTATCCCAACATTGCTTAGCATGCTCCTTGCCTTTTCCATCAACGTCCTATTCATTGTCTCAGTAACTCCATTCTGTTGAGGTGTGTATGGAGTAGTCTTTTGCCTTGCTATACCACACTTCTTACAAAAGTCCTCGAATTCATTCCCACAGAACTCTCCACCATTATCTGTCCTCAACACCTTTATTTTCTTCTCTGACTGATTTTCTACAAGAGCCTTAAATTCTTTAAACTTGGCAAATACTTTAGATTTCTTTCGAAGGAAATAAATCCATATGTTCCTTGAGAAATCATCTATAAATGAAACATAATACATAGATTTTCCTAATGATGGAACAGGAACAGGTCCAAACACATCACTATGTATTAATTCTAGAATTCCCTTTGCTCTTGTAGCACCAGATGCAAATCTTACTCGATTTTGTTTTCCATATATGCAATTTTCACAGAAATCAAAATCTAGATTGCAATCAGTCATACCTTCAACCATACCTTTACCTTGTAATGCTCAAATTCCCTTTTCTCCGATATGCCCCATTCTTTGATGCCACAACATTGTCTTTCCTCCTGATGTAGTCAGGGTTTTGTCATCTTTACGTCCTTCCTCTAGCACAACAGAATTGTTACATTCATCAATGATGGTTTTTCCTAATAGTTTGTACAAATTTCCATACCGAACTCCCCTCATCAATACCATTGATCCTCGAACCATTTTGCAACCACCATCTCCACACACAGTCTTTACACCTGTAACATCCATATTTCCGATAGATATCAAGTTTCTTGCTAGATTTAAAATGTGTAGCACTCCAGGCAGAGTTCTAATCCTTCCATCCTTCAGTTTTAGCTTGACTCTACCACGTCCAATGATATTGGCTGGTGAATCATCTCCCAAGTACACATCTCCTCCATTGTACTTTTCATATTCACAAAACCACTCGCTATGAGGGGTCATATGACATGACGCACCTAAGTCAATCAACCATGTATCACGTTCTGAAGGATTACCCGTGGAAGCTAGGTACACATCCCCTCCTTCTGAGGAGTTCTTCACCTCTGTGGAAGGGGTATCCTCATATCCCTTTTGTTTCTCAACATTCTTAGATCTGCAATCCTTTTTATAGTGCCCAACTTTATCGCATTTCCAACACTTCCTTATTCATTTTCCTGGGGATTTAGATCTACCCTTAGATTTAGATCTCCCCCCAGATCCTTTATTTTTGTTTCTCTCCTGGGGTTGACCTCTCACAGACAAGGCATCCATGTTATGATTATCCATGGTTTTTCACCTCATCTCTTCTGATAGTAGGGATGATACAATTTCATCAAATTTTAAGGTCACCTAGCTAGAACTACCTATTGCAACAATTAGGTTGTCCCAGGAATCTGGCAAAGAACACAATAATGTAATACATTTATCTTCTTCAACCATTTTAATACCAACAGAGTTTATCTGACTTACTAGAGTATTGTAGACATTCAAATTCTCTGTTACAATGTCATTCTCATCCATTCTGAGGTGAAACAACTTCTTTTGCAGAAACAACTTGTTCATAAGGGATTTTGGTTGATATAAACTCCCTAGTTTTGCCCATAGCTTTACTGCACTATCTTCACCAGATACATTCAAGAACACAGAATCTGATAAGCACAATCATATTGTACTCCTCGCCCTTCTTTCTAATTTTTCCCAATCTTCTTGTGACGTTGCAGTGGGTTTCATACCCGAATCCACAACAATCCACTGTTCCTGATCTACCAGAAGATCCTCCATTTTGAGCTTCCATAGCTCAAAATTATGGTCGTTAAATTTCTCGATCTCGATTCTTGAAGTGCTCGCCATTCTCTTTCAATGCACAAATCAACACTGCAAAGCTCCCACTGAACCCAGGTTTATCACAGAGCTGAGATCTATCAACCGCGTCGAACCCTTAGTAGCAAAGGCATCCCCTTGATGCCAAAATCAAGCTCTGATACCACATGTAAGTTTTAAACCCGTGCAGAGAAGCAAAGCATACCGATTCTTTTAAGCAAAATAGAGATCACAACACATCAGTCACACATAAACACAGAGATTTACCCTGGAAACCCTTAACCAGGAAAACCAGAAAACATTGGAGCCACACCTCCTATTTTCTCTTCATTACATTATGAAATCCTCACAATACAAAATATAGGTATTCTGCAACATCCAAATACCCTAATCTGTTAACCCGGATTAGAAAAAGAATCCAATCCCTTAACCGGGATTAAGTTACATATTTTTAGACAAATTCTAAAAATAGCCACAAACAGCTATAAATAGCCATAAAATCTATAAATATAACATATACCCAACAAAGCGAAGCATATGGAAACCATCATCAAGAATTCCAAGATTCAAGATCACACGCCTCTTGAATCATCCGAGCACTCAATGGAATCAGAAAATATTCCAGCTCGGGATGTTCCTCGTGATATAGTAACTAAACCTGGGCTAATGTCTTCATCGAAACCTCAAGATTCACCTACAGATGCTCACGCTCAGGAATTTATGGATGAAGACTTAAAAGATCAAGATCTATGGGAGCTTGATCTCAGAAGTATGGAGGATTCTTGCACTCGAAAAGCCTTTGATTCCATTATTTCTCAGCAAATACAACTTTTCCAGGAAGCTCTTCTCAAGGCCAAAGTGCAGAATAATATTGGGGTCTATCACCCGTCGAAAAAAGATAAACAAAAAATGCCTAAGGAGAATAGGAAAAGAGGTCGTAAAACTGACTTGCAGCAATTAAACAAACTTGGCACCATGCTCATAGAGTCAAGCCAGTATGCTCAGCTAACGGATTTCTTCTCCTATGCTTCCCAAGGTATCTCATGAAGCTCATATCCTGGAACGTCTGCAGCCTCAATGAAACTTCTAAGCACAAAATGATAAAAAGAAAAATTATGCAGGACAAACCTTCTGTCCTCTTCCTCCAAGAAACCAAATGTTCGATTGAATATCTTGTGAAGCATGATTTACCAGAATTTGTAAAGGCAATTAGAACATGGCCATTGATGCTAAAGGAGGCTCAAGAGGTATAGCCATCATCTGGAATCCCATGCAGGTATCTATTAGTCACTTTGCTTCCACCGCACATTCTTTATCTTCTATCTTTCATATCCTTGGAACCACTATTAAAGGTAATCTCATCAACACGTATGGGCCACAACCACCCATTCTCAAGATTCAATTCATCCAATATATTGACTGGTTTGTACATTATCACTCTGATTCCCCCATTCTTATTGGAGGTGACTTCAACATGATCCTCAATTTGGAGGAAAATAAAGGCAGAATGTAGTCCCTCTCCAAGGCCAATCAGGCCTTCAATGATTTCATGTCCAATAATTCCATTATTGATCTCCTTCTGGCCTTTGGCTTCTTCACCTGGAATAATAAGAGAGGAGGCATGCACCACATTGCCAAACGTCTCAACTGATTCCTCATATCTAATAATACCATAACTCTTGGGGGAATCTTGGGCTCGGTCATCCTTCCCACTGCTGGTTTTGACCACTATCCCATGTCCCTTTTCTGGCACATTCTAGGTACTACCCTTAGTAGCCCTTTTCCTTTTGAAAAATTATGGCTTAAGCATGCAACCTTTAATAGTATTTTGGAAGAATGGTGGAACAACATGCAAGTCACAAGATGTTCCAAAATGTCCATCATGCATCAGAAGGTTCGAATTCTCTGGTCTAACATTCGTAAATGGAATAAATGTACTTTTGGCAACATTTTCAAAGACAAAGAAGCCCTCCAACATTAGATGGAAACTATGCAGCATAGCATTATGGATATTGGGTACACCACTGAACTTAAAACTAAATAAAATGATATACTGCTTTGCCTCAATCAACACTATGAACAGGAAGAAATTTTTGGCAACATAAGTCTAGAGTCAACTAGATTAAAGAGGGGTAAATAAATACCACCTTATTTCACCATTCCACTCTCCAGTACAGAATGAGAAACATGATCATAAGACTCAAAACTAATGATGGCTCCATCTTGGAAGAGCATGCGGATTTGGAAAAAGAACTTCTAGGGTTCTATAAAAATATGCTAACTAAACCTGATGAAAACAAAGAATAAGCCATTCAAAAGGTCCTATTACATGTCCCCACATTCGTCACTAAGGAGCACAATGCTTCACTTATGAAATCCATCTCAATGCAATATCTAGAGACAACCGTAAAACAAATGGCGGAAGGAAAATCCTCGGTTGGATGTTTTTACCATAAATTTCTTCAATCATTGTTGGGATATGCTCAAAAATGAAGTTCTAGACACTGTTGAAGAATTGAGCAAGAAACAGTGGGTTCTCCCCGCCCTCAATGCTACTCACCTAACTCTCATTCCCAAGGAGGCTGGAGCTGGACATCCTGGTAAGTTCCGTCCTATATCTCTGTGTAATGTCACTTGTAAAATTATCTCCAAAGTGGTAGCCAATCATCTTAAACCTTTGCTTCCTTTACTCATTTACCCTGAGCAATTTGGCTATGTGGAGGGCTGTCAGATACTAGATGGCATTATTTTAGCACACAAAATTACTCACTCCTTAAAAAAATCCAAAACCCCAGGGATGCTTCTCCAAATATTTTGACAAATTGACTTGGGGTTTCATTGAAAGAAATCTTCTTGCTTTTGGCTTCTGTCGAACCTGGACCAATTGGATTATGGCTTTAATTTCTTCTTTGTTCCACTCTATTTTGGTCAATGAAATTCCCTCGTCCACCTTCACCCCCTCTCGTGGGATAAGACAAGGAGATATGCTCTCTCCTTTTCTTTCCATTCTAATGTCTGAAGGATTAGGAAGAATGCTTAAAGCAACCTTACTCTCTAATGGTATCTCTATACATGGAGCTCCTCCAAATGTTTATCAACAATTTGTGGATGACAATATCCTTTTTGGCCATCCTTTGGTTCAGGAAGCACGTACATTGAATTCCATTCTGAATACCTTCTCTAAAGCTTTAGGCACCTCCATTAATATGGCTAAGTCTCAAATTCTATTCTATAACACCAGTATCATATGTCAACAAAATATTTCCCGAATTCTCAGTATACCTATGGCTACTTTACCTTCTAAATATCTTGGAGCTCAATTATTTGATTTTTCTATCAAGCACACTTTTTGGCAAGAACTTTTGAATAAAATGGAAACACGCATAACTTCCTGGACCCTCCGTTCCCTTTTTTCCAAGCCGTCTTATCCTTCTCAAATCTGTCTTGCAATCCATGCCTCTCTATATTTTTTTGGTACTCGTGGCTCCTAAGTGGGTACTCAAGATATCAAGAAACTCCAAAAGAAATTTCTTTGGGGCAGTACTAATAATAGAAAAAGGTGGTCACTTGTAATATGGAAATATGTCTGTTTCCCTAAGCTTGAAGGAGGGCTTAGGATACGAGACCTAGAAATCAGTTACCAGGTCTTATCAGGCAAGCTCTGGTGGAAATGGATAACACAAAATCATTCTCCTTGGGTACAAATGTGGAATTATAAGTATTATCGAGATCACACCCCTGAGACTCTCATAATATTTGGCCTGGATCCTCCAAGTTCCTCAATCTGGAAAGCAGATAACACCCATCGAGCTCTCATACAACAACACAACTTTTGGGAAATTCAGGACAGACTCAGTGCTCTCTTGTGGCATGATGCCTAGGAACAACTCCCCTGCCTTAGCAGTCTCTTTATGCAGGAAGATATTCAATTATATGCTCAATGAAATCTCAATACGCTTGTGAATGACCTTTGGACGGAGGATACTGTTGTAATGGATAATTCACCTAATAACCTAGGTCTGGGGGTTACCAACATACTATGACCTTGCAGACAATTTGATTATAAAAGCACAAATAGGAAATAGGGAAATAGCAGGAACTTACTTGTAATAAACGAAGGTTGATCCAAGCTAACTCCTTCCTCTTTGCTTCACTTCTACAATCTCTAGGATAGTTCCTCCTTCAACCTGTTAACAAAGATTCTTCCAATATACAGTATGATTCATATATAAAGATGCAGGTTAGGCAAATCACATATTATAATGAAATATAAAAATTTACCAAGCCACAACACATGAAACACAATATGGAAGAAGTAATCTATTTT
>LPNX010294419.1:56960-124457 GCA_001517045.1 Pseudotsuga menziesii | reverse complement strand
GGAAGAATGATCTGGTTGCACTTTGGTATACTTGGTCCATTTTGCAGAGGCACTAAAGGAGTTTTGAAAAGACCAGATAGAAACAAGTTGTCAGAGCAAAGAAAATTGTATTCTCATTATCAAGAGGGTCGGCCAATATAGGTAATTCGAGAGGCTACACTCTCTGGCCATCATCCTATTGTCTTCTCTTTCTCTTGGGGTGTGGACAAGATCTGCATGCATAAGACTCTGTTCCTATCAAATGTACTGCCTTCAGCAACTAAGTTGCAATAACAATGTCCAAAAAATATGGAACCTTTTCACTAGGCTCAAAGAAACTAAAGGTTGGATCTTCTGGTGGGTGACGCCATTAATCAGGTCACTGCCATCCTTATGGGGTATGGACAGCAAATTGTGATTGTGAGGCAAAAGCATCACAAGGAAATTAAAGACAAGTTGGAGAATCCCAATCAAACACTGCAATTCTCTTTGAGCATCAGTCCATCATGATCTTTCTCAATTCCAAATGCCATTATCAGAGAATGCACCAGCCGCTTCATAGAGACTAATAGCTTGAGTGAGGAGTCGGTCTTCTCCACTCTTCTCCCTCTCAGTCTTGGCCTCTAGTTCCAGCATGCCTCAAGATCCTCTTTTTGTACCTGTCATAGCTTTATTTCAGCACCTACTATGTATTGTAAATTTTTGCAGCTCTTTTAGCAAGATAGTTGGCTCTTTCTTTGCTCTTGTTTGAGTTTCAGTCAGAGTGGATTTTGTACTTACACTATGTATTTACATTGAATGTACTTTTGAGTCCCACTAACCTACTATTGTGTCATTCATTGGACATTAATATAATTATCCTATCTATCTTATCTCCTTATCATGACTCATGAGTAGCAAGCTCAGAGTGCCAAACTCAGACATTTTCTTAAGGGATGAAAACAGGGATGGCAAAGGAGCTTAGCTCTGTCCCTGTCTACAATGGCTAAAATGTAGGAATAAGCCAAACAAGGAATTTTTGAAAGTTCTGTCCATTATATAGGATAGGCCTTTGAAAAGATTGCAGCCATCAAATCAGCAACTTGTTGAATCATGAAGATAAGAGAGATTGAAAAGGAGTTCATAGCTCATTATAGGATTGCCTTTCAATCCCAGGGCCTCACTAATAAGAGGAAGGTCGCCATGCAGACATGCTTGGACATGATAGCTCACCGACTGTCACTATAACATAAGAGTCCATATGCATTTTCAAATGTTATAGATGCCTTCAAGCATCTTTAAAGTGGAAGAGTGAGAGGGAAGGTTGTGATTTCACTCATTGATTGATGTCATGGCTCGAGTACTGTATTTATCTCTCGGTTCAAATGTGCAACAGGTATTGGATTAGAAACTAACAACACCAGTCACAATATTTTTTTTTTTTTTAAATTTCAGCAGACGTCGCTTAAGCGACGCTTTCAAACTGTCGCATTTCCGACGGTTTTTGAGATATCCGTCGCAATTCCGACACTTGTAACTGTCGCATTTCCGACGGTTTTTGAGATATCCGTCGCAATTCTGACACTTGTAACTGTCGCATTTCCGACGGTTTTTGAGATATCCGTCGCAAATCCAACGGTTCTTGCTGTCGTTTTTTCTAAAAAACTTTCACCACTGTCGAGGATATTCCGTCGCTTAAGCGACGGTTATGTAGGTGTCGCTTAAGAGACGGTTATTTAAGTGTCGGATAACCGACGTCAAGTTTCCGACGCTTAAGAAAAAATCAAAGTGTCGTACATGCGACAGGAAAGTGTCGAAAATCCGACATGACGGCCGTCGGATTTTGGGTCGAAATGTAGTAGTGAAAAGGATTTGGATTTTGTACACATCCCGATGTACGCGGTTTTAGTAGTAAAACCCGTGTATGTACAAGATTATATGTTTAAAAGTCACGTGTATCATTTTTCACATGTTTTTAGGGATGATCAAGGAAACATCAAAGGACAAAAAATGGTCCATGGGGTCTAAGGAGTCTGCAGTGGGACAAAGGAAGGCCATATAAAGTGTGATTCACCTAGAGTGGTCAAATCACCTATAACACTTATTCCACCAACTATTTAGCACAAAAATAGTGCTAACACATCGATCAAAGGCTGGTTCTTTGGCACATAGACTGGGAGAAATCCCAACTACAGTTTTGGTAACTCCATTGGTCCATCCTCTTGGATCCATTTTTTTAGGTTTGCTATAGTTTTATCTTCATTTTCTTCATTTAGCCGTCATCAATCGGCCCCCCTTGTGGATGATCTAAAACTTTATCATGTTAGTGCATGCTCCCTCATCCCCTATCGGCTCCGTTGACTTTATTTTTTTCCTATTCAGTGCTAGTCACACTTATTAGGTGACAATCCATGACCTAGTCACTCCTATCCACTGGATAAGTGTGACTCCAGTCGCGAATATAGCCTTGATACGCATGGTCTGCCTCACACAGCCATATCGTACCTATCCTAGCTTTCGGAGTGACCCTGTTCTGAGTGACCTAGTCACATTTGACCTTCAGTTAGGGATGAATTGACTATTTTCTTTCCAGATAGCCTCTACATCTCTGCTTTGTGCGATCTGAATCATGGTTGTTCCTCTGACAGGCACAACTGTCAGTTTATAGTCTTTTTTCCGTGCATGTTTCATACCCTTATCTGTCCCAAACTGATGTCTTGACCTTTTTTTTCTTTCTAGATATGTATTTTATAGGCCCTTGGTGTGTTTTAGGTCTCCCCTACTTGGTTTATGAGTTCCAATAGTTTAGCTCTGTAGTTGAAACCCCATGCTTGTTTCCTGGATTTGATTAAAAGTTCCTTTATTACTCATTTGTTTCAAGTATAGTTTCATTACTTGAATAATTTTGTTTTATTTTGCAAATCTAATGTTCATTACTATTATTTACTACATTATGTCGGTTTGACACACATTAGTTGCAAACAATTAGCACCACTAAGTGAAATGCTCGATTCATGACCCCGAGCAGAGCCTTAAAAATTAATTAATTTAATATCATTATAATCATGGTATAAACCCCATCCACTTAACTATGGTAGAGTAATTTTGGGGTCTAAAATGGGCCTCCTAAGGAAAATAATAAAATAATAGTTAAAATTATAAAATAATAGTTAAAATAATAAAATAATATTGATTAATTTTGGAGGAAGAAAGAAAAAAACTACTTTTTGTGTTCGTATTTTCGACATATCTCCATGTGTTTTTTACTCAATTTTTGATCGGGAGAGCTTGTTGGATGTGTAATTTGATTCCGCATCGAACGAGTATCCACACTGCATACTTTTAATGGACCCGCTACCCCAGAAACAAGAAATACCTGAAAAAATGTGATGATGACATCATCATCACATTTTTTCAGGTATTTCTTGTTTTTGGGGTAGTGGGGTCTGTCAAAAGTATGTAGTGTGGGTACTCGTTGGATGCGGAATCCAATTCCGCATCCAACGAGCTCTCCCGATCGAAATTTGAGTAAAAACACAATGATATATGTCGAAAATACGAACAAAAAAAGTAGTTTTTTTTAATGACAAATATGTCAATTCAACCATTATCGTTGACTTATTTTATTGAAATTCTATTGGTTCTTGAATTCCAACTCACCAAAACTTATTTTGGCACGTTTTCTTATACGGACCATTTTAGACCCCAAATTTCCTCTAATGTTGGGTATATCCCTAAAACGCATTGTGAGGAGTACCATAAGAACCCCAAAGTAGCTGGCCTTTGAGAGGACCTGCCAAGTGAAAAGGGAAATTACCCTACCTGATTGACTAGTTTTAACCTGTGAGGTAAACCAAGATTTTTCATTTGTGGAAAAGAAGTTATTAGTCTTACCTCATACTTGGAGTGAGGGGTAATTCCCCAAGACAAAGCTCGTACTGCGGCCCCACCTACTGAGGCTGGTGTCCATCACCTCATGACGATAACATCCAAATTCAACCTCTAAACTTGATGCAACTAGTATGGCTCCACCACAAAAACCATTGACCCATCAGCAGTGTCTACTTCTACCACTTCTAACGTGTCTCTACACTTACCGTGACCCCCTACAAATGGGGTGGCCAAAGTCCCACAGTTCCCTATGTGATGTGTCACAAACAATGCTGTTGCCAGAGCTTCTCTCAACTATAGTATAGTGGACAAATTGGCCCAATATCCTACAACCATATCTTCTTTGGAAGTTCTTAAAATGTGTCCATCGTAGCGTAAATCATTTTTGTCCACTCTATGTGTCATAGATCCCTTTGACTCTAAGTTGATCACCTTCGACCTGGATGAAGGAGAACCTAGGATGCCTTCTAACGTCACCTTCCAAGTTTTGGTCTTGATTTGGAATTTGGTAATACATCGATGCATTATTTATGATGGGGCATCCACTTGTGTTATGTCGACCCTCGTTTGGAAGAAACTCGAGTACCCCTACCCTTCAACCTTCCACTACCGCTCTCTAAGCCTATGATGGTAACTTACTCAGACCTAGGGGATTCTCATGAATGTCCTTATTGAGTTAGGAAAAAGAATGGTTTTTATTGACATTGAGGTTGTCAATGCCCAACTTGATTATGACCTCCTCCTAGGATGTATCTTCATGTATTCCACCCGATTTGTGGCCTCTATAATCTTGTTCCCTCATGACAGGAATATCATGACTATCGACCAATTGAATTACTATGATTCAAAAGCTCCGAACACACTGGAACACATCCTTCCTACTATTGATACCAACATTGATAGCACATGCATTCCATCCTTATCTGTTGTTGTCCTGGACTTGTTTTCCAACACTCCTATGACAGACACCTTTTTGTCCTTATGTCCCCCACCTAAGCCAACTGACGTATCGTATTTATTTTGACTCTTTTCCAAACCATTGAGATGGTTTCACACCTACCTCCTAGTCCATCAAAGACTACACTTGTTTCCACGCCTGCCCCTCCTCCTCCAAAGAAGGCTTGGGGCAAGGCCGCCAATGCAATAACTAAACCTCATCTGGCTGCCCCTTGTGCATTGTGCGATATCCAAGGTCATGCAACACAAAATTGTTGAAATTTACCTATCCTTGGCACACACATGGACACTATGGATACATGTGATGATGCTCTAGTAGTCACCATCCTAGATCCTCCAGTGGTTAAGAACAAGTCATTGTGAACCAACCATTCTTGTGCAGTTTGTAGTTTATACAGTCATTAATCTCATCCTTTCCTTGAATTTCCTGACTATCTCTCATCCCTCAGTGAGCTTCGAAAACACTTCGATGAGTTTGATGTTATTATCCTTGGGGGGATCCATCCTTCAGTTTCTTCCTCAGACATAACCAACACTATACACATGATCTTTGGTTATAGTAGTCCTCCCGTCTCCTCAGTCATAGAGGATCCCTCTGATCTATCTACCCATTGTTTTACCAATAATGAGTAGATCCTTGAAGCTCTTTCGAATCATGACTACCCTTTGGATGACATGTACCATCATGCATTATGTATTCCTGATGAACCTCTCTCATTGTTAGATCAGTACTCAGTTGAATCCAAAGACTTCATCCATGGAAAAGTCGAGTGGTTCAGGAACCCCATTTCGACACTCATCGCCTTTGAAGTGGGAAACATTTCTAGCATTTTTCCAACTATCAAGGCCAATATATCAACCAATCTTGAGGTAGTTGAATATATTACAATTGGAGCATCTTGTTCCCTTGAAGAAGTTGCTTATTACAAAGCACTTTTTTAGGAGTTTTGTCATATTTTATCTTGGTCCTATATCAAGATGCCTAGGCTTGATCCATCCATGATTGAACATTGTATTGACACATGGACTGACATTGCACCCATATGCCAAAACCAAAGACCTATTCACCCCTCAAAGGCTCCTCCTGTCAAAGACGAGAACGAGAAACTGCATAAAATAGGTTTCATATACCCTTTCGCATATACTACTTGAATTTCTAATCATGTTCTCATTAACAAAATACAAGGTACCATCTGTGTCTGTACTAACTTTCATGACTTGAACTTGGCATGTCCCAAAGACAACTTCCCCACTCTGTTCATTGACTAGATCATTGATGCATGTGTCGACCATGAAGTATTTTCTTTCATGGATGGTTTTTACGGTTATAACCAAAATCAAATCTGAAAAGAGGACCAGTACAAGAACACTTCCACAACCCCCTAGGAAAATTTGTGTATTGAGTTATGCCATTTGTCCTTACAATGTTGGAGCCACTTTTCAGCGGGCTATGCTGTTCTTATTCCATGACCTTATCCATATCATTTTGGTATACCTAGATGACCTCACCACTCACTTTCAGAATCATTCACAACATCTAGGATACTTACAACAAGTTTTATTACTATGTCACAAATACAACATCCGTTTGAACCCTCTGAAGTACATTTTTTGCATCCCATTTGGGTGTTTACTTAGGTTATTTGTATCCCAAAAGGGGATTGCGGGTGACCCTCTGAAGGTTCAATCCATTATAAATCTTCCCTCACCACATACTTTGCGTCAACCAAGGATTCTCCAAGGCGAGGCCAATTTCCTTCACTGGAGGTTCTATGCCTGAAGTCACACACCATGTCATGCATGTGTGTCATAGTTTTTATTTCTTTATTTTACATTGTTGTTGTCACGAGTCTCATAGTTTGTTTCCTTGGTTGCTCCAGATGGATCCTAGCTTGCATCGCTACATTGGATTCGTTGACGGAGAAAGTAGATGGTCTCCTAATCTCGCCTCGGATTTGTGGGTCATTTATTCTGCATCACATGGGTTGATCCATACCAAAAAAATGTTTGTTGGCATTGCTACCAAAAAACAAGTTGAGTACGATGGTGTCATTGGTCTCCTGGTTTCTGCCCTCCATTTGGGTATTTGTCACCTTGATGTCTTCTTAGACTCTCAACTTCCTATCTCCCAGTTGAATAACTGGTGTCAGGTATGTGATCCTTATCTCTTTAGAAATTTCTTGTGCACTATAAATTTGGTTAGGCATTTTGAATCCATTACATTCATGCATGTTACCAAAAGTATCAATAGCGTAGCACACCAAATGGCTAATGAAGTTCTAAAGTGGAACATTAGTCATCGCATATAGGAAATAAAATTGCATCATGCATCATCATATAGTCATGCATACATATGTCATATACATCATATAGGAATCACCATCATAAATAGACTCATAAAAAAAACACATAAAAAGTGCATCCACATGCATATATATATCATGTCATAATGTTCAGTACAAAATGAGAAGCTCCACAAGCTTTCTCTACCAAACATACATATCATAGAAAAATCCTAGTGCACCACTACAATAGGGGCAGCACCCCTAGCTACTAGTCAGAGTCATATTTCTCCTCCTTGTACTCCGGGTTTGTGTCCTTCTCTGTGTCCTCCTCACTGGAGTCCTCATCCTCCTCCATTGGCACATCGCCTTGTGTCGTTGCTCGGACATACTCGGTAGTGAATGCAATCCTCTTCATCAAGGGGATCCACTCTGGAGGACCATGGTAGCATGTAGAAATCAGATCAGCGTCTAGGTACTTCCAGTAATCATCAGTTACCCCCTCTTGTAAGCACTCTATATGATGATGGAGTCCAACGCAGGGTAATTTTTAGGTGCGAAATTTCACCAATTGGCTATTTTATGGGTTTTTTTCAAAAAAAAATTCATTATTTGGTCATTTTTAGTCTCTAATATTGCCTATATTTACATAAAATAGGTGCTCAAAGAAAAATGAGCACAAAAATGAGGGGAGATAGAAATCCCCTCCCATTGTCCTAGCATAGTTCAATGCACACCAAAACTATGTCAAGTACATTTAGGACCATCCAAATTAGGTGCCCCTAAACACACTCTCCACAATCTAGATTTGACAACCTGAGATCTTGAGAGGTCCTAATGACACCAATATCCATAGAACCATCGGTGCCACAGGCCGATTCGGAAAAATATCGATCTCCCACACCAGTACGTACGAGCAATTCACTGTAGCAGAGGCATAGCAATGCCTCTCGCATAGGTCATCTAGTGACACCCCATGTGTGAGCTTCAACGTAGTGTCACTGATCATACCTAGCATATGGATCCCCATCATAAAATAGATATCAAAGATCGTGATCTTGATCCACTTCTCCTAGATTATAAATAACTCAACATCTGAGTACCAAAATATAACCATCTTGTTGGGAAACAACTTTCCTGAACGTGTCAGTGGGATCTGGAAGTACTTTGGTAGCCCACTTTGGCTAAGCATGTCCACCATCGCCCCATTCCCTAATTCCTACTGTCATAGGATACCAATGTACCTCTCTCTCCATGTCACTCATGGCATCCTGCACATAAACATAGTCCCTGTCAGGTCCTGTCATGCACAAAAATGTAGCCTAAGATTAGTAACCCCTATTTGGCCTTTTTGTGCGACCAAAGTTGCTCAAAAACCCCAAACAAGAGCAACTGGGTTGCTTATACTTACTAAACAGGTGCGACTAGGTTGCTTATACCTACTGAACATGTGTGACTTGGATCACACCTATCTCTCTGACAGGTGCGACGGGGTTGCATCTGTCAGCTTGATATGAGTGACCTGGGTTGCATCTTTTTCCTCAAAACGCATGACTTGATTCTACGATCTCTTTCAGCTTGGCATAATCCCCAGGATAAGCAAAAAAAAAAAACCAGTGAAAAATTCGGGTTTGACAAGAGCTCTTACATGCAAATCACAGATCGCAAAACCACCGGTTGAAATGAAAGAAATCAACAGTTGAGCTCTGGTTTAATCCACTCACACTCAGCATTGAATAGTAACAATGACACATTTCATGTGGTCCCCCCTGTTTATAGGCCTCCATTGGTTTTATGTTTCTTTCATGCACCACATAGTCATCTGGAGTTCATTTGAGATGTCGTTTACACCATTGGGTTCAGTTTTCCACCCCCTATATTTTTATGAGACCCTTGTCTCATGATATCACTATGATTTTTTGTTCCATTTCCTAGAATTCATCCCAATTTATGTACCATCACGTGACTCTCCCCTCGTATGTATTGGCATTTTCATGAGCCATACACTCCATCTATACTACATAGTTGGCCATATTTTACCGCCATCTATCATCCTGCAAGGTGGCCACACCAATGTTATGTATTTATTCCTCTCAGTCATGTTCACAAAATAACTTATTTCCATATATCGAACACTTACCCATTTCTTGATTGACCATTACGGAGTTTTTGGAAATCTCTTTTCTAACTCCTAAAAGAATGAAAATATTACTGAGAATGCTTCCTTCCTTTCATGCTCATTAAAGTATTTGAAAGGGAATCTATGTGGCCTCATTTTTTTTTCTTTTTCGAACCGCATAGACTATTATAAGAAAAGGATCACCTTAGAACCTTCCAGTTAGGAACCTTTCCCTTTGTATACTTTTATGCTTACTCGGAAATTGGGACCGTAATTTATGAAAAAAATCATTATGGGTTGTCTTTAAGCTCTTTTCCATCCCTTTCATAAAGAAAAGATTGCCGAGGAAACTTGGTTTCATTCATGCTCGTAAAAGTATTTGAAATATCTTCTAGTCAGTATAGGTTTAACCTTTTCGGGCCTGATTGGACTACTAACGGTAAATAAGTCTTCCTTCCCCAAAGGTTGGGAGATCTCTCCTTCGTAAACTTTTTTTTTCAGGATTAGGAGACTGAATAGGAAAAAGAGACCACACCGAATTCTTATTCATGTTTTATGTCTCTCTAAAAATGAAAACACCATCGAGCATTTACTTTCTCGGGATCACTAAAAATCCACGAGATCATGTCACATTCAGATTGCTTCTATCTCTTGTTCGTGCTCCATAATCTATGAAGAAGGCCCTAAGAGTGTCTTTAGGAGCCACCACATATGATATTGCAGTATGGAATCTTCCCCCCATTGGGTCACCTTTGTTCAAAGTATTCTATGATGAGTCTTCCTTGGATCTCGTGGACATCATTTTCCCAGCTACTTTCCTCAACATTTCTTGTTTTCACTTTTCTTCTTGGTATTACAGATATGTTCCCTCTCCCATGATTCATTTTCATTTGCTTCCAGGTCATCCCTCCTGTCATACTCTAAAAAAAGGAATATTGAGTCCCCCGTACCGCCCTGCCCCTATTCCCCCATTCAGCATGTCAGTCCCCATATTGTTCCACATATTTGGTTATCCCCCTCGTTATTTTAGTCAAGGACACATCACTACCTTGATTCTTTGTTGGTTTCCCTCTGTCAACGTTAGCACATCTATTCAAAAGGATAGACCCTGAGGTCCCTATATCCTAGTTTCATCCACCTCATTGATGAGTTCCTTAGGCCACTTGAGAGGAGTCATTAGTTCCTCTCGGGATGGTTGTGTCTCACATGCTCAACTTTAGCTACATCATCACACCATTGAGATTCGTACATGGTATTGGTCTATTCAATATTTGGCTGAAGACCCTAGTTGTCACCTGACTCTATCACATTGGTGAGTCTACTATGGGACCCACATAGTTTCATGTCCCTTGTGATTTTTGGGTTGCGTTGGCAACATTGTTCAGAATCCTCGGTGTTGTGCTTCCATGTATCTCCAATACTTGATGCTACATGTTGTACCACATAGATTCTGACTCTAATTCATTGAGTCCATATATAAGTACACAACCACTTCTAGTAGAGCATCAGTTGTGATGATATTGCATTCCATGAGAATGCCATTGTTCCTATGTATCATATCTTCAGATCAGCATTGTATTCAACCTCTCATTGAGGCCACTTTTATGTATCATCATTTGTATATATATTTATCAGCTCCCATGTTTTTGAGACTTGATCCAATTATGTATTCATTTGACATTGTTATGAGCATGGGTATGCATGCCTCATCTATATACATGTCACACATTATATGTATCTCATAGATTTTTGGGAATTATTAATAAAAAACCAAAAGCCACCGTAGTTCGAATGAGGAATCTCCACTTCTCTTCGGTCTCTCCAGTATCTCCATTGTTGTCACCATTATTCCCATTATCCTATGATTTCCATCAGCCATATGATGAGCTCTTTCCCTCACACATTAGGGGGAAATATATTAACACAAGAACATGTTCACCTAGCTCTACATGGTCTAATCCATATGCATACATCATATTCCTACCATATTTCCCTTACTTTTGACCTTCACAATTGTATATCCACAAAAATGCTCTAAAACACCATTATTCCTTCCCATAAATGAAGGGATAGTGGATTTTTAATATGGTTTACCTTCACTCTCTCTCTCTAAAAAGGGTTCAAAAACCATAAAAAAAAGAGAAAAGGTCATAAAACCACAGGAAAATACCATGGGTTATCACATTGGGTTAAAAAACCATAGACCATACTATAAATAGATTGTGAAGGGATATCCCAAGTTAGTTACATAATTTTTGGTCATTCCACACACAGTTACTCGTACATCCTATCAACATTCCCGTCACCATACCATTCCCATGGTGTATGTTGAGACATTCTTTGTACCAATCTTCGATCTAGTCCCTGTTGCCACCTGTCTGTGGATACAATTGCAGAACTAGCCCATGAAGAGACAAACGACTTTCGAGGATGACCACGGTGTCCCATTCTATAGAATGGAGGTATACTTTGTTTATTTACATTATTTTAGTTTGGTCGTTATCTATTGAAAATGTTAAAAAATATTTTTTTTATGTCATTAGTCTAACTTGTTGTTTTGCTTCCTTTTCATTGAACTCTTCCTTATGATCACATTGATATAAGGTTGGTTCTTTGGCATGTAGCTAGGGAGAAATCCCCACTACTCTCGAGAATAAAATAAAAAAGATAATGCATTAGTAGTATAATTCAGTGCATTTAAACCTCCTACACAAATTAAAGTTAAACGTGAAGTAGATATGATGTATAGGCCCTTAGTTCTTGATAATACCAAACACTAGCAGGTGTTTGAAGATGGCGAACATCTCAATTTATATTTTTGGAACTAGTGGATGAACTTTACATTACATTTATTAACCAAGAACATAATGAAGATGAAAATATATACTGTTAGGAGGAAAAAGAAGAAAATATGAATTTATGTAACAAAGTGGAAAATCATAAAATTGTATAGTTAAAGAATAACTTTATACCTATAGGATTGTTTCCTTTGTAAAGTATTTTTTATTAAAATAATGTACATCAAAAACCTGTAGTTCGACCTAAAGAAGAGGATGTGGAAGAAGTGAATATTGGAACTCATAGTGAGCCTAAGAATGTCAACTTATCTAAGGTGTTTCACAAACCTGTAATTCAACCTAAAGAAGAGGATGTGGAAGAAGTGAATATTGGAACTGATAGTGAGCCTAAGAATGTCAACTTGTCTAAGGTGTTTCACAAACCTATAATTCAACCTAAAGAAGAGGATGTGGAAGAAGTGAATATTGGAACTGATAGTGAGCCTAAGAATGTAAAATTATTTAAGGTGTTTCATGAAGAAACAAAACAGAGACACACAAAACTGTTTAAAGAGAATATTGATGCATTTGCATGGAAATATGAATATTTAAAGACACGATACATCAATAATTGAACACAAGATACTGCTAAATACTAGAACAAAACAGTTCAATCAAAAACTCAAGAAAACTAATCCACTTTTTCTACCTATTATAGAAAAAGAGATAAGGAAGTTGTTAGATGCAAAAATAATAATTCCTTTGAGACTCTCTTAGTAGGTTGCAAATATGGTTCGTGTTATAAAAAGGAGTGGTGAAATTAGAATGTGTGTTCATTTTATAAATTTGAACAAATTCTCTCCAAAAGACAACTACCCTCCACCTTGAAAATGAATCGTATTTTATAGAAAGTGGTAGGAGCCAACATAATTTCAATGATGGATGGTTTCTTAGGCTATAATCAAGTTTCTATGAGTAAATAATGCATAGAGAAAACAACATTCACTACCCCATGTGTAACTTTCATGTATGATAAGATTCCATTTGTACTAATGAATGTAGGAGATAATTTTCAACATGCCATGGACATTGCTTTTGTGGGAGATATTCATAAATTCATAGTAATTTATCTTGATTATATGACAATATTACCAGAGATCGACATTGAACATATATCGTGTTTAATGAAAACATCCAAGAAGTGTACAGGGTATGTATTTCTCTAAATCCAAAGAATTATAGTTTTTCCTTGTAGGAAGAAAATCTATTGGGACACATTGTGTGAAAGGATAGAGTAAAAATAGACCCTAAAATAGTAGCATCAATTCAAGAATTAGGAGCTCCTATAAACAAAAAAGAAGTGAAATTATTCATGGGTAGAATAAAGTTTTTAAAAATATTTATTCCCAATATGGTTGAGCTAATTAAAACCATTACCAACATGCTAAAAATAGGTAATGGGGTGAAATTGACCCAAAAAACAAAAGATTTTTTTGAAACTCTGAAAATATCCATTGGAGAAGCCCAAATTTTAATCATCTCAGATTATTCCAATCCTTTCCTAATATTCAAGTTTGCATCTGCACATACTATTTCCATTGTACTTCTACAAAAGAATGGATATGGCTATGAACATCTAATTGTATTTTTCAGTACGGTACTCATAGATGTTGACTTAAAATACATTTTATGGCAAAAGTAAGTGTATAAAATGGTAAAGGAACTAAAATATTTTAGTTGTTATGTGATGCATTTCTTAATTATTGCTTATGTCCCATGTTGTGGAAAATAATGCACAAGAGTTCTTCCCACTGTGGGATGGGCCTAGGCCTTATAGGCTGTCGCAAGGCATCAATATTTAGAGCCCATTTTTGGTGGCTTGATTGGATTCATTGGATGAACCCAAGTGATCTCGCAATAGATTGTTAGAGGAAAACAAGACAAAACTATTAAAAATTACAATAAAACTTAAAAAAAATAATAAATGGGGGAGAGTATGCAAAATCCAGGAATGAATGTGAGCCAAACCACTTGTATATTTCCCAATGGTCCTACTAATAAAACAACTTGGAGCTCCAAATGGAGCCAAACACTCTTCCTAAGTGATGCCTTTCTTGTCCAACAAATGATTGAACTGTATTTAATGAACCAATGTATGAGAAAAACACTTTTACCTTGACAGAATGGCGCAACGAATATTTGGAAACACTTGGAAAGAGGGAAGACATGAGCTAAGGGAAAGCTCAATCATAATTCTAGTAGGATAATGTGGTTATGTATTTTGACTATTTTGGGGCCATGTCGAACTCATTCTGCTCTTTATAACTTTTGAAGGTGTCTTCAGCTATGTGCATGTTGTATGTTGATGACACTTTACCATGTAAATTTTGAAATTGTCGTAGGTGTGTAACTTTTTCATGATAATAGACGCCCCTTGATGTATGAGGTTCGGAGGGTATTGTAGAGTCGATACTGCATCATTGTTTCTTTTTTTATTTCTCATTTGGTTCTTCAAACTATGTGGACAAAAGTGACCTTCCCAAGGGGGAGTTTTTCTAATGTGTTGTATTTAAATAAATGAGGTGGGAATCCCCATTCTCATGAAAAGAGTCCAATATGGTTACAAAATCAAGATATTGAGGTATCTCTCATAAACTATTATGGGCATGGATAAGGGTGGCCTCAAACCATGAATAAGTACATGAACTTGGAATTGGTGTAACCGATGCTAAAAAAAAAACCTGATCAAAATTTGAATGAAACCATAGGGGTGGGGGATTGGAATGAGTGTTAATTGATGGACACTATACTGTACCATATCTGCTACAAATTTTGTTTTCAAACATGAACTTTGGTAGCTTCAAAACATATGACTCCTCCTAATGTGAGTAAATATATTTTCGTCGAGCATAGGAAATACTACTATGTTAAGTAGCACTAATTAATTCCCTTACTTAGTCTGAGGTAATCCATTATAGTGATTTAAAGGAATCCCAATGTATTACAACTACTTCTTCAACTCTTAGAGTATGAGGTTTTGTAGTCAATGAGAGTTTAAGAATCTTTACAAGATGGGGGTCTTATTGAATGAACCAAGATCATGTTGTAAAAAACTATAATTTATTGACCTAATACAATAATAATTGATAAACGTGGGGCTCATACTTTGATTGATGGTAAACTGGGAGGGAAGCACTAAGTGTATCATACTTGATGTGAGGATGTGACAGAGGGAGACATAATACAAATGGAGGATTTAGCAGATACATAATACTTGAGAGAGTGAGGACTAAAAAATTCATGAATATGATGTACTGGGATACTTTCACATCATCAATCAGAGGTGACCAGGGGATTGTTTCAGAAAGAATGATCAGTTCCTATAGGGATATGAAGTTGGAAAAATTTGTACATAAATAGTAATTGGTGGGTTCCCCATGATTTTGGGTGTGTTGGGGGATCAATTTGATGATGGGTGGGACTCCCATGCCTTTTAGTGAATCGAGGCGTCAATTTTATGATGGGTGGGGTTCCCATGGTTTTGAGTAAGTTGGGGAATATTTTCTAAGATGAAGTGAGGGGTATGTTTGCAAATACAAAGATGGGTTCCCCATGAATCAATGCCATGTAGAATTTTCATGCATGATTAACTGAATGGAGTAGGTGAATTAGATGGATGGAGCCCCTTTGTTGACTTGGAAGAGGTGGTGATATGAAGAAAATTTATAGATGGGTTAAATACCCATGGAGGTATCACTAGGTGTTGTAATCAATCAAATTGAAAGGTTACCGATAATGCACATAAAGAATCATATAAACAAAAAATAGGCAAGATATAAGAATGGTGGATAGAATAATAGATTATATTACTCAATAAACATGTGGGTTCATACAATAACCTGAACCAAGTATCTATGTTCCTCAACAACCTATATATACATTTACAAAATAGTTATAATAAATACTTGTTGTTTCAAACAACTGACACGATGTATGAGGTCGACCTAATCTCTAATTAGTCAACTAATGATTCGAGTCGGTTAAAACGACTAACTCCTCCAACATCTCCCCCAAGAAAAAAATCTTTCTTCGTCCCCAAGAAACAAGGAGGTGCTAAAAATTCATGTCTTGAGTAGTTTTATATAGTGTTTTGGCATGGACTGTGTTTCCTCATCGATGGTCACTTATGTATGCAAATATCCACAATGGATTCTATTGTAACTACTAACTAGTATTGGAATTCTTCCCAATTGCAGAGTAGTTTCTGGATATCTATGGTCAAAATTGTGAGGCTCGACAAGTTCGACATATTTTGTTGTATCGACAAGTCAACAATATTTCTCATATCTGGGCCTAAAAATTGTGCTCTCTCATTTTCATTGTCAAGTAGTCTCTTCATGTGTGGACAACTCTTGTCAAGTTTGTCGAGACTTGAGTTGGCCTGGCTTATCCATTGGTGTGCTTGTTTTTATAATTTTTCCATCTTTTTCATTTCTAATATCAGTTGGTCCTGAACTGTTTTTTCCATTGCTTTTGGGATTACCCATTGGCTCTGTAATGTCTTGATGTGCTCATGAGTCTCCCAGACCTATTGAAATACTTGGCCATAATAGGTAAACCAATTTCTTAGGAGTTCCTTTGTGATAGTAGATTCCTCATAATGTTCTTTTAATACCTTATGGGCTTCTAAAAAAGTTGTATATTGATTCCTCAAGAGAACAAAGGTCTCTTCTACATGTTCATCATTCTTTTCCTATAATTGTGCCTAAAAACTAGACACAACACTTTCAAATAGTTGGTATTCTTTTTCCAACAGTCTGTCAGTGTCAGCTTCTTTTGGTACTAGAAGGACTTGTTGTGCCAAATCCATGCATTTCCTTAAGAATTAAATTTGTTATGTTTTTATTTTTTCAATATGTACCTGTTGGCAGCTAGAAACAACCCCTTCATTTCTCATTAAGATGAAGGGAGATCAGCTCTTTTATGATTTACTAATTTAAAATTATAGAAGAGTAACTTCAGAATCTTTGATTCTGAAGGTGCTCTCAATCAAAGAAGAGTAAAATTACACGTTAAAGAGATTGATGAAAACATGTTTATAAACTTGGCAAATTAGCAGCTGTTAGTCAGTTTGATAAATTTATATATAATCAATTCAATTATTAAGTTAAAATTATATGATTATATATGATTTAAGAAACTCAAAAGGATAGTATTCCAAGGGAAAAATCAATAAGAACACATCTTATGTTTATTTAAAAGATGGATATGGATAAGGTATTATGAGTCTTAGTCTCTTAGAACTTAGGTGACTTATTAAATTAAAACTTTATTAAACCTAATGTTCATATTTAATGTGTAATGCTTTACCCTCACTTTGTAAAAATTGTATATATGTAGTTAGTAAATAAATGATTGTCATATAAGAAATTTCATATATTATAGTTTTATCATTCAAAATCCTATCAAATTTAATTTCGGATATTAATCAATAGAATTGTTTTTGAAAGTTTTGAAACTGGATCTATGAAATCTTATGTATATACATGAAATAAATATGATAATCAAGTCATTAGCTAGTTGTCATGTTAAACATTAAGATATATGATTTTGGTACTATACCATTTTGAATGCTACCACATTTCATGTTAAAACTAGAGAAGACCATTAATTGACTGAGTTTTCAAGATCCATGTGTCGAATTACTAAAGCCTGCTGCTCAGATTATCGCGTTGGCATAGAGATGTGGCTTACACCTAATAATTAACTAACAGCTGTAAGTATGTTGATGATTCGTATCCTCAGGTTTTAATGTTGATAGTCCTTCCATACGATAACGATGTACGTGCCCATTATGACCATTCTATGTAATCAATATTTTGGTTTATGGCCTGTCAATCAAACGATCACCGATATGTCAATTTGGTTAAAATCCACTGCTAGTCATGGCTAAGTCACAGTCAAACATGCATGTATAATAATATAACATTGGCTGAAGTACTCATCATTGCGTGGGTTCGGCTAAAAATGACCAAGTCCTGAGATCTCATGTCGGTCAGATCCAAAGCATGTGAAGTTTGCACATCATGTCATACATTTGGGTACCTATTCCCTCCTTATTCACATTCCCGTTCATTCCAGTCCAAAAGCGAGCGAGCGTGGTAGAAACTATGGCTCCATTGAACCGATTCGAAATCTCTGGTTCTGAGCTCATAGAAGCAGACAAGGTGGTAGCCTTGCAATTTGAGAAAATTGGATGGGGGAAATTCTTTAAGAGTTTCAACGGCCATCATGCAGAAGTAACTAAAATGTTTGCCATGAATTTAAAGGACGACGTTGTGCAGATAGGGGGTTTTGAGTTTATTATCAATGAAGATAAGATTGCAGAGGCAACTAAACTCCCACAAGTTGGAGAACGTTGGTTCAAGGGTAGCAAGGTTAATAAGAAAAGGTGCTTATCTTTGTTGTTTCATTTATCAAATAATACTAAATTGAAGATAGGAATCCCTGTCAAATTCCTGAAGCCCAAATGGAGAGCTTATTATGAAATACTGGTAAGGTATGTGTCATGTGACAGACATTTCTCCCATTTACACTATTACCATTTAAGATTGCTATTAGCATTACAGGGATGTAAGCTTAATTTGCCATTCTATTTATGGCAAAGTTTGAAGAAGATGTCACAGGTGTTTAGAAGTTTTAATAACCATGATAGAAGTCTTTTCCACCACGGGTTAATCAAAATTATATTACAACATCAATTGTCTGTAAATGGCAAGTCATGGGATGGGTTTTTAACTGACTGTCAGTTAGGGCCGATGCAGTACTGGCCGAACCCCTCCCCAAAAATTCGTAAGAAACGAAAAGCTATAAAGTCCGAAGTCAATGATGCTCCTGAAACTATATTAGAGGGAAAAGGGTTCGGGGAAGTCAGTCTACCCACAAACGATGGGATTAGTAATGATGATGACCGGAATACAATCCCTTGTTGCTCTAAAACAGTCTTGAATCGGCCCTTATCTGGTAAAGGTCATAGCACCCTTGCAAAAATAGAATAAAGATTAACCAAAAGCAAAACTGATAATATTGTTGAGTGTAAAAATATTCCCGAGCCAGATAACCTTTGTAAACATGATAAAGAGTCTCTGTATAAACTTTATCATCTAGCTCAAATATGTTGTGATAAAGGAAGGTTTGAGTCAGACAAATTCATGTTTTCAAAGAGGATCACCAGAAGCATGAACAGTTCCCATACAATTTCGGGTCCTATGGCTAATCGACAGGTTTCTCAGCCTGCAGTCGTCCATATTGAAGATGGCATTCCATCATCGAACCCTGATACTATTCATGTAAATAATCCTACTTTTGTAAAGGGTAATGATGCAAAATTGGGCAAGGCCGAGGTTACTCAACCATGTATGGACACATGCATAGCAGACCCTGAACCATCCTTTATCAGTCCTTAGTCATCTAATCAAAATATTGATGGCCCTAATTCTCCTCAGGTAGCCAATGAAGAAGCAACTCTTCAGCATGTACTAGATAATGCATACCAGGCCAAGATTACAGAGTTGAAGGGAAAACTTAAGCATTGTCTATCTAGTACAACATCACTAGAAGAAGAAAATAGAACGTTTAGAGAAGAGTTGTTGGATTGGATCAGCAGATGGAAGGAAATAAGTGCTAAAAAGAATCAGTATAAACAAGAAAAAAGATCAATAATAGGTACAAATCAGCACCTACTTGAACAAATTGAAAAACAAAACATAAAGATTATCAGGTTAAAGGCCAAGTTAGCTGAAGCACAAAGAGTAATCGCTCTTCAAAGTAAACCATGATGTTTATTCTCGTTTTCCTTTTCAAATTTCATAGATTATATCGCTGTCAAACAGGTAATGAAATATTTTTGTAATGCATGCCTGTAAAATCGCAGATTTTACAGGCATACATTTAAATCTTAGTTTATTCTATTGTATTTATTATAAACAGTTTTAATGAGATACTTCATTTGTTAAACGCAGGTGGGTTTGTTATCACTCCTCTCCAGAGTTTTAGGACGTTGTTAATGTGTTGGTTGGGAAGTGTGGCTATGTTTTGATGGCTAGATTCTCAACAATGGCCACAAATTTACCAAGTACTTCTAATCAGCAAACATTCATGCTAGTCATTTTTCTGTTTGTAGTGACAGGTGTTTAATAAAGAGATTTGATTCTCTTTATAGTTATAGGAACCCTATGATACTGCATGTTACATTAATGGGGAAAACTAAATCATAGTATTATATAAGTTAGGAATTTTGATGAACAAAGGGATGGAGTGTTTGAAGAAAATATACTTGAAATATATTTTGTTTCCTGTATTGTTTTATTTCTGAAGTTGAATCTTTGGATGTGATATACAACTGGACATATACAGACTGATATCATTACTGGTATTATTGTTTTGGATATATTATATATATATTTCAGCATCTTATCTTCTGTCTTAATATTAATACAATATGTTGTGCTATACTTGTGTTTAATTACAATTTTCACTTTATCAGCTCAATATCACATTTTGAATAAATATATCGTTATGATTGTGTTTATTAGTATTTTTAATATAAACTTAAGCTATGATGATGTACATTTCTGTCTGATTAAAATATCATTTGTATTGTTACGGTGATTGTATATTAGACATCATCTTTGGATTCGAATAGCTATGTTGATCATTAATTATTAATTAATTTCAGAAAACTAAAGTAACTGTTTATTTTCAATTTTTTTGTTCAATTGTTGTCTAACGGAATGAATTATTATGTATAATTTAAATGTTTCTATTTAAATTATACACTTTGTCTTTCTGTGCATCTTTTACTTAATTAATAATTAATATAGTACTTAGAAATGCTCTCAGCTGAGATAGGATATCTATAATAATTTAGAGTCAGTTTTATTTTGATATATTTTAGTTAACAGCTGTTAAATCAATTTGTATAATTTTAGCATACTTTTTACAAGTCTTTATATTCAGAAAAACTCTTCAAAAAATTGGAGTCTTTCCTTAAGAAAGCAGCTATAGGACAGTTTAGATGGTTGAAACTAATTATAAGATTCATTTAAGTAGAAATAACATTAGGATAGGTTAGATTTTGCTGATTTTAATTTCTCCTTAAGAGTAAAATTAGCTGGTAGCAGGACCATAACCTGGGAAGTTTTGCTAATCCAAACACACCAAACGCTGCGTTAAGCTGATTGTGTGGGAAAAAATTCCTTGTTGGCCTAGGTTAGAAAATAGGGCCAACAAATGGCACAAGAAGGAGGGCATGTTAATGATTAATGGCAGGGAAAATTAATGAGAAATTTACAACTAGCCAACAACCTCCTGAAACCAGTAGATCACCGTTCATAAACACTATTAGGAGCATCCTTGAGCGTGATCATATCACATCTCCATTCACTCCTGAACAAAGTACTCGAACTTTGGAAAAATCATGACATATTCTTACAAGAGCATATGCCAATCAACTTGGTGTGTCTCCAATAGATTATGGTCTTCCTAGGCATCAACGAGGTAATCCACAATTGAACATAGTTACTCAAGATTTAGAAGAAGCTGATAGAAATCCAGGTTATCAAATTAGAAGTCATCAGAGACAAATTACTCAAAAAAACACTGCTAGAATACTTGCTGAAGAAAGTGGTTTTCATCAGCCACCTATTCCTCCTGAATCACCACCTAATAGTCCAAGTCCATCTAATTCAGGAAGTTCATCAAGTTCTGAAAGAAGCCCTATGGCCGGAAACGGTCCTGGAGGGGGAGGAGGTAATCCTCCACCTAACCCACAACTCCTTTGGCTAAGAATAGCCGTTGAAGCTGTCCCTGGTGTACAACATCCTTTGCCTAAACACTCAGATAAACTCCTACCTAAGTTTAACCCAGATGACAAAGAACCTGCAGACGTGCATGTTGAAAAATTTATGTTGGTTGTTCAAACCTTGAATGTTCAACATGAAGATGTAGTTTGTCGATTGTTTCCTCTAACTTTCGAAGGAACAGCTTCTACCTGGTATTTTTCGTTAGTACAGGGATCAATCACAAACTGGGGGGAATTTAATAAAGCCTTCCTAGATAAATTCAAGGAAGATAAAACACCCGCTCTTTTAGCCCTAGATTTATCTAGGATTAAAATGGAGCCTAACGAAAGAATCAAAGATTTCAATCAAAGGTTTCTGACATTACAAAATAAAATTCCAATTGCCTCTCAACCTCTGGAAGACATAATTATTGAAAATTATACGTCAGCCTTGCCTAAATATTCCGGGATGTTCGTAAAGAGAGCTTCAAAAACAACATTAATAGAAACATTTGAGGAAGCCATTAAAGTTGAAAAGGATTCTATTTCCTATGAACCAGATAGGAGTGGGAAATCTGATTCGTTTCCTTGTAGGAAGACTGAAAAACTCAATTCAAATAAACACAAAGCTTTTGATGTAGAACAGCTGCAAAACACTATTCGAACATTAACCAATGAAGTTATAGGGTTAAAGAAAACCAATTCTGAAGCCTCTCCTTCTAGGGGATTTTTCAGAAATCAGTATAGAAAAAACGCGAATGCAAATAATAAAAATACACCTCCGGACATAGCAGGAAATGAAGAGATTTTTAATACAATTCGAGTTGTTTTATCTTTGTCTGAAACTCCTTCTAGTCAAGAAATAACTGAAAATGAAGAAGAAGAGGAATAAAAAAATGATGAAGAATCAGAAGAACCTCAACAAGTTAACGGTCATTTTTGGGACAGTCTTGTGAAAGAACATGAAAATGAAAGCCTGCCTACAGGACAACATGCATACAATACTCGCAGTAGGGCATTTGCAAATACCCCTGGAGCTTCATCAAGCTCTAATACAAATAATGACAACAATAATTCACAACCTAATAAACAAGCTCAATACGACAAGCAGACTCAATAAACCAAAGTTACCCAACCTATTCAAAATACTCCTAAATTAGATTTACAATATGATATAATTGAAGATTTAAAGAAGACACGTGCAAACATCAGTATGTACGATCTTCTTCAAATCTACCCAATGCCTAATAGTCATGTTATAAATCCAGCAGTGAGTTCAATTATTCCTAATGCAAAACAAAATGTTGCTGTAAATAGTTCTAATAATGATCCAACAACAACTGAAAAAGGAAAAGCAACAACTGACAAAGCTTCGCTGATAGGTAAGAATTCTAAATCAACCACACCCCCATTCTTACTTACCTTTGAAATTTTCAATAGGAATGTCCATAATTACATGGTAGATTCCGGAGCATCCTCCAATGTCATGCCTTTATCAGTATGCAAGAAATTGAATGGGAAATTTGTCCCATCAAGTTCTCAAATAACTCAGTTGGACAGGACTAACGTAAAGGTTGTAGGAGAAATGAAAGATGTCTTAGTCAGGATTGCTTGTAATCCTTTGGTTTATCAAATCATAGATATTGTTGTTGCAGATATCCCAGATGCATATGGGCTGTTCTTAGTAGAGATTGGTCTCAACAACTGAATGGTTTCTTTGCCACTGATTGGTCAACATTGTGGTTACCTAAGAACAGAAAATCAAATTAGATAAATATCAATAGAGAAAGATATATGAAACATACAGTCACAGAACTGCATGATCCTAGCGAACCTGTTTTATTTTCAGATAGCATTATGGGGAATTATATGTATGAATTGGGATTTGGTAATTTTAAAGCTGAAAATTCTGCCTTCTCTGAAAATAAACAACAATCTCAAATTAGTAATGTGACATCTGTTTCTCCTAACTCTTCCTTCAAGGAGACCTTTAATCATGTAGATAATATGAATATTGTAAATATTATAGAAAGTAAAGTGGTTGTGCATAGTTCTATTTGGACTTTATATTTTGATGGTGCAAAATATAAAGAAGGAGCAGGAGCTGGTTGCTTACTGGTAGACCCTCAAGGAAATAAAACATGTATATCTTGTAGAATGGAATTTAATTGTACAAACAATACAGTGGAATATGAAGATTTAATACAAGGTTTGAAAAAGGCAATTGATTTGGGCATCAAAGAATTAATTGTATACGGTGATTCTGAGATCATTGTCTGACACGTTCGTAGCTCCATTCATTGTTTATCCAAACATTTATAGAGTTATCAGAAAGAGGTATGGAATATGATCTTACATTTTGATGCATTTAACATATATTCTATTCCTAGAAGTCAAAATCAAGAAGCGGACTTGTTGGCAAACGTAACATCAAAGTTAATCCCATCAGAAAATCTTACACCAGATTTCTTTTCTGTTGAATTGATTTTTAGGCATTCCGTACCTGATAATATTTTTAACTGGCGTGTATTTGACAATGATGTGTAGGTACTGATTTTTCTGATGAACGAGGATACCTTTAAAGATTCAGCGATAGATGAAGTTACTCATGACGAAAATCTGCGGGATTTCTTGGTAATAAATGATTTTTTTTCAGTTGAAAAAGCTTTCCAATAGGTAAAACCAATCCCTAATTCAGTACTAAGATTAGAAAAATTATTTGATCTACAGGATAAGTTTAGATCTGTTCTGAGTTTTAAAACTAACAGTTCTTGAATGAGGTATGAAACCATCAATTTGGGAACATAACTAAATCCCCAAACTATAAATCTTGGAATAGATTGCAACCCTGTAGAAAAAACAACTTTCATAAAATTGTTTAAGGAATTTAAAGATGTCTTTGCTTGGACATATGATGACCTGAAAACCTTCAACACACAATTCATGCAACTTATAATTCCAATTAAACAGGATTCAAAACCTTTTCAACAGAAGCTAAGGAAATATCACCCGTCATTAGAACCAACAATAAAAAAGGAACTGAATAAATTGTTAGCTGCCAAGATTATTTTCCCCAACAGGCATACTCAATGGGTAGCAAACTTAGTTCCAGTTAGGAAGAAAAATGGGGATATTAGATTATGTGTAGATTTTAGAAATCTGAATAAGGCTTCTGAGAAGGATAATTATCCAGTTCCTCCCATGGAACAAATTCTTCAAAAGGTGTCTGGCGCTGAGATACTATCACTTCTGGATGGTTTCTTAGGGTACAACCAAATATTTGTTTCCCTGGATGATCAATTGAAAACTGATTTTAGAACTCCACGGGGAACATATGCCTACTGCAAGATGCCCTTTGGGTTAATCAATGCGGGAGCAACTTTTCAACGGGAAATGGATATTTCTTTCAGAGGCCTAATCAACCATTCAGTTGTTGTCTACTTGGATGACGTTACTATATATTCTAAATATCGGCCTGATCATCTTAATCATCTTAGAAAAGTATTTGAATGATGCAGAAAATTTGGAATATCCGTAAATCCTAAAAAGACAATATTTGTTGTTTCGGAAGGCATCTTATTGGGTTGCGTAGTTTCAAAACACAGAATCATGATTGATCTGGAAAGGACCCAAGCCATTTCAAAGATAACCTATCCTTCTAGCAAGAAAGAAATGCAGTCATTTCTCGGCAAAATAAATTTTGTTAGGAGATTCATTCCTAGTTTCTCTGAAATCATTCGTCCTTTGTAGAAAATGATTAAGAAAGATGTTATTTTTAATTGGGGACAAACTGAAAAAGAATCATTTCAGAAAATTTTAGAAGCCATTTCAGAAGCTCCTAGTCTCCTAAGCCCAAATTTTAATAAAGATTTCATATTGTATACTTTTGCTTCTGATATTTCGTATGCAGCAGTTCTAACTCAATTAAATCAGCAGAATCATGAAGTCCCAATCTCCTTCATGAGTTCAAATTTCAAGGGTGCTGAACTTAATTACCATGAAGTTGATAAGCAAGCCTTTGCTGTTTTTAAAGCTGTTAAACATTTTCGTCCATATTTACTGAAATCCAAAACGAAAATAATTGTCCCTTATTCCTCAGTCAAAAATTTGTTAGTACAGAAAGACTTAGGTGAAAAGAGGGCACCTTGGATGACAGCTCTTCAAGAATATGACTTAGAGATTAAACCCTCAATGATAGTCAAAGGTCAAGGACTATGTAAATTAGCTGTTGAAGCTGCTCATTTACCTAATGACAAAGCTGAAATTGTTATTGATGAGGCTTTACTGACTAGGGAAATTTATTTTTATCCACCACCTCAAGATTCCTAGTATACAAATATACGGATACTTTTGGAAATAGGGGCTGCCCCTAATTAATTAGAACCAAAGAAGAAAAGAGCACTTAGATTGAAGGCTTCTCCTTATTTATTAATTGATAATATCCTCTTTTGGAGAAATTCAGACGGAGCATACCTTTGATGTCTAGATAAAGATGAAACATAAGTAATTCTGAATGAATTACATTTTGGTCCAGCAGGAGGTCATTTTGGTGGAGAGACTACTGCGCATAAAATTCTGCGGGCTGGTTATTATTGGCCCACCTTATTTCGAGATTCCTATACTTTTGTTAGAAAATGCTAAGAATGTCAACTTGCTGCAGAAAGGGTTAAAAAAACCTGCTTTTCCTCTTCAACCTGTCTCAACTGAAAGACCCTTTTAGCAATGGGGTATTGATATACTAGGTCCAATAAATCCTCCTTCATCTATGCAACACAAATATATAATAACTGCAACCAATTGTTTCACTCGTTGGGCGGAAGCTGCACCATTGAAGGTTCTAAATACCAATCAGGTTATATTATTTTTGGAATTCTTTATCATAACAAGGTTTGGTATCCCAGATTCCCTCGTCTTTGATAACGCTTAATATTTTTCATCGGTTGAGTTAACTCAATTTGCTTTAGAAAAGGGAATAAGAATCAGATATTCAGCTAACTATCATCCCCATCGGAATGGTCTAGCTGAATCAACAAACAAAAATTTATTGAAAATTCTCAAAAGAACTATTTCAGTCCACCATCGTAACTGGCATACAAGTTTGGTCAATGCGCTTTGGGCAGACAGAGTAACTCCTAAGGCTGCAATAGGTAACTCACCATTCTTCTTAGTATATGGAACGAAAGCTATTTTTCCACCAAACTTGTTCTTACCTTCATTACAGCTAGCTCAGTCTGTTCAAGATGAAGAATGTCCAGCAATGGAAAAGAGAATTAATACATTGCTAAAACTGGAGGAAGAAAGAGAAAAGTCAAAACAACATTTTACAAAACATCAACAGATTGTGAAATCATGGTTTGACCAATCTTTTAGTTCCAATCGAGAATTTCATGTGGGAGACTTAGTTTTAAAATGGGATAAAGTTCACGAGGAGAAGGGAGATCATACTAAGTTTCAGAAACTATGGTTAGGTCCCTTTGTTATTTCTGAGAAAATAGGCCCAAGTACCTTTCGATTGCAAACACTTGAAGGACAGTCCGAAACATTCCCTGTGAATGGACTGATTCTTAAAAAATATTTCTGTTAATATTTTCTGACTTAAAATGTATATAATTTGTTTGTTGTTTGTAAATAAATTTATGTTTTTGTATATAAACTGAAATTATAATTCATCATGCTGATTATTTCAGCCAGATTTAATTCTATTAAGTTAAATATTTCAGACTGTCAAATCTTTGTATATAATCAGTCAACAATGTTTAGTTAAGAGCTGTAGAAAAAATGTAAATAAATAAAATCAGTTTGCTCATCATCCTGAAAATTATGATACTAGACTGTAATCTTTTAAAATTTGTTCAGGATGATCAAATTTTCTTAAAATCTACAAAAGACCTTTATTGTTTTTATTTTGTAAGTGTTCCTCATATTATTCTTCATCTTGTTATTTCCTTATAAAACTGGGGATAGCTTATTTAATATCTTCTTCGAAGCTTGTACTTTTGAAAAAAAATTACAAACCTGTATCATGAGTCTTTTAAAAGTATTTGCTATCTGAAAGCTATTTAGGATCTGTTCCGGACAATAAAATACTAAAGTGAGGGATAGAAGGTCTTAGTAATAAGCCAGTCCGATCAGAATCACAAATATCACTAGTATGGCATTACTAGGAAACTAGTAATGGCTTTTGGTTTAAAAGCCAAAAGATAACGGGTCTCATCACGAGCCAGCTGATTCATTTTCTAGTGATATTAATGACTGACATTACCATTTGGTCACCATGCTGGGTAATGATCTCTCATTTTATGAAATTTAAAAGAATAAATTGAAGTAGAAACATAACTTTTGACTGAATAATAGGAGGTCTCATCACGAGCCGGCCTAATCATGATCATCAGTGCTGTCTGGGATAACTTCATTTCTGATCACCAGGGTGATGGCTTTTAATTTAAAAAATTAGAAGACAAGAGGTCTCATCACGAGCCGTCTTGCTTATTTCAGACAGCTCTCGTGACTGATACTATCATATTGGGATACCATACCCAGATAGTAGTCTTCAGGCAGAATTATTATGTTAAAAGAAAATAAAAGCAAACAAAAAGAAAATTATTATGTTTTTGGAACAGATTCTGGATAAGTTTTCAGAAAAGCAGATTTCTATACTCTATGCTGATGATGTAGGTTATCCTTACTATAAAGTACTTTGTTTCGACCAAGATATTTTAAGTTTCTCCCTAATCAAATTTCTGTTTCAAAAGATGAAATATTTCTGAGTCATATTTATGAGTATGAATAAAGAATTTTTGATTGTTTTTAACAGGTTTTAAGATTTCGTTTTTATCATTTTGTATAAACAGAGATAACTGGTTCACCCAAGTTGTCGCCATTTGTTGGCAGCTAGCAACAACCCCTTCATTTCTCATTAAGATGAAGGGAGATCAGCTCTTTTATGATTTACTAATTTAAAATTATAGAAGAGTACCTTCAGAATCTTTGTTTCTGAAGGTGCTCTCATCAAAGAAGAGTAAAATGACACGTTAAAGAGATTATGAAAACATGTTTATAAACTTGGCAAATTAGCAGCTGTTAGTCAGTTTTATAAATTTCTATATAATCAATTCAATTATTAAGTTAAAATTATATGATTATATATGATTTAAGAAACTCAAAAGGATAGTATGCCAAGGGAAAAATCAATAAGAACACATATTATGTTTATTTAAAAGCTGGATATGGATAAGGTATTATGAGTCTTAGACTCTTAGAACTTAGGTGACTTATTAAATTAAAACTTTATTAAACCTAATGTTCATATTTCATGTGTAATGCTTTACCCTCACTTTGTAAAAATTGTATATATGTAGTTAGTAAATAAATGGTTGTCATATAAGAAATTTCATATATTGTAGTTTTATCATTCAAAATCCTATCAAATTTAATTTCGGATATTAATCAATAGGATTGTTTTTGAAAGTTTTAAAAATGGATCTATGAAATCTTATGTATATACATGAAATAAATATGATAATCAAGTCATTAGCTAGTTGTCATGTTAAACATTAAGATATATGATTTCGGTACTATATCATTTTGAATGCTACCACCTTTCACGTTAAAACTAGAGAAGACCATTAATTGACAGAGTTTTCAAGATCCATGTGTCGAATTACTAAAGCTTGCTGCTCAGATTTTTGCGTTGGCATAGAGATGTGGCCTACACCTAATAATTAACTAACAGCTATGAGTATGTTGATAATTCGTATTCTCAGGTTTTAATGTTGATATTCCTTCCATTCGATAACGATGTACGTGCCCATTATGACCATTCTATGTAATCAATATTTTGGTTTATGGCCTGTCAATCAAATGATCACCGATATGTCAATTTGGTTAAAATCCACTGCTAGTTGTGGCTAAGTCACAGTCAAACATGCATGTATTATAATATAACGTAGGTTGAAGTACTCATCATTGCCTGGGTTTGGCTAAAAATGACCAAGTCCTGAGATCTCATGTCGGTCAGATCCAAAGCATGTGAAGTTTGCACATCATGTCATACGTTTGGGTACCTATTCCCTCCTTATTCACCTTAGTGTTCATTATAGTCCGAAACCAGGAGAGCGTGGTAGAAACTATGGCTCCATTGAACCGATTCGAAATCTCTGGTTCTGAGCTCATAGAAGCAAACGAGGTGGTAGCCTTGCGAGTTGAGAAAATTGGATGGGGGAAATTCTTTAAGAGTTTCGATGGCCATCATGCAGAAGTAACTAAAATGTTTTCCATGAATTTGAAGGACGACGTTGTGCAAATAGGGGGTTTTGAGTTTATTATCAATGAAGATAAGATCTTAGAGGCAACTAAACTCCCGCAAGTTGGAGAATGCTGGTTCAAGGGTAGCAAGGTTAATAAGAAAGGGTGCTTATCTTTGCCACTGCCTTTATCGGATAATACTAAATTGAAGATAGGCGTCCCTGTCAAATTCCTGAAGCCCGAATGAAGAGATTATTACGAAATACTAGTAAGGTATGTGTCCTGTGATGGACGTTTCTCCCATTTCACTATTACCATTTAAGGTTGCTATTAGCATTACAGGGCTGTAAGCTTAATTTGCCATTCTATTTATGGCAAAGTTTGAAGAAGATGTCACAGGCGGTTAGAAGTTTTAATAACCCTGATAGAAGTCTTTTCCACCACGGGTTAATCAAAATTATATTGCAACATCAATTGTCTGTAAATGGCAAGTCATGGGATGGGTTTTTAACTGACTGCCAGTTAGGGCCGACGCAGTACTGGACAAACCCCTCCCCAAAAATTTGTAAGAAACGAAAAGCTATAAAGTCTGAAGTCAATGATGCTCCTGAAACTGTATTAGAGGGAAAAGGGTTCGAGGAAGTCAGTCTACCCACAAACGATGGGATTAGTAATGATGATGACGGGAATACAGTCCCTTGTTTCTCTAAAAAAGTCCTGAATCGGCCCTTATCTGGTAAAGGTCATAGCACCCCTGCAAAAACAAAAGAAAGATTAACCAAAAGCAAAACTGATAATATTGTTGAGTGTATAAATATTCCCGAGCCAGATAACCTTTGTAAACATGATAAAGAGTCTCTGTATAAACTTGATCATCTAGCTCAAATATGCTGTGATAAAGGAAGGTTTGAGTTAGACAAATTCGTGTTTTCAAAGAGGATCACCAAAAGCATGAACAATGCCCATACAATTTCAGGTCCTATGGCTAATCGACAGGTTTCTCAGCCTGTAGTTGTCCATATTGAAGATGACATTCCATCATCGATCCCTGATACTATTCATGTAAATAATCCTAGTTTTGTAAAGGGTAATGATGCAAAATTGGGCAAGGCCGAGGTTACTCAACCATGTATGGACACATGCATAGCAGACCCTGAACCATCCTTTATCAGTCCTCAGTCATCTCATAAAATTATTGATGACCCTAATTCTCCTCAGGTAGCCAATGAAGAAGCAACTCTTCAACATGTACTAGATAATGCATACTAGGCCAAGATTACAGAGTTGAAGGGTAAAATTAAGCATTGTCTATCTAGTACAGCATCGCTAGAAGAAGAAAATAGAACATTTAGAGAAGAGTTGCTGCATTGGATCAGCAGATGGAAGGAAATAAGTACTAAAAAGAATCAGTATAAAAAAGAAAAAAGATCAATAATAGGTACAAATCAGCACCTACTTGAACGAATTGAAAAACAAAACATAAAGATTATCAGGTTAAAGGCCAAGTTAGCTAAAGCACGAAGAGTAATCGCTCTTCAAAGTAAAACATGATGGTTATTCTCGTTTTCCTTTTCAAAGTGCATAGATTATATCGCTGTCAAACATGTAATGAAATATTTTTGTAATGCATGCCTGTAAAATCGCAGATTTTACAGGCATACATTTAAATCTTAGTTTATTCTGTTGTATTTATTGTAAACAGTTTTAATGAGATACTTCGTTTGGTATCACTCCTCTCCAGAGTTTCAGGACGTTGTTAATGCATTGGTTGGGAAGCGTGGTTGTGTTTTGATGGCTAGAGTCTCAACAATGGCCACAAATTTACCAAGTACTTCTAATCAGCAAACATTCATGCTAGTCGTTTTCCTGTTTGTAGTGACAGGTGTTTGATAAAGAGATTCGATTCTCTTTATAGTTATATGAACCCTATGATACTGCATGTTGCATTAATGGAGAAAACTGAATCATAGTATTATATAAGTTAGGAATTTTGATGAACAAAGGGATGGAGTGTTTGAAGAAAATATACTTGAGATATATTTTGTTGTTGGTATTGTTTCATTCCTGAAGTTGAATCTTTGGATGTGAGATACGACTGGACATATACAGACTGATATCATTACTGGTATTATTGTTTCGGATATATTATATATATATTTCAGCATCTTATCTTCTGTCTTAATATTAATACAGTATACTGTGCTATACTTGTGTTTAATTACAATTTTCACTTTATCAGCTCAATATCACATTTTGAATAAATATATCGTTATGATTGTGTTTATTAGTATTTTTACTATAAACTTAAGCTATAATGATGTACATTTCTGTCTGATTAAAATATCATTTGTATTGTTACGGTGATTTTATATTAGATATCATCTTTGGATTCGAATAGCTATGTCGATCATTAATTATTAATTAATTTCAGAAAACTAAAGTAACTGTTTATTTTCAGTTTTTCTGTTCAGTTATTGTCTAACGGAATGACTTATTATGTATAATTTAAATGTTTCTATTTAAATTATACACTTTGTCTTTCTGTGCATCTTTTACTTAATTAATAATTAATATCGTACTTAGAAACGCTCTCACCTGAGATAGGATATCTAGAATAATTTAGAGTCAGTTTTATTTTGATATATTTTAGTTAACAGCTGTTAAATCAATTTGTATAATTTTAGCATACTTTTTACAAGTCTTTATATTCACAAAAAATCTTCAAAAAATTGGAGTCTTTCCTTAAGAAAGAAGCTATAGGACAGTTTAGATAGTTGAAACTAATTATAAGATTCATTTAAGTAGAAATAACATTAGGATAGGTTAGATTTTGCTGATTTTAATTTCTCCTTAAGAGAAAAATCAGCTGGTAGCAGGACCATAACCTGCGAAGTTTTGCTAATCCAAACACATCGGACGTTGTGTTAAGCTGATTGTGTGGGAAAAACTTCCTTGTTGGCCTAGGTCAGAAAATTGGGCCAACGGTACCTTACATATTTCTTTTCTTAATATAGATTCTTTATTGAGGGCCTCCATCAGTCATTCCAACTCTTCATCTCTGATATTTTTTGTATTCACCGTGGTGGTCAACCCTAGCTAAGCAAAGTGGATGACTGATGCTACTTGTTGTTGTGTCAATTATGTCTGCTATTATTTCTCTTTTTTTTTTCTTTTATTTGGTTTCTTCTTCACCACTCTTGCTCTCTATTCTGTGCTTGAGCTGCTTTCGTTGGTGATGGAACGGTCTATGGTTGTTCTGCGGTACTACTGAGTAAGTCAGGGTTTACTAACTATGTTTTGGGGAGAGGGATAGTAGATGGTGGTGAAGGTGGTGTGGAGGATGGGATTTTGGTTGAAGGTGGTGTAGGCAAGGGTAGTTGTTCTAAAGTTGATGGAAGGTTTGGCATAGAATATGTCAGTATAGGATTTTCGAGCACTGGTGATGAGTCAATAATTTTTTTGGGTTCAACAAATTCTATAAGGTCAACCATTTCTTGATTTATTGCTAATACTTTAACTTGGTCATTTGTGAGAAGTTCATCTGAGATGGATCCTTCATCTTATTCATTAATTGGAAGTAGGGGATTTTCAGTAGATGGTATGAATAATTAGATGTGTGCTGCCACAACTTCAAAAAATTTGTCAGGATTTCTTTGAAATGTGGATTTAATGACTCCCACAATCTATGGTTTTGTTACAGAACTTTGTGATTGGTCATGGGGTTGGGGAATTGCAAGAATCTGTCGTGAGCGGCCTGACTTGAAAACTAGTTTTGTTATATTTATTTTTTTAACAGAGGGGAAAAGGTTGGGAAGTTGGTTGATAAACTCTTGAAGGTCAATATATTTATCAAATTTGTGTGGAGTCATTAAAATAATGCTTACATGTATGGGATTGTTGGGTTAACATATTTCATAACTTGTAATTATTATTGGACGATATGGGTTTGTGAAGGAAGTGGTGGAGTGGTGGTTAGATAAACAGACTCAACCTCAGGAGGGGTGATGATTATTACCTTATTTTCTCTTGGTTTCTTTGCTTCTTCTTCAATGAATTTTTTGAATTGGTATTCAACATATATCTTACTCTTAGAAGATCCTCTAATATTTCAGCAACTCTAGCGTGTAGCTCATCCTCATTATCATATTATTATAAAAGAATAAGTCTGTTTTTCCCTTTTCCTTTAACCTTAGTTCTTTAATTCTTTCAGGATTTAGATATTTCCACAACTAGTTGACGGATGTTCTATCTTGTCATAGCATACTATGGTGGTAAGTTGTCAGAATGAGTCTCCTCATATGTTTGTTCTACCTCATCCTTGTGTTGTGTTGGTTCAATTTGTGGTTGTGGAGATGGTACTATAGCTACATGAACGTTGTTTAATTCCTCTATTGGGGTGTCCTGCAAGGTAAAAGTGCTGACATGAAGATGAAATTCATAGTCCTCCTCTTTTTCTTGGTCAATCAGAGGCTCGACAATTGGCTGATTAATCTTCTTTGTAGATGCTGTTATGGTTCTCTTTGTGTTATATTGTCAAGCTATTTCTCCAAATATATTCTAGACTGCTTGATAATAATCGAGAGTCTCAACCTTTCATGTGGCTCCCTACATGAACCAGTTTGCCATGTGGTCCATCTTCAAATGGATGTGCACTATCGGCGACAGATTTCTTCAGATATTTTGTGGTACCCTTCATCTATTTTTTTTTTTTCATATTCTGGAACCAAGTGTCTATCAATATCTTGGCCTCGAGTAGTTCCTGACAATTCCCCGCCATTGAAAATGGCTTGAAATTCCACATACCGAATTTTTTCGGCTCAAGGAATTGTGGGTTTTTGATAGGTCATATATACATTAGAGGAAATTTCAACTCAAAATGGGCCTTTAAATTTTATTCAAATTCCATGTGATCATGTGTTAGCCAATGAAATTGCTTTAAATTTGAAATACCATATAGGTATTAAACACTTTTTTAATATAAATTTGGGGATAGGTATCATAAAAAAACCACTTTTTTTATTTGTATTTTTGACATATCTCCCCATGTTTTTACTCAAATTTCGATCGGGAGAGCTCTTTGGACGCGGAATTAAATAACACTTTTTTAATATAAATTTGGGGATAGGTATCATAAAAAAACCACTTTTTTTATTTGTATTTTTGACATATCTCCCCATGTTTTTACTCAAATTTCGATCGGGAGAGCTCTTTGGATGCGGAATTTAATTCCACATCCAAGGATCTCTCTTGATCGAAATTTGGGTAAAAACACGAGGAGATATGTCAAAAATACAAACAAAAAAGTAGTTTTTTTCTTTTCTTGCTCCAAAATTAATAAACATTATTTTATTATTTTAACTATTATTTTATTAATTCATTTTAGGAGGCCCATTTTGAGTTGAAATTTCCTCTAATGGTACATCGCAATCCATATGATCATAGATGGGAATCATATTTTTGCTCCTTCCTCCTGACATTTTATATAGATATTCTTGATAATATTAGCTAGGTATTGCACCCAGTGGTAAGTTTTCCCTATTTACCCTACATTGTCGATGAATTCCATCATGTCGAACTGTAAATCACATCTACACCCTATAGTTTTCAATCCTATAGAGACAATATTTTCTACTATCTTCGTTATAGTGTATTGAATCTGGGATATTACTAGTCCTTTAGAAATCCTCCTGGTTGGAGTGCCTGTTAGTTTTTTGACCAATTGTAGGTTTGATCCTATAGGAACCAGTTCACCCTTGTTTGAAATTCCAGTAAGTATTTATATGAAATCGTCAGATAACTCGATAGGTTTGTCAAAGTATATTTTTCCATTATGTTGCTGACTAACAATGAATTTTTCTATAATTTATTTTGTCCCCCAAATATTTCCATGAGAGGTGCATTTACATAACTCATAATGGTGATGGCATTCACATTTTGAGCTTCTATTGTCATTTTATTGTTTTTGTATGCCCAATTTTTTATCTCTTTCCATAATCTTGACCATGATGATTCTTGAACCTTTTATTTACGAATGTTCTCTAGCCTCTATACTAATGGGGTTGTTGTTGTTTCTATCTCCATTTTATTTGTTGCATATCTTGTTTTTTTTGTTGTCATTTTGTCGGTAAATTGCTCTGATTCTTGCACAGGTATATTGGTATCAGTATTATGATAGCTCTATCTTTCTAGTTCTTCGTAGAATGATGTGAAGTATTCATCTAATGTGGTATTTATAGGTGGAGTGGGAAGTGATATAGTCGATGAATATTTCAATGGCAGATTTGACTGTGAAGGATGCTCTATCGAGGGTTCTGTTAATGTGCATTTTTTTTTGTGCTCCTTTTGTTGGTGATCATGATGAATTGATTGGAGCGTTGGGCCTTATTTTCATCAATATGGATTATGATTATGAAAAAGTCAGTGAAATGGGCAGTATTCATCGTGTCGATGGTTATGTTGTCGATGGCTATTTCTTTCAAATGGTATTCTTCTACCTCCCTCCTGACAGTTTATTGAAGTCCTTGTCATTTTGATTTTGCTGGATTGTTTCTTTTGTTGAGTTTAGGTTTTTATAGATTGTTTTAATTTTTATTAAAACTTATTAAACCGTTATTTTTTTTCAAATATATTTTTCAGTCTATGTACCGCTTTAGTCGGGCACCATTAAAAATTTTCTGAAATAACTCTCCTTGTAATGTTCTTAGTCGAACTGGTATGTTGGAATTAATTTCTTTGACTATATAAGGTCCCATCCACTCTGTATGCATTTTTTCATCTTACCTTTTACTGGACTATTATACAACAACACAAGGTCTCCAACCGACAATTTCTTGTTTTTTATATTCTAATCATGCCACGCTTTCTGTTGTTTATTTTGGATATCTTGTTGTTGTATAGAAATTAGTCGATGTTCCTATAGGTTGGATAGTTACATTAGTCTGTCTTTCTTAACCTATTGGACATCAATATGTAAGATGTAGACAATTATTGGTGTTTGTTGTCGAAAATGTAGGGGAATGACTGCTTCCTAGCCATAAACAAGTCTAAATGGTGTCTGGTACACAAATCATTTATATGTTGTTCTGTATGTCCATAGGACAAAAAAAAATTATCATCCTAGTCATGTTTGTTTGTATTGCATATTTTGGTTAAGCCTCATGTCAATTTTTTGTTGAATGCTTCTATGTTCAATTTTTTTTTTGTACCATTAGATTGAGGATGGTGAGTTGTTATCCTTCTATGTTCAATTTTGAACTATTATCTTAAAGCTGCAATAGTTTTTTTAATAAAGTGTGACCCTTGATCGTTGATTAAATTCAATGGACACCCAAACCTGGTAGTAATATTTTTGTATATAAATTTGGTGGCTACTTCACTAGAACATGTTTCTATAGGTTCTTCCTCTGCCCACTTAGTAATGTATTCGACTGCTATTATAATATAGCATGCTCCTGACCTTCTAGTAGGTACTGGGAATGGTCCTATAAAGTCGATCTCCCAAATTTCAAATGTTAAGCTTAGATTTATCAATATTAAGGGATCAGTGCTTCATAGGGGTCGACGTAATCATTGACAATGGTCACATTTACTAACAAATTTTTTGACAATATTGGTATAATGTCAGCCACCATAAACCTGACTATTGTATTTTCTTAGCAGTCGTGTCAGAATAGAAATTTCCTCCCGTTGGGCCATATATGCTTCGTGAATTATGCTTTCTCTCTCATGTTCTAGGATGCATTGATGGAGTACCTCATCTAACCTGAGTTTATAGAGGAGCCTACTTATTATGCTATATGGTGCAACTTTCATTGCTATTTTTTTCTTCTTTTTACTGCTTATTCCTTCTAGTGCTTGTCCATTTTCTAAGAATTCAGCGATTTATTCTAGTTGGAAGGTACAACTTCTATTCTAAACAAATGTGTATCTACTAGGTCATCTTTGACTCTTGCCAGCTCCTCCCCCATGTTGATTCTCGACAAGTGGTAAGGCCTGACACTTAGCCTTCCCAATTGAACTATAAATTCAAACTCAAACTATTCCATGATGTAGAGGCTTATTTACCAGATATTTCAATGCTTGGTGATCGGTGTAAAATATAAAAGGGTTGTCTAACAGATAGTGTCTGTATTTTTGAAGTTAAAAGACCATGCCTAGTGCTTCCCTTTCTGTCATGGAGTAATTTCGTTTGTCTTTGTTTAATTTTCTGCTACTGTATATGATTGGATAATCCATTGTATCATCTCTTGGTTGTGTTAATATTTCACTCATTGCTATAACATATGCATCAATATGTACATGGAATTTTTCTGACTAGTTTGGAAATCAGAGAATAAGTGCTTCGACTAGTTTTCTTTTTAAGATTTCGAATGATACATCACACTCTACAATCCATTCATATTCCTCATTTTCTTTTAATACATATTTTAAAGGATATGTCATGTCGGAATAAAAACAAATAAATTTCCTATAGCAGCCTTTATGCATCAATAAAACTCTAATTTGTTTTGGGTTAACTGGGGGTTTTAGGTTGAGAATGATTTTTATTTTTGTGAAATCAACTTTGATGCCTTCTTTGCATACAAATATTCCCTATTAATATTCCTATAGGAGTTAGAAAGATACATTTATTTATATTAAGTGATAGTTCAATTTGTCGACATCTTTCTAGCATTAGCCTTAGCCATTTCCAGTGATGTTTTAGTATAGAGTAGATTGTTTAGTTGTCAAAATATACATCCATTATTTTGTAGATGCATTCTTGGAACTCTTTAACCACTACTCTTGAGAATATAGTTGGGATGTTTTTAGGCCAATCAACATAACTTTGTAAGCAAATGAACCAAATTCACACACGAATTTAGTTTTCTTTTGATCTTCTTTGGCAATCGATACTTGCTTACACCCTAAGAAACATATGTAAATGAATAGAATTCATGCCCTGTGACTTCATTAAGAATTTCATCTTCAAAAGGAGTTGAGAATGGGTCTGTTAGGGTGACTTTGTTTAGCTCACAGAAATATACACAAATTCTCAATCTTGTTGGTTCAAGCTTCTTCATAGGTAGATAATATCGACTGCTAACATATTGTCGATCTTTTTTTCACTATCTCTTTATATTTATGAGAAAGTCTGTAAGGTCATTTATTTACAAGTGTTGCATCGGGTTTAATATCGATCTTAATTTCACCCATTTCTTGAACTAAACTTTTAAGGTCTTCATAATCTTGTGCTAAGACATCCTGAAATTATTTCAGTAGGTTTACTATTTCTGCTGTCTGCTCCTCATTCCAGTAATCTCCAATTCTTGCCATTTTTGGTTTATCATCATTAGAAATGTCAGTTTCTTTTGTTTTTACTTTTGCGTCCATCCATTCTGGTGCCTTGCTTTCATTAATTTGTCGACTTCCTTCTTTATATTGGGAAATGATGCTCGAAAGTCTTTTGTTGTCATCCATTCAGGGTATTCTTTTTTTATTGATTCAACTTTTATTATTGTTCTAATTGGTATCATCGTCTCTGGATGATCAAGTTTCCATCAAAATATTTTACCCTTTGTATGCTCGGTTTCTATTCGAATCCTTGTCGACTGAGCTACTTTATTCAACTGAATATTATGACATAATGCTTTCGGTCGGATACGAGTTTTTGTCAAATTATTATTAACAGTCTGTTTTAGGAATGTTTCTATCTGTTTTGTAGCTTCGACTAGTTTTTCATATTCTAAGATAAACCTAAATTCCTTAGTGAAATTTTCTTTAACTTCGTTCCATAATAATGTCTCACCTCATGCTTCCTCCATCTTGTACCACTTATTTGGTAGATCTTCTAATGTTGATGGAAATGGGTGCGACCATAGTCTGTCATATTTATAACCATGTTTTTTCCACTCTTTTTCACATATACTTATATGTTTTTGGGGTCTTGACCTTGTGTGAAGAGCGGTATTTGTGTCTAATTTGTTATCATCTTCCCTCCAAATCTTTCCACGAAGTAATGTTGAAGCTGTTGAAATTGATTGTAGCCTTGATTTGTGAGTATCCCACCATCGAGAAACTTGACCTATAAATGTTTCGACCAGGATTTGAAGTCGATTATGTTCACCTATGTTTTTGGATACTTGTTCAATATGAAGTACTGGTGATTCCCTCTCTTTATAATGAAGTGACTGTATTTTTTATGTTTCAATTAGCACTAAGGAGGGGTATTCCCTAACTTTCCTTTCAAATATTTTTGGTATTATGGACAAAAAAAAAAATTATCGTGTCTTCTTTTTCGGAATGGCCTAAATGGTCCAGCACTCCTTTGCTTGAAGTTTGTAATTTTCCATTTCCTAGTCATATAGTTCTGCATCTGAGTTGTACCCAACCAAATCTGGGTTTCCTAAATGAAGTTCTCCATATATATTTGGTAAGGCGTAATATTAATTGTTTTGTATTTGATATAACTGTCGAACATCAAATTCATCTATGTTTTATGTCCATGGTTCACCTTGTGAAGGATGAATATGAACAATTATTTTTTTCCATTTCCTTTAAAATTTATTCTCTCTTTATAGAGCAAGATGGATGATTTCATTTTTTGGCCACATGGTTGGCATGCTAGAGCTGGGAAGGAACTGGATCCTTCCTTAGAGTTAATGATTTCAAAATAGAATTTTGTGATAATGCCTTTTATGGTTGTGTTGACATTCCTCCATACCACAATGGGTTCAATTAGTCCCTGATCGGATAATTTTAAATATATTCCTTTTCTGCTTATTTAGGGTTTGTCTAATTGTTCCCGTGCATCTCTTGTCATAATGTTTACCTGATATCCAAATTCGAGATTGACTTTTCGGACATCGTAACCTTCAATTTATAAGTTGAAAAGTGGGTCAATGTCACTTTTATCCTTTTGATTTAAACTACAAATGCTTTTATCTTGTTTGTCAGTGCTCGATTTATTTTTGAGATTGTATAATAAGTCAATAATTTGTGTAGTGGAATTATCTGTATGCATTAAATCAATTAGTTCTCGAACCATCTTCTGTTGGGTATCATTATTTGTTTCCTATGTTGCTAATTCTTGAAATATGTCGGATACATCGTTATATACTTGCTTCTGTATTACAGGATTAGGATAATCATATTTTTTCCTTATTTTTCTTATTTGAGGATTGTCATTGCCAATTTTATTTCCTTTCCTAGTAACAATTTGCATGTTTTTAGTGCGAATAACATCATATTTTTTGACACTTGACAAAACATTAACATTCTTATTTTTATTATTTTTTTCTAGAATGGTGGGACAATCGTCTAAAGAATGATCACCAACACCACAACTAGTACAAAACTTTAGGTCGGTTCAGTATTTATATGGACACTCAACGTGTCAATGTCCTTCGTTCAAGCATGTGTAGCACTAGATTCATCATCGTGGTTTGTTTTCTTGATTCCCAAAGAATTGGCCTCGACTTGCATATCCCCCATGGGTATTATTATCGTACCAGTGCTCATATCTTCTGCCTCGAAAGAATCGCAGATGAATTTTGTGAAGAACGTCCTGTGGAAGAAAGGGCATCTGTTAAAAGCATCCGAGGGAGATTCTATAAGGACTTCATTGAATAGTTTCTTTGTTCATTACTAAATCTTTTGTTCATATTGTCGAACCTAGTTTATTACTAATAGAACTACCATCTAACGCAAACTGGGTGGAAAAGAAAAAAGAATGGGAAAAAATTGTTGCAGAAAGAGAGTGGGAGTATTTTCTAAGAAAATAAACAGTTTCACCTAAGCTTAATAAAGCATTCATGTCGAATATGGGGTGGTAGCTAGTCATGTTTTGGAGTAGAGTAGAGGAATTCTAGTCAACTTGGAAATACAACACTGCCAACAATGAAAAGTCAAACCAAAAAGGAGATAATACAAATAGTGATCCACAAAGGCAATTTGGATATTCAGAAAATAGAACGAGAAAAGAGAGGGAAAAGAAGGGAAGAGAATAGAGAGAAGGCTATTGTGCTCCAGAGGAGAATGTCAACTAGGGTGATAGAGAAAGAAGAGAATATTTCATAGTTTGGTCATGACCAACAAGAAGAGGGCATTGATGAAGGAGTGTCACCGATGGAAGAAAATTTGTGGATAGAGCATGGTGAAGCTCTCTGAATTGATATACCCCAAAGAATTATACCTCATTCTTTGTTAATTTCAAACTTGAATGCCTAAGTACAAGATATTGTTCAAGAATATTTGGGAATCCAAGATGGCGAGTTAGGTGTATGGATATGACTAGACGCTGAAGGAAAGGAAGTTGACCTTATGGTAATCTAGTGACCTCAGGAAGGAAATTCGGTCACCTTTCATCACATTTCATCCAACCAAAGTACTCACCTACTCTACCCAGAACATGAAGGAGAAACCTCCCATCCAATGAAAGCTTTGGATAAAACAACAGATCAGTTAGATCCACAAGAAAGGATACCCCAGCCACAATATCTTACTTGGGTATCGACAAAAAGAGTCGATATAAATCGACAACTTATTAGAAGAAAACTAGAAACAACAAACAAGACCTTCAATGGAAATGAAAGTTTGTTAAATATAGCTGTGCACAAAATATAGTAATAGGAAGTAACCCAACACCACCACCACAACCCCCTCTGCTTCCTGGAGGAGACATTAAGGTCAGAGACATGGTGCACGCCTATGCACACATCTGCCTCTATGAGGGCGATGGAGATCTCATATGACATTGGTTCGTCTGCGAGTCGATCTGGGAAGTGAACGCTGTTACAAATAAGGATCGACAGATGGCACATTTTGATGGTTCTCTACTAAAGAAGGAACTTACATGCTATATGACATGTACCAAAAAAACACCGAATTAAATGAAATAAGAAATTAAGCATCAATTTCTATCATTCTTCAATACTTTAGATGTGAAGCATCTGGGTGCAATGAAATTAAAATCGATAGTCTAGAAACTGACAGAAACTATCTGGGAGTATGAAAAAAGACTGAAATACCTACTCAGCCAGTTCGCTTATAATATGGACGAGCAATTAGTAATCCAATGGTTTGTTGCAAGTCTTTTACAGAATATCGGAATGCACATTATAATGGACACATTTAATACCCATGAAGATGCACTTATGAAGGCAATACAAGTCAGAATGGACGAGGATGACCTGGTGCACCCTGTCGATAGTCATCTCAAAGAAAAACTAGAGATAATGCAGAAATTGCTATGAAACATAAACTTGAAGGGCCAAGACATCTGATGTACAAAATGCTCAAGGTACGGACACACCAAAGATAATTTCCGACAAGATATTAGTCAACAATATGTATGATTTATTAAAAAACATGCTTTTGAGACATATTCCAAGAGCATGGTCTACACGCAACAAAAGAGTGTCTGTTCAATATGAAGAATTAAAAATATTCCTAGTGTGCAATATGTGAGTTCAAAAGCCATGCAACAGCTGAATGTCACCTAAACTTCAAGAATTGACATAACTGCCATGCAGTCTATCAAACAAACATCGTTGCACAAGATAATAATGATAACACTCCAAGAAATAACAATGACTAGAAAAAACAAAGAAATCCAAGGTACAAACCACTCTGAAAAATTTGTACGACCACCTTTGATTAATTTCTGGAGTAACTCTTTATATTTATTTTTGAATGGATGATTCATCTAGTATATTTTTTAAATACTGCAGTATAGATTCGACAAACTTCTCATGTGTCTTAGAGAAGAACTGGTTTTGAGAATCAACAGCAGGCCATGGTGAAATATTCTCCGTGAATGGTTTCGAGAGATTTGTTTGGTGTGGCACTACTAAAGGTAGGAGGTAAATGCAAATCTATAGAATAGTTGGATTCATGAAGCTTATTTTTATGGCGTACAAATTCCTCAGACTTGTGGGGGGGATTGACATAATGGGTGTCAATGATGGTGAAATTTTCCTAAGGGATAAAATTAATTGGGGTAATAGAGTGGTCCTTAGTTGGGATGTTGATGAGACATCACAACTGGGATACTGGTGGATGGGAAATGGTGTCTCGGTTAAGTTTATCAAGGGTAAACATTGGTGCCAAATGATGAGTTTCGTGATCATTCCTGAGTCAAATATTACATTTTTTTGGTGGAAGTGATATATTGTAATTCTAAGCACAAAAATACACCCATGACACACATTGTTATAACTGATTTTACCACACCAGGTAGATCACACATTTATGTCCTTCCCTGTCCCTCTGTAGACTCCTTGGAACCCATGGACGTATATTATGCTTTGATGTTCCAAGATCATCTCCAAAAATTTCCTTTTTATACATATACATGACTTTTAATTAAATACCCATGTGTATACGCAGCTTTTAACCTCAAATCCACATACATCGGGATGTGTGTAAAATGACAAATATTTTTGGAGTTTTCCTCATTCGAAGTCCGAATAACTTAACTCTTGGCCTTCCAAATTCCTTGAGAACACTCATATTTGACTGTCCATTACCTCTTAGGAGTGCTATATAAGGAACCCCTTGGATACATTGAAGAAGGAGAAATTGAAGAGTAAGGAAACTACAGTCCATTGTTGCCTCGGCTTTGGATATACTTGAGTTTGCATCCCTTTGTCCCTTGGAGCACATAGTCCTCTTCCCAAGATTTATTTTTATTTGTGAGCTTGATATCAAGAGATGGGGGATTGAAGTGGTGGATTCCCAGGTGGAGGACTTAGTTTCTCCAGTTCGCAGAAGTGCCAACAGAGTTTGTCACTATTGTATCTATGATTTATTAATAGAAATATCTTTTCTTGTCCAATTCATGTGTAGTTTGAATATGAATATTGGATCCATGGATGTATTTGATTCCTTATACATTATTGATATATATTCTAGAGTAGTGTTGACACATTTATATATATCATGCTTTCTTTGTTCGCTATTGTTGAGAGCAAATTATAATTGCAATTGCATTGGAAAATCTCAACGGGGATCTACTTCCACCGTCCGGAGCAAGGTACGGTTCTATATCCCCTAGTGTTAAATTTGCTTACTGCTATTGTGTATTGGGAGATATTGATTTCTTGTGTCATACTGTCTATTATGGTACCTCGAATCCACAAGAAGTTTCTCTCCATAACAATGATTGGCCACTCCTTTGGGGAGATTCCTAGTTATTTTTGTTTGGGGATTGGGTATACAATGTGCTTGAATTTCTCTTTATTTCTCTTTTTCCTGTGTCGTGTCTGGATGTATGTTTTTCCAGTATTGTCCTATAGGAGTAATTTGGTCTTGCCTTATCAGTTTTCCCTCCTTTTCTTCATTTTTCTTCCACTACGTGAGTATTTTCATTGCAATCGTGTATACACGTGGTTTTCTCTTGGATTCTCGTGTATGTACGCGGGTTTACTGCATACAGCCGCATATGCTTTGGTTTTGAGATTTATTTGGGAGATTGAGTGTTTTTAGGTATTTTTTATAATTGTTGAGTATTATTGGGTATTTTTTGTGTCTACATACAACCTCTATTTTTTATCAAAGACCCCTTTTTATTTATTTTTAATTAGGTTTTGTTCTTGTCACTCATTTTTTCCTTTTTGTTTTGGGATTAGTGCATTAGGTCTCTTTTATCTTGGTGCCTTGCTTGGCTTCTTTTTGTGAGTGGATCTAGGGTTTGATATTTGTAGGGTCTATTAGTGCTTTTTATATCTCATTTATTTCTAAAAATAAAATAAAAAATATTTTGCTTTTGCATCATTATGTATTTTTGCATTTTTGCACTCGCATGGTACTTGCATTTGGTTTTCTTATTGAATTATAGTTAGGTTTTAATTTAGAAATGATTGAATTCTTATTTGAAGGAAAAAAATTGCATCTCATGTAGTGGCATACCCTATTTTTAATTCTTCAAAGATTGCACTTGGCATTATTTGTTAGGTATGCACTTTTATTTCACTGTTCAGTATTCATATCACTAGTTGCACAACCATTTCCCTTTAAGTAATTACAACCATTAAAATCAACAATTAATTTAAATGAACTACACATTTTTATTTTATAGGGTTCACCAACAAGATTAGGATTTAGAGTCTCGGAATAGTTCATTGTGACTTAATTATCCAAGTATACTAAACATAAACAATTAGTGTCTGTCGAGTTGAGAGTGAGAAATCCTTGGTATAATTAGTCTTTCTCAGGACACTCCTCTTACACAGGAGTTAAGCATGAGGCAGCATACATGATTGTGATTGGTATGACCCCTAGTCACTGTCTATGAGCGCCAAAGATATTTCTAGCATCATATTTTTATCTGGGGGCCTGTGACGTATCGATTGGTGCACCCTTGGGGTACCATTCATGATTTCAGGCTTCGGGCTTTTATACCCTCCCCATACAATCAATCTCTCCTACGAATATCCACCTTAGAATTGATTATGTTGGGGTGACCTTATTTTCCTTACCTAGGTATTGCAGGGGGTACTTGCAGAGGTTATTATATAGGTGTCCTAGCCAGGTACCGGTTCAGATAGCATAGTCACTTTATGTGTTGAAGCTAAGGGCCACTATAATTGGTTACGAACATCCTATTGTAGTTTATTAGAGTCTCAAGCCTCTCGTAGGTGATGCATACCTACTGCATTTAGGATATCACAAATCCTCCCCTTGGTTTGCTTGTTCTTGGTTGCATATTTTCTTAGGAGTGTGCTATGTGTACGCTAGATTTCTTAGGGTTGCATATTTAGATTGAGTCTTTTATTTTCATTGATCCATTATGGATGCGGGTGTGGTACTCCACTATTCTCATCATTTAATACAACTTTCTCCTTCTACGTCTCCTCCTCCTTTCGGAGAGAGAACGAGACAGTCCAGGTAGACTAACTCTCACTTTGATTCACACACCATGAGTGACCATGAGCTTGAGATCCTAGAGATTCCTGATCTTCTACCTCACGTATGGGAGGTTGAACCTTCAAAAACATATGGGACTCCAATGGGTTTCGGACATTCTATGGTTGGGACATCATCAGACGATCCTTCATAATTCTTGGGCTACATGTACGCTAACCGCCGGTATTGGTCGCGTAGTTTGAACCATGAGCTCACCATGCACCCATTAGCACTAGCACAATAAGCTATGGCATTCCAGGCCTTCCTAAGGCCGTTCCAGCACCCAATGTTGGATCAGGTTTTGACCTTAGTGTTGCATGTGGGGGCACTTCCATTCTTTTCCAGGAGAAAAGGTTTGGCATCACTATTCATATTACACCTTCCATCCTTACAGTGGGGGATTCTTCACACATGCATCCCAGGCCTAGCACTATCATTCCTATTTGGGGGAATGATCCTATACATGTGAATATTGGGGGCACAAGTTACATCCTTTCCCATATTCCATTGTCTTCAACACCGGTTCCTTCAAATTCATTTTTGACAACACATCCTCCTCCTATCTCACATAGTCCTATGGGCCACAATTCTACCATTAGTCATGTTCATCCCGTGTCTGGTCACACTATAGTGTCAAAAGTCCATGTCCCTCCTTATGTGTCACTGGGTATGTACCATCTGATGGACCATCTTATGGATAATATTATGGATGAACTTATGGACCATCATATGGAGTGTCTTATGGACAAACGTATACACCTTATGGGTCCGAGTATCAACCCACTTATCAGTCTCCTAACTATGGATTCGTAGCACCCCAACCTCAAGGTACTACAAACTATAACATAGAACCCTATATGGGTCAAATGGGAGGCAGTTACTATCCCACTGGCTAAGGCTATGGTGTCTATAGCAATCAAACCTATGTGAGCCAACCTTATCAGGGAGTATGGAACCAAATGGCCCAGCCTAGGCTCCCTTTCCTTGCAGCATTGAACTTACCTAACTTATTAATATTGAAAAATGATCCTCTGTCTCATGACCCGTCATGGCTGATTGTTCCCTCCAAGCTTCATTTGGAAATTCCACAGTTTGAAGGTAAGGCTGGTGAAGATCTTGTTTAGCATGTCATGAAGTTCCACCCTTGGTGCTCTTTGAACTCCTTGAATCACGATTCAGTTCATTTAAGGCTATTTCAATGCACTCTTACAGGTCCTATGGTGAATTCATACATAAAGTTTCCCAGAGGGGGCTTATACATCATTTAATGACCTATCTATGACCTTCCTCAATCCATTTTAGCTACCCATACATTACGATGTCGATACTGAACTCTTGTAAAAATTTTGGCAGGAAAAATCCACGCATATATTTGATCACATTCAAGAGTGGCATAAATGGAAGAGGTTGATTAAGGCCTTTATACCACCAAAGTTCCTTCTAGAACGGTTCCTTAAGTATTTATTACCTTACATAGTGAAGGATGTTTCCACGTCCAGAGTGAAAAATGAGGAACAAGCTATCTTTAGAGCTCAAGATCTGGATTTGATTTATGCTCAATATGGTATCTTGTATGAGATCATACCAAATGCACCTAGATCCAATTTCGATCCCAAGTTTAAAACTGGGCCACATGCCGATGGAATTGTTGGCTCTGGAAGTGCTGGACGCATAAGGTCGGTTACAAACCAAATTAATAATTTGTATATTAATCATCCTGTGTCAGGACAAGCTATGACTTCATCTCATCCTACCCAAATGGTAGACGTACTTTCAGTGCAATCGTCGAACCAGGAAGGTAACCAGTAACCTAGACGAAATAAAAAGAAATGTAAAAATAATTGAAAGGGTGGGAATAGGAATGAAAATAATAATAATGATAAGAACACCAATAATAATGATGGGGGGGATAAGAAACCTAAGTGTAAGGTTAAATTTCCTTGTAAGTTGTGTGGGGATTATCACCTCACTCACTTGTGCCCTTGGATGGATGATGCCTCAAAGTTCATCGCACAGAGCCTAGTTGTGTTGACAAATCCTTTACCGCAAAACCAGAATATGAACTTGAAGATCATGGATCCTGTTGGTGCTTCTGGTGGAACTCCAAACTCATCAAACACTGATAGTGACCATGGTTGCATTGACATGGTGAATTCCACAAATGTTGTGGTCCATGCTAAATAATATGGTACGTCGCAACCTGACCTTGGGAAAGAATCTTCTCCACATAAGAGCTCTATCTATATTGAGAAACCTAGTGATAAGCCTGAATATTTGCCTTGCATTCCTAAGGGATGCATGAAGCATTCAGGGCACAATCCTAATGCTTGAGCTGCCCAGAACTATTCTATCGTCAAGGATTTTGGTCAGACTCCTTATGCAATGTCTTCTTTAGATTTTCTTCAGAATTATCCTCCAAAAAGTAAATCCTTGTTGTTGGTTGTTAGGGTGGCTGATGGAAGCTCTCCTTTGGTGATAAAATTTGAAACTCATGGACTCCATCCTCGCTTGCCTTATTATATGTCTCTTTTTTTGCATGTAGAGTGTTTAAACAACACCTTCAAGCACACAGTGATTAATGAGGGTGTTGCGGATTCTGTAATGTCTTTGTCATGTTGGAAGGGGTTGGGTTCTCTTGTGTTGTCTAATTTGGAAAATATTTTAACTGCGTTTGATGGGAGATCGTTTTAGATACACGACATAATTCTATCCCTTGAAGTCCAATTGAGAGGGAAGACTGTTATGATCGAGGTCGAGGTGGTTGATGCTCTCCTTGACTATAATATTTTACTGGGTAGGAATTGGATTTACAATATGTAACAAGTCGCATTGTCACTCTTTCAGGTTGTTTGTTTTCCTTTGTATGGGAAGGTTGTGATGATCGATCAAATATCCTTTGATAATTCTAGTTTGAAAGCATCGTCGGGAGCTTCTATCCCAGTTATCGATCATTCTCAACTAACAAATGAGAATGTTTCGGTGGGCGTGTATTCTTCTCTAATGGGAACTTTTAGTTGTGTCATGATAGTTCTTATGATGGGCTCTAGTGTTGGTAAGGCTTCAATGTCGTTGAGTTTGATTCATTTTCACACTTTACAAATGGAGGATCCTTGGAATATTCCTTCTCCGAGTACGTCAGGTGAAGTGTCTATACCTACCAAGACATACATTCCATTTTCTATAGCAATGGTTTCTTATCAAGATAATCTTGATTCTGTTGTAGAGTCTAGTCCTTCCTCTTTGTGGATGGAGGAGGAGGACCCTTATGCATTTCTTGCTTCCGCAGTGTTGTCATCTCACTCATAGGACTTCCTTGATGACATCTTTCCATCAGATGAGGCTATTCTCGAGGCTATGTATGGGTTAGAAAAACCTTGGGGAGAGTTGCATCCTAGATCTTATTTCCCCCCTAAGCTTGATGATATTGAGTGCGATGAATTTAAGGCTATCTTTAGTGATAAAATTGGTAGGCCCATGGTCTTATTAGGCTCTCCTAGCAAGAATTCCAAAGGGAACATGGCTAACTTGTCACCAACTATACCTATCAATATTTCTTGCTTTCCTCACAAGATTGAAAATGTGTACATTGGGGCGTATTGTTCCCCTTATGAGATTAGAGAGTACACCGATATTTTAAATATTTTCGAGATGTGGTTGTATGAGGAACTATCAGGAATTGATCCCCACATGGTCAAATGTGGCATTAGGACTTATCCAGACATTAGACTTGTTCAACTAGTTGATCATGGGGGCATAACATTGTTTGAGCCTAGAAATTGGCCCTATATGAACAAGTACTATGAATGATTTTCAGTTGAGGCTGATTTGTTGTATATTATTGTACATTTTCATACCATAGTTTTGGTCTACTTATGGTGATTGATTTTGTTGACTTTATTTTGTTTGTTGTGGAAGATGTCGAGAGTCTTTGGTTTATGTAGGATTCACTAATGATGTTATCCTCCACACTCCAAACTTGGGTTTGGCTTCTTGGGTGATTTATACTCCTACGGGTCAAGTGTTGTCTTCAGGAGGGGTTTGTCTATGGCCTTCATCGAACAATGACGTAGAGTATAGTGTTGTTATTGAGTTATTGTGTGATGCCATTTCACATGGTATTCATTCTCTTGAGGTGCGTCTTGATTCACAGTTAAAGGTTTAACACCTTAATGGATTGTGTCATGTTAGGGATCCAAATTTGTTACAAAGGTTCTTGCATGTTAGGTTGCTTAAACAACAATTTGAGAACATAAAGTACATCCATATTACAATAAATTTTAATCAAGTTGCTGATTCATATGCTAACTATGTACTAGATTGGTATTTATTTCACAGACCATGAAGGATTCACAAAACACATTTACACATGTAAATAAAATAATAACCAATCATGATAGGTTATTTTCATTAAAATAATGTATAAAAATATGGTGTCATAATACATAAGTGTCATATACAAAAATGGGGCTTCCAAGCCACCAAGATATACTACACAGTCATACAAAAAATACACCCCAAGCTTCTAAGATTGTAGGGAGGAGGGTGTTGATCATGGTAGCACACTATGACTCTAGCTAGCTGGAGAAATAAATGAACCCATGCCCATGGTACTCCAACCACCTAGCATTACATGGCCTTAGGAAATTCCTTGACTTGCGCCATGGGAATTCTATGTGTCAAATGAACAAAGTTCATGTGAATGCTTTGGAGTGTATTCCCCACATCCACACACATGATCTCATCTCCTCTTCCCCTTTGTCGATGGTGAGGGAAACCATCTGGTCATCATGGTCCCACATCTGCATGTACATGACATAGTATCACTATATGTCATCACACCAAAAAAATGTCTTTTTTATTTCATATCTCAAAAAACACAAAACAAATAATAATTCAAAAAACAAATTTTGAGTCAAGATTCATTACCTATCTCTCCATATGTCGATCTTGGTGGTATGGGAATGTGTGGGTCTCCACAGAATTTGATCCCTGCATAGGGATAGTCATCTATGGCGATGATCTATCTACACTCCACCAGAGGAAGAGGTTTACTGGGTAGGGGTTTGCCACCTACCCCCCTCCTAGTCCGCATGACATTTTCCCAATGTATCTGAGCTGGATCTCAAACTCCATGTGTGGAAATCTAAACTCTTAGGCTTACATCCAACACACGCTCAAAAAATAAAGCACTCAAGATGCTTCAATAGTCGAAGTTCCTCACCTGCTCCATCTTGCAGTCAATAAGCTATTGCTTCATGTTACTCAATAGTCAGGTACTCCAGTCATATATTGAAGGACGCATACACTCCACCACATAGAACATTATAGGCCTTGAATCCTGGTGGAGAGATGTCAATCCTTCTATCCTTCCCAATGCCAACAGTATGGCCTTCAACCCGATATTATAGACCAATTTTGTTGGGATTTGAATCCCATCCTTCTCTATATCTAGGATATAATACATGGAAATGTAATCATCTATAGTGAGATTGCTCCCTATCCCTTGAGACCGTAGGTTTACCACCTCCCCTTTCTGGCCAATCCTATGATAAAGTAAATATCCTCAACCTTGAGGCCGAGGGTATCCCGTCTAACTAAAATGTCTCTGAGTCAGGATCCTAGTAATCCACTAGTAGCTGGAGTAGCCTTGGATTTTCCCTTAATCTTCCAAGGCACCAAAACTTGTATAATCCACAAGCCCTTACTGTTTTTTGAGCCATTAGATGAGCTTCTATAAGCTCCTCAACATCACCATGTTCATGCTCTCTCCATTCTAGAACCATCCTGCACGAGAATTTTCAAGTTCCATCAGTCTTTTCCTTTGAATTTCTTGTTTACAGCCCTGTATTTGATTGATTTCAAAACAATTCCATATGTAGGTGGGTATCATGGTCCTTTTCAAATATACCCAGCCCAAAATGCGGAAAAATACCTGATTTCAGCGTGGGCCAAAATCTCCCCCTTTGGGACGGCCCAAGATTAAAAATTGACCATCAAATTTAAAAATAAAAACATGTGAATGGAAGAGAAGGGCATGAGCTTCTACTTGAACTAGATGGAATGCGATTCTGTGGACCGATGCTCCTGGAATCAGCTTCTAATTTTTTTGGTCTCAAATGCACTATGGTGGGTAAATTTTCAAATGGTATGGAAAATTTTATTTTTTCACTATTTTATAGAAAACAATTTGAAATTTTTACCCACTTTCTATAGTTTTGACCTATTTTTGACCTTTTTTGGACCATTTGGACTAATATGGTGTTGTAGGGGCCTGTTTTGAGCGTGTGTTGACCGAGTCTTTGATCTGTTTGTTCCTATAACAGGTATAATGTCTGAACTGCCATATAGGTTAGGATTTCACATCCACCTGCATTTTGCATGACCTTATGACCGTTTCATTTTAACCTTAGGTATGAACCCATTCCATGATATCAGACAACCTTCATGCTCCTATTAGAAGTGGTATTGTGTGAAAGGTAGAGCTTTCCTACACATGGGTGCCATATTTAGATCCTTTTTTGCAATTGGTACCCATGTTGAGTCTCCTTTAGGTTGTGGGACTCCCTTTGTAGTCCCGCAATGTCCTTGAGCAAGAGCTTCATACTCCTCTTAAAATTTATGCTGGATTTTTCCCCACAGGGACTCCCTTATATATGTCAAGTTGTAAGTGTATTTCATGATTTTTTCTTTCCTTCTTGAGCTTTACAACGGTGTTATAGCTGATTTTACCACACATGGTTGATCACATATTTATAGCCTTCCCTGTCCCTCTGTAGACTTTTTAGACACCATGGACTGATATTATAGTTTGATGTTTCCAAGTTCATCCATAAAAACCCCTGTTTATTGTTGTATGCAACTTTTAAACCCATACTTGCATGTACATGTGACTTTTGACCTCAAACCCGTGTACATTGGGATGTGTTCATAAAGCCAAACAATTTTGGACTTTTCCTTGGATGCGTCTAAATATATTGAATCTTGGCCTTCCATATGCCTTGAAATCACTAAGATTCAACCCTCCATAGTTTGAAAATACTTGAGTATGCATCCCTTTGTCCATTTGGAGCACTTTGTGTTCTTCCTAAGATTTAATTTTCTTGTGATATTTCTATTGAGAGATGGAGGATTCAGATGGTGGAGGCCTAGGTGGAGGACTCGGTTTCTCTATTTCATAGACGTGCTGACAGAGGTTGTCACTTGTGTAATCTATGGTTTGATTAATAGAGATATCTTTTCATGTCCGATAATGTGCCTTTGAATCTAGATATTGAATCCATGGATATGTTTAATTTCTTATACATTGTTTATTATATATGCCAGAGTAGATATAACACCATATTATATAGCATGCTTCTCTTGTTTGTTGTTGTTGAGAGAAAATTGTTAGTGCAAGTGGGATTGGAGAAGGCTCACCTCAGATGTACTTCAACCTTCCGGAATAAGGTATGATTCGAGATCCCTTAGTGTTAGATGTTTGTTTTCTCTTGCATATTGGGAAAGATTGATTTTTGGTGTCTAGTTGTCTGTTGTGGTACACCCCAATCCATAGGAAGTTTCTCTCCATAACAAAATTTGTGACCATACTACGGAGGTTCCTAGTTGTTTCTCTTTGGGGTTTTTGGTATTCAATGTACTTAAATTGCTCTGATTTCTCTATTTCTATGTCAGGTCTGGGGGAATTATTTCCCAGTAGGGTCCTAAAGGAGTAAATGTTGTCTTAGCTTGTCTAGTTTCCCTATTTTTCTTCCTATATGCGCGTTTATCTTTGATAGTTACGTATACACACAGGTTTTCCTTGAACAGTCGTGTATGTACACTGCTTTACTGAGAACAGTCGTATATGATTTTATTTTGAGCCTTAGTGGGAGGATTACTTGCTGCTTGGTGAGTTTGGATGATTGGTGAGTCTTCTTGGATGATTTTGGAGTCTATATACACCCTCTGTTTCTGGCCATAAACCTCTTTTAGTTTGATTTTTAGAAATCTTCTTGTCATTCATTTTCTACTTTTGGTTTTGGGATTAGTGCATTAGGTCTCTTTTACCTTGGTTCTTTGCTTGTCTGATATTTGTGAGTCGTTGCAAAGTTTGAGGGTTGTAGAGTCATATTTTTTCTTTCATATCTCATTTAATTCAAAAATACAATTTTTTTTTTTTGCGTAGTTATGCATTGCTTGCATTTTGTATGGGAATGATACTTGCATTAGTTTTTCTTGGTGAATTATAGTCAAATTTTCATATACGAATGATTGCACTTACATTTTAAGGAAAAATATTGCATTTCATTTAGTGGCATACCCTGGTTTTCGTTCTATAAGATTTCACTTTGAATTGCTTGTCAGGTGTGCATATTTACTTTATTGCTGAGTCATAAATTCATAAGTTACACGACCATTTCCCTTTGAGTAATCATATCCAAATAACATTAATACTTAATAAAATGTATTAGACTCTTTTCTTTTTAGGGTGCATCAACACGATTAGGTATTAGGGTCTTGGAATAGTTCATTCTGAGTTAATTCTCTTAGACCATTAAATAAAACAATTAGGTGTCTGTCCAGGTGAGAGTGTGAAACCCTTGGTATAATTAGTGTTTCTTAGGATGCTCCTCTTACATGGGAGTTAAGTACAAGGCAATGAACACGATTGTGATTGGGATGACCCCTACTCACTTTTTGTGAGAACCGAAGATATTTCTAGGATTGTAATCATATTTGGGGGCCTTTTAGGTACGATTGGTGCACCCCTAGGGTATCCGTTTGTGCTTTCACGATTCAAGCTTTGCTACACTTCCCATATGGTCAATCCTTGCTGCAACTGTCCGCTTGAACATTGGTTATATTGAGGTGAACTTAGTTTCCTTACCTAGATATCGAGGGGGTTTTTGTAGAGGATATTTTGCAGGTTTCTTGGCTAGGTAGGGGTCGGACAACATAGTCTTTATATGTGTTGAAGCTGAGGTACACTATAATTGGTTATGAACCTATGCTTTTTATGTATGGGACTCTGAAGCCTCTCCTAGGAGAGAGATACCTTCTTCAATTGGGAGCTCATATATCCTACCCTTGGTTTTCTTGCTTGTTGGCTATTGTTTTTCTTAGGTGTATGCTCTATGCGCACTAGAATGCTTTGGGTTGCATAGTTAGATCAAGTATTTTTATTTGTTGATTCATTGTGGATCCCGGTGTGGCCCCCCATCACTCTCATTGTTTAGCAGGTCTTATTCCTTCTAGTTATGCTCCTCTCTTGGGAGATAGAGCCAAACACTTGAGGTAGACTAGTCATCACTTTGATTCACACAGAGATCTCACCGTGGGTCATCATGTGTCTGAAATCCTGAAGGTTCCCCCTTCCCCACCTCCAGTGGCAGAAGTTGAACCTTCAAGCATATATGGGACTGTGGAGAACCTCCTACAATAAACAATGAGAATGCAAAAATATTGGAGCACAAAAGATATTTTATTGATCGCGGGCCACTTCGAGGGGGAAACCTCCTTTGGGCAAGCTTAATACAAAATAACTCTTTGGTGCTTTCAATAGCCTCAAGACATACTTATATACTAATTCTAATCTTATCAACTATTACTCCATATTAATGTGGGGTAATGCAACCTATTAACTGGACGACTTAACAACTATTACTTACTCCCCATGAATGTGGGATGATACACCAGACTAATTCGATGACTTACAAAGCATATGCGTCTCACAAAATATACCAACAAAATAAAGAGGGGGGTTGACACAAGTTCTTAACATTCCCTCCCTCTCAGAAAAATATTTGTCCTCAAAGCTTTAGATGTGGAAACAACTGTTGAATCTGAAGGAGGGGTTTCCATGTAGCATCCTCTGGTTGCATATTGGGCCACTGAATTGAAGACCTTTGTGATGGAATGAGAGAGAAGCTGACAAGTGTGCTTATTAAGGATGGCCTCTGACTTTGAAATGATGGATCCTTCAGTTCCCCATTCTGGTAAAACAATTTGTGTGTTGATGTTGGCACCGGTCACTGGATGAATGCGAGAAGGAGGAAGTGCCAATTTATAAGCAACATACCCAATATGTTGAAGAGCTAGATATGGGCCAGATATCTTTGGAGCAAGTGTTTAATGCCCTTTGTCTTTCATGGAGGATTTCTTGTAACACTACAGACGAAGAAAAACCATATCACCAACTTGAAAAGTGCACTCAAAACGGTGTTGATCAGCCTGTTGTTTCATGCGGGCTCTTGTCATGTGAAGATTTCCCTACAAGAGGTGAAGAATCTGATGTCGGTTTCGAAGAACCATGTCAATTTCCTGAACTGGTGAACTGCTGGGGGTGGATGGAAGGAGTACTGGAGGTGTGTGACCATAGAATGCTTCATATGGAGTCATTTTAGATGTAGTATGGTAGGAAATATTGTACCACCATTCAGCGAGAGGGAGCCACTGTTCCCACTGATGTTGTTCTTCAGAGGTGAAACAACAAAAATACGTTTCCCAATATTTGTTGATGACTATAGCCGAACCCTCTATTGGTGGGTGATAAACTGAACTCATATGCAGTTTGGTGTTAGGCAGGAAAAAATGACTTGTGAAAGGTTTGTTGCAGTCTAAGACAATGGAATAAGGGATTCCATGAAGAAGGAATATCTGGGCCATGAAAATTTGTGCGATTGAAGAGGTGATATATGGATGGAGTGTAGTTTCACCCTTGTGGTGCTGACAAGGGACACATTCGACAACCATATGTTGAATTTTGTGTTGCACCCCCTTCCAAAAGAAGTTACAGCGTGCCAGCTCATATGTTTTGATGAACCCAGAGTGCACTACCAATGGAGAACCATGGATTTCATAAAAGACCGCATGTTTAAGGTCTGTGCTCTAGGGAAGCACCAGACAACCCTTATATCTCAGAGAAAATCCATCCCAAGAGGAATACGGTACCACAGAAGGGTTACTGGCCAACTATTGGATGACTTCAGATAATGAGGATTTATTGACATAGCCTTGCTGAAGAGAGTGTAACCAAGTTGGAATAGGCATAGAAATAACTGAAAGAGAATCATGGGCATCAAATGTGTGGAAAAGAACATTCACCACAAGATTGTCCTGAGCCTTCTTACAGTCATAATCCCTGAGTTTGAGAACCCATTTCTATTGTGTTGGGGATGAGACCCATTGTTCCGGGAAATATTTCAAACTCTTGTGATCAGTATTGATGCCGAAAGGATTCTCTAAGAGGGATGGCCACCACTTCTATACTGTGTGCAAAATAGTCATCATTTCCTTCTCATATGTAGAGGTGGATAGATTATTTCTAGAATTGCATTTGTCGGTGAAGGAAATGGGAATTTTCATCTTGAAAGAGGACAACCCCAAGTCCATTGTCGTAAGCATCATGCTCAAGAGTGAAGAGCTTGGAAAAATAAGTCATCTGAAAGGTGGATCGGAATGAAAGATCCAAGGGAGTAGTTGAGACTACTGAACGTTGCATCTGAATGAAATGGAGCTGAGCAATGACATCATGTGAATTTGTATTAAGGAGCTTTTCCATGCGATGGGAATGGATGATGCTGAGATAACCTGGTTGGAAGCCATTGAATTTGTGTTTGTTCCCATTGACTAAAAATTACATCCATAGTTCAGCAAAATCCCATAAGATCGGTCTAAGTGTGCGCAACCATTGAGTTCCCTAAATCACATCACATCCTGCTAGAGGCATGGAAAACATGTTAGAGTGAAAGTTATAATCTCCAATAGAGATACAAAGACCTCAGTATTTTCATGTTAGAGTGCAATTTATAATTTTTATATGCTTAACTAAGACATCAGTATTTCATTTCATTTTCATAACAAAATCATATAAACAGGATCACTGAAAGATAGACAAGCACAACCATACAAAAGGAACACAAAGATTTATCCTGGGAAACCCTAAAGGGAAAAACCCAGCAAAAGCTTCCCCAATATAGATGTCCCAAAAATATAAAAGATAAAACCAGCAAGGAGATCAAAGCTTGATCCTCCTCCTTCTCCAGCTACTTCTCTTCTCCACTAATGCAATACACAAGTGAGAGTGTGTACTCCAAATGAGGAGAGCTATACCTATATTTATATTCATTCGTTCACTTCAATTAACTCATCCAACATGTAGGCTTGAGTTAATCATGTAGGATCTAGTTATACATGTAGGCTCAAGTAACCACACTGTGGTGCTAATGACCCACCTTTACAATTAGAGGGGACCACCTCATGACTCTTATTAGTTCTTCCGATTAGAAGCATCGAGGTAGAAGATAATACAAGTGGTTCTCCCGATAGGACCATCGGGGACCACAATGGATACATATAGAATATTCTTCGAAGTTACAATATTTCAACACTCCCCCTTAATGAGAAGGGTATTCTACAACAACATCAACAACAACAATAGTAGGAGAGAGATAGAGGACATCATCAGCATCATCAGGGTAACACATCCATAAATCATTGGAATATTTTCAACATTATGTATTCTTCAACTTCAATATTCAGTGTTCATCATCATTAATACTTTGACTGCTTCGATCAGCAACATCTTCAGAACTTTGACCTTTTGATCAGCAACATCATCTTCAGCACTTCGACCTTTCTATCAGCAACATCATCTTCAGCACTTTGACCTTTCGATCAACAACATCATGTTCAGCACTTTGACCTTTCGATCAGTAACATCATCTTCAGCACTTTGACCTTTCGATCAGCAACATCATCTTCAGCACTATCATCGTCAACATTTTGGCCTTTCAATCAGCAACAACATCATCATCATACTCTGATCTTTGGATCAGAAACATCATCATGAAAACATCGTCAAAACATCATCAAAACATCAACATCATCATCATCAAAATATCATCATCATCATATTCTGATATTTCGATCAGAGAACATCATCATCAGTAACTTCTGATCTTTCGATCAAAGAAACATCATCATCATCATATTCTAATATTTCGATCAGAGAATATCATCATCAGAAGCAACAACATCATCATCATATTCTAATATTTCAATCAGAGAACATCATCATCGTCAGAAAATTCTGATCTTTCGATAAGAGAAACAACATCATCATCATAGTCTGATCTTTCGATCAGAGAGCATCATCATCATCAGCAACTTCTGATCTTTCTATCAGAGAAACATCATCATCATCATATTCTGATCTTTCGATCGGAGAATATCATAATCGTCAGCAACATCATCATCATCATATTCTAATCTTTCAATCAGATAAAATCATCATCATCAGCAACTTCTGATCTTTCGATCAAAGAAACATCATCATCATCATATTTTGATATTTCAATTAGAGAACATCATCATCATCAGCAACAACATCATTATCATATTCTGATCTTTCAATTAGAGAACATCATCATCAAGACATCAACATCATCAAAACATCAACATGATCCTTCCTTTATGAATTACGAGATCAACATGTCTGTGGTACTCAGATGATCCTTCCTGTCGGAATTACGGGATTTAGGTCTTTACGGAGTTACTAACAATCCTTCCTTTCGAAATTATGGGATCAACACATCTGTGGAGCTCAGACAATCCTTCCTTTTGGAATTACGGGATCAAGTCTTTGCGGAGCTACTAATGATCCTTCCTTTCGTAATTACGGGATTTAGGTCTTTACGGAGTTGCTAACGATCCTTCCTTTCGGAATTACGGGATTTAGGTCTTGACGGAGTTACTAAAGATCCTTCCTTTTAGAATTACGGGATCAACACATATGTGGAACTCAGACAATCCTTCCTATTGGAATTACGGGATCAATTCAATGGCCCTTCCTTTCAGAATTATGGGATTTAGGTATTTACGGAGTTACTAATGATCCTTCCTTTCGGAATTATGGGATCAACACATATGTGGAACTCAGACAATCCTTCCTATTGGAATTACGCGATCAACACATGTTCTTGAGTACTGAAGTCACCGGATCCGTTCTGAACCGAATTTCAAGGATGATACAATCTTGTCACATTCACGGGGACCGAGATCTCCGGATACATTTTGAACTGAGGTTCAGGGATGATTCAATCCCACCACTTTCACAGGGGCCAAGACCTCCGAATACATTTTGAAATGAGGTTCAGGGATGATGTAATCCAACACTTTCACGGGGGCTGAGACCTCCGGATACATTTTGAACCGAAGTTCAGGGATGATGCAATCCCACCACATTCACGAAGACCGAAGTCACCGGATCTATTTTGGACAGATGTCCCAGGATGATACAATCCCTCTTCATTCTTGAGGACCAAGGTCACCAGATCACTTTTGGACAAATGTCCCAGGATGATAAAATCCCTCTTCATTCTCGAGGACCAAGGTCACCGGATCACTTTTGGACAGATGTCTCGGGATGATACAATCCCTCTTCATTCTCGAGGACCGAGGTCTCCGGATCACTTTAGGGAAAGTGCCCAGGAATGATACAATCCCACTGCAACATCACTACTCCCCCTTTTGAGGAAGGTATTTTCGAACAAAACCAATCTTGTCTCGAAAGTGTTCAAACTTTACCCAAGATAGAGGCTTCATCAGTACATCATCATTCAAACCATCATCATCTACATCTTCAGTATGTGAATACTGAACTATCACCATCTGTATCTCCAGTATGTGAATACTGAACTATCACCATCTGTATCTCCAGTATGTGAATACTGAAAGCATCATCATCTATATCTTCAGTATAGAAATAAAGAATCATCATCATCTGCATCTACAATATGTAAATACTGAAACATAATCATCTGCATCTTATCTCGTATGTAGAAATACCATATTTCTATGTGTTACAATCGAAACAAAGGGTTCTCTATTATCACAAATCTGGTTATTGCATAGAATCATTGTAGTATCCATCTTTAGGTCAAAGAGACCTGATATCAGCTTCTAAATCCATATGACTTCACAACTTAGGAGAGCAATCTGCTATGTATTTTGCTTCAGCTGTGCTATAAGAAACACTGGACTGTTTCCTGCTAAACCATGAACTCATAGTAGACCCCAAACAAAAGCATCTACCTAATGTGCTTTTCCTGTCTGAGATACTTCTAGCCCAATCTGCATCTGTGTAGCCATACAATATATACTCATGGCTACCATCATAGTATAAACCAAAGTCTATAGTCCCTTTCAGATATATCATCACATTCTTTGCAGCTATTAGGTGAACCCGTCTTGGTTGAACAAGATATTGACTTAAGGTTTTCATAGCAAAACAAATGTCTGGTCTGGAATTTGTTAAGTACATCAATGACCCAATGATCTGTCTGCAATGAGTCACATCCACTAACTCTGATGAGTTATCAACTAACAGCTTCAAGTTGGAGTCCATGGGTGTGGCCATGAATTTGCATTCCAACATATTGAATATCTTTAATATCTCTACCGCATACTTTCCCTGGTTGAGAAATATTCCTTCTGAACTTTTCCATACTTCCATACCTAGGAATAATGCATTAACCCAAGGTCTTTCATCTCAAATTTTTCTGCTAGTTTCTTCTTTCTTTCCATAATCTGTTTCTCATTCCCTACCAAGAATAAGTCATCCACATATAATAACAAGATGATAGGTTCATCTTCTACAACCTTGTAGTAAAGGTTGGGATCAAATTTACTCTTGACAAATCCCATGCTCATCAGGAAACTATCTATTCTTCCATACCAAGCTCTGGGAGCTTGCTTCAGTCCATAGAGGGCCTTCTTCAACTTGCATACTTGATTCCATCTGTATTCAACTTCAAATCCTTGTGACTATTCGATGTAAAACTCCTTCTCAATCATACCATTAAGGGACGCTTGTCTTTACTTCATCATGGAAGAAACTACCATGATAGTTCTGAAGGAAGTGTACCTTGCTTCCTAGAGTAAGTGTCTTTTCATAATTAGTTCCCTATTTCTGATAGAACCCTCTAGCCACAAATCTTGCTTTATACTTCTTGATACTTCTGTCAACTGCATGGTTTATTTTGTATATCCATTTGGACGATGCAATACTCTTTCCTTCTAGTTTGGGAACTATATCCCATACATCATTCTAGTATTCTTTCATCATAACATCTTCCATGAGTTCATTTTGTCAGGTCATTAGCATATTCTAGTCTTCTACATTCAACCTTGAAGGTTGGAACCCACTTTACTCTTGGTAAAGTCTCGATCCATCAGGAAGCTATCCATCATGTCGCACCATGTTGAACTCAGATATATTCTGTAGTCACTCCCTGTGAAGTGGAGTATCATCTTCCCTCTTCATTCTGTATAGGTGGTTCTGTGCTTGACATATACTTGTCAATAGAGTATGTCATGTCATAGCCTATTCTTTTAGAGGCAAATCACGAACCTTGCTTTGTACACTTATTCTTCTAGATCCATATGGAAGATACTACGTACTTCCCTTTATGTGTTGAAATCATATCGTATACATAATTCCCCATGATCAACTGTTATTCTTTGATCATAGCTTCTTTCATAGCATTCTTTTCTTCATCTTGAGTTATCTCTCATACCCATGGTGGTATTCATCCTTCGAGGTGGATCTACTGCTCTCTGAAGCTCTTTCTTCCGTCATGGTGTTTCTGACCCTAGGAGCTTCAGATTCATGTTTATTGGAGTGAGTCTTGAATTGTCATCACTTGTTCTTTGGAACAAGTCTCATCCTTCTTTTCTTGTAGGAGGTTGTAGAGGACCTTTCCTACAATTCAAATGCACCAGTTACATGGTTAGAACTATAAAACATATGCATAACGACAAATTATATTATCCAATACAACAATCATCCATGTGTCATGAAAACTTTCTAGATGTCTTCCATCATTGAGATTGTGCACTAATCCAATATGTCAGCAAAGAGGTTTGATACGTAGCAATGGAGAGTTGTATGGCACCATGAGCTACTTACCCATCACAAGCATATTAATGTAAACAATCTATCAAGCATAACACATCAACTAAATATAATCAAATGCATAGCAAAACAATATCATGCAATGACAATTGAATACTTATCCTTTATTTGTTTTGTGGGTAGACTCCTTCTTGATCCTTCTACTTCATCATATTATTCATTCATGACATCATCATTTCTTATCCAAATGATAATATGGATAAGAGGTTCTTTAAGAATTGATTTATTCACATTCCTCATCGCTTGAGGGATCTTTTTTGAATGGTGAGAGCTTGATCTTCAATTGCTTCCATATTCTTCTTCTCTTCTTAGAGTCTGTTGAAAGTAATTACTTCCTTATGGCACACATTCCTTGAATGAATGAATTCTATGATCTTGGGAGACCATTCAAGGTGGCTATCACCACTTCTGCATTCTCCAATTCTTCTTATACCGCTTCAAGATGTTCTGCATTCTGGATCTTCACATTCTTCAACTATTCTCTCAAAGCCATCTTCTAATTTATGTTCTTATCTTCAAATATATTGATCGAGGAATCAAACATCTTTCAGTCTCTTTAGGAAAGACACTTGTGTTACAAGTTGATCGGTGATTGAATCAACAATGATCTTCTTGGCCTTGATCAAGTTCTTCTTGTGTAAGGCTTTGAGCCTCATCTCCTTCTGGAACTGGAACCTCTCTACTCACGAAGGTGTCCAATTCATTTTCTTCAGAGAGATCGAATAATTCCATGCTTGAAAGTTGTCAACTTCACCAATCTTGTCATCAAGCTGATGTGATATATCACTTTGAAATGAGAACCTCAAATTCAAATAGCAAAAGATTAGATCTTACCGATTTGAGGTGTCCATCCTGCTTCCAGAGCTCGCTGATCTAAGGTTTGTCAGAGAAACCCTAATTTTCAAAAATTGGAATCATTCGGATCTAATTGGATAGACATATAGATATCTTCAAATGGAGCTGTCCAATGTACTCCTTTTCTGAAAACAGTGGAGGGAAGCTCCCGGAACAGGAAGCCCTAGTTTTCCAATTTCTTTTGCAGAAAATTCCTATCACTGTTTCTATGATATCTCTAAAATTACTGCTCCTCTATATCTAAAATTTCGTATGGAGGTAACCTCGTATGTTCCTGTTCCAACACCATAGTTTTCATCAAAATTAGTTTCACCAATTTGTAGTTTTGATCCTTTTCCCAAGGTGACCTATTACAGGACTGTTCAGAATAGTGAAGTTGTACGGCCTGCCACATGTCACTATTTCATCTTCTGGTTCTGAACTTCAGACCACATAAATTACAGTCTGTTCTTTTTCTAGAACATCTTCAAGAATTCCATTTGCATCTCTGTAACCTAAGATACAACAGTTCTCCCCAGGTTTCCTTTTCAAGGATGAATTCTGGAAGAGGCTGGAACCCTAACTTGGAGGGATCATATCTCCAAGAATATAGCGAATATGAGGCTAAAGTTTGGACAAAGTGTACATCAAGATTGTATCTTCAGCCTTTGCAATTTTCAGCTCCTGGTCCTTTTCCAATATCATAATATAGCGAAAGTACCAAAACTTAGCAGTTTTAGTATTTAGGGTTTTTCTAGCTCAGGGTCAAACTAGGCTTTGACTTTCCCAAAGTTTCACCCAACCAAAAATATTGATCCATGTCTCTAAACTTAGACTTTGATGAGGAGAGAAATCCTATGCTAGGCTCACTCAAAAATTCCTCTTCTGCAAGAAGCCCTAATTTCCCGCATCGAAAACTGAAAATGCTCAGAATCGAATTCCGCTTCGACAGAAAGATGCGCCCTTCAATGGAGAGTCAGCCTAGCCTTCTTTTGCTGATAGATTGTGGAGAGAGAACAAAAAAGTAAGAAGCCATAGCTTTTGTAGCTGCACAATGTCTTCTTTCAGGTTGGCTCTGATACCATGTTAAATTTTCATATGCTTAACTAAGACATCAGTATTTCATTTCATTTTCATAACAAAAGCATATAAATAGGATCATAGAAAGATAGACAAGCACAACCATACAAAATGAACACAAAGATTTATCCTAGGAAAACCCTAAAGGGAAAAACCCAACAAAAGCTTCCTCAATATAGATGTCCCAAAAATATAAAAGATAAAACTAGTAAGGAGATCAAATCCTGATCCTCCTCCTTCTCCAGCTACTTCTCTTCTCCACTAATGTGCTACACAAGTGAGAGTGTGTACTCCAAATGAGGAGAGCTACACCTCTATTTATATTCATTCATTCACTTCAATTAACTCATCTGACATGTAGGCTCAAGTTAATCATGTAGGCTCGAGTTATACATGTAGGCTCAAGTAACCACACTGGGGTGCTAATGACCCACCTTTACAATTAGAGGGGACAAGCTCATGACTCTTATTAGTTCTTCCTATTAGAAGCATCGGGGTACAAGATAATACAAGTGGTTCTCCCGATAGGACCATCGGGGACCACAAAGGATACATATAGAATATTATTTGAAGTTACAATATTTCAACAAACACGTCTATGTCCCCGGGTGAATTTCTCGTCAGAATTATAACAAACCCCTTTTTCTCAACGTTCATGTATCTCTTCTTCAGACAAAATTCTTGATATGAGTGGTTCTACGAGATGGTATATTTTGGGTTCTTTGAGGAACCATAGGTCTCGATGGAAAAACAGTGGATTTGGAGCATTATTAAGCCTGAATCTTGTCCTCTACTAGCTTAGCCATCCTGAGGGCTTCCATGATTGTGTGGGGGCAGAACATTTTAACCTCAGAGCGTATTGCATCCTTCAAACCACTGATAAAACAACTAAGGTAGAATGCATCAGGAAATCCCTCGATGTGATTGGTGAGTTTCTCAAATTTCATTTGATACTCCCACACAGTGCCAATTTGGCGAAGTTTGGTGAGTGCTCCTGTAAAGTCATCAAAAGCACTAGGACCAAATCGCTGCAAGCGGACTTGGGAAAAATCTCTACAGTTTCACTCGGCATGAGCCTTGATGTACCAACGGAACCATTGAAGTGCTTCATGTTCCAAATGAAAGGATGCACGGGGGACTTTATTGAAATCAAAAGTGTTATGCAGACTGAAATATTGTTCTACCTATAAATCCATCCAGTCGGATCATCACCATTGAAGCAAGGAAAATCCAACTTTGGCCTGCGGTAGTGGCTAAACAATGAGAACCCAGTGTCTGCAGAAGACTCAGGTTGGTGGCTGTTGTCCACAGGTGAATGTTGATGATCGAGGTTGAGAAATGTTTGATCTAGATCCTCAAGTTTGGACCTGATGGAGGCAAGTTCTTCTTCCATTTGTTTATTTGCTCTAGTGCAGGTAACAACCATAAGCAATTTTTTTTTCAAGGTAATGGGTAGAAAAACAAAAAAGGAGATTTTTTATTTGGGAAAAGTTTGGGGGGGTAATTGGCGTTTTACAGGGTTTTGGACACTTTTTTAGGGACAAGAAGCAGAAAATGTGAATTTCAGAGGTGGGATGAAGGAATTGGAAAATTTGTCAGAGAAGAACAATGAAGCAGAATTGGAAAACGAACACCATGGAAAAATTTGAAGGAAATTGGGTGAGAATCAAAGAAGT